>OX377202.1:55954889-56017972 GCA_947396885.1 Heligmosomoides polygyrus polygyrus
TTTTCCATTGAGGTTTCTGATAATGATTTCTACTAGAAGGCTTTTTTGCAATACGAAGATCGGATGTTTTGCGCTAGCATCTATTTCGGCTTTACCAAGACGTCCGTAGCATCGAAGGATTCATCGAACATCGGGACGGATATTGAGATTGTGCAGGGACTCTATGATTTGTTTGGTAATTTTTGATTCTTGATGATGGCGTATAATCAGCTCCTTGGCGAGAGCAATTTCTTTTTCCGTCAAGCACTCAGAAAGCACTGATGTGGATAAATCTTTTATTGTCGAAAGGATGACCTTGTTAGCACTACGTCTGTTATTGATTCTTGTGATTGTGCCTAAAAGAAAACTTAGCACGTAAGCGATGATTTGTTTCGCTTTACTGAAAGTGTTTACCTGCTCAATTCCCAACAGGTCATTATGATCTTCCTTTGCCGCTTTTGAGACCTTTTTCTTGGTATCCCTTTTTTTGCTTAAGGTGTTGACGCCTTCAGCATGTTCGTCGGAATCAGAACCGCTTTCGGATCTTGTCACATTGTCAAAAATACGACTGTGGGTAGGCCATTGGGTAGGGTTTGATTAAAGAAAGACGGGTCCCATCCACCACCATATATGACTATCTAATTCTTCCCTTGTGAGTCCTCTTGTACCGCAGTCCGCTGGATTGTCACGTGAAGCGACAAAACCGTACTTAACGAAAGAACCTCTTTTTTGTATGTTATTGCTGATCTTGCTGATCTCTATTAAGCGGTTGTACATAAAAGGTCCTACTTTTTTTTGGGTTTCAGTTTGAGCCAATTCAGCACAATCTCTGAATCCGTAAAGAGGTAGACACCTTGTATGTTGATTAATGTTGCAGCTCATACATCACTGAGTTAGTCAGTCTTGCTGCTAACGTGAACGCATTCAGTTCCAGCTTCGGGATTGTATACTGACCCTGAAGTGGCGAAAGTTTTGATTTTGCCACAACAAGCTGAGCCCTTCCTTCATGGAACAAGTATGTGCAAGCTGCCCTTCCGCTTGTGCTTGTATCGGCAAACGTTATCAGGACCCCTTTACTTCCTTTTGGTGCCAAAAACCGAGGTACACTGAAGGTAAATCCTTGGATTTGCTCCGTGAGATGCTTCCATTCTCCTTCCAGTTCTGTGGAGAGTATTGTGTCCCAGTCATACTGCTGTTGCCAAAGGTGTTGCAGGAAGATCTTGATATTATGAAGCAGTGGAACCATCCATCCGAGTGGATCATATACCGAGGCTATTGCGCTAGTAACCGATTTTTTAATTGTTTCTGGAGCTTTCGGAAGGTAAACTGATATGTCCACCGTGTCCCTGCAGATATCCCATGTGAGTCCAAGTACCTTCGGATACCGCTGGGCGCTCTTGTCCTCGTCTTTCATTTCTTTCATCAAAGGTTTGCTGTTGGAGAAAATTCTCGGAGATTCATTTTGAGTTCTTAAAATATTTTTTTGCTTCGATGGTATAACTGCTTGGCCTCTTCCAAAGTGTTTGTGGTTTGTAGCAAATTGTCGACCTAGAGATTCTGCCTTAGGTCTTGCACCATGACGGATTCGTCTTCGTAGTTTTCGAGGTGGTATAAGGTGGTCACAGCAAAAAGAAACGGAGACGATTTTAGACCGAAAGTTACTCTTGTAAATCGGAATACTTGGATGTTGCTGGAAGTTGGAGGTAGCCAAAGGCATCGAGTCGCGTCTCTGTCGTGTCCTTGAAGTCGAACTTGCAGAAAGGCTTTTTTGACATCCGATGTTAAAGCGATCTTCCCTATTCTGAAACGTTGCAGGATTCCATACAGCAAGGAGAGTATTACTGGCTCTTTGTGCAGTACGTCGTTTAATGAAGGACAATCCTTATAGTGTGCCGACGCATCAAATACCATCCTCAGTTTTGTAGTGGTCTTGTGAGGAGTAAGGACGGGCTGTTGGGGATGTAGTGAATTTGCCTTCCCTCAGTCTGAGCTGCTTCATCCACGTGCTCGATGATATTGCTCCGTAACTGGTCTTGAAAGATGTTGTGGTATTGATCGAGGAGTTCTTCGTTCTTGCTTATGGTGTTCCAAACGCTGACCAGTCGATTATATGCTAATGCCCTGTTGTCTGGCAAAGTGGGGTACTGATCTTTCCAGGGAAGACGAACATAGTACCCGTCATTTCTTTTTTTGTATGGAGTCCTTGAACTGCTGCCATACCCTCTTATCCAGAGCTTCTTTGGCCTTCTTTTCGAAGCCGGTGAATTCTTCCGTTCCTGCAGCTTCAAGAGTCTAAAATTTCTCCCACTGTTCACGCTCTTATATCTGAGTCAGATGGCGTGACAGTGGGGACTTCAACGATATTGATAGACCAGCACTTTTAACAATACTGAAGATCATCTTGAGCGAGTTGAGAAACTTGCTGAGCTTGATTTTCGGAATTCTTTGACCTTTCACGAAACTAAGTTTCCTAGCTTTAGGGGCACTAAGTGTAAGCCCGATGGAAGCAAAATTGGAGGTGCGTCGTTTCGAATGAAGGACTACAGTTGGTCGCAGCCTAATAAAATTCTTGGTTTAATTATATCCTTCTCATCCTTCAGCAACATCGACAGATTCAAAGAGCGAATGAAATCGAGATCACAAGAGGGTAATCGAGGAGGCACGGAAGAAGTAGTCAGAATGTCGCTTGTTAGCAACTCTAGAGAACGTGGAACACCATCGTGATCCCGTACTTCTAAATTGACTAGTTTACACATTTTCCTCTTTATTTCTTTAGATCCGAACGTGCGCAACATAATTTGCTTTTCCTCTAGAATTGGTAATCCCAACTTCTCGGCAAATGCACTGTCGACAAAGGAGACTTCTGCTCCAGTGTCTAGCAGGACATCGATCTTCGAAAGTGTTTTCGTTCCTGGCTCAAGGATAGTAACTTCCCAGGTTGCTAGAGTCGGACGATTAGTCAACTGAGAGCTAAGGACTGACTGAGGTTGTTCGTCAGTTATCTGAGGTGAACATTGTTCCTCTGCCACAACGAGGTGTGAACGGACCTTAGTGGGTTTGCTCCCTAAGGTTCTCGCTGTGTCTCTATGTGGCGCCCTTCCATGTTCTTGCTTAGACTCCGCACTGGGTCTTATCATTCTTCTTGATAATGCGGGATTACTTCCTTCTTGTGATGCGAACTGCTTGTTATTGGTTTCTCGCTTAAAACAGTAAGAGGTGTGGTGGGGCCCTTTACATTTAAAACATGGTCGACCTTTACAATTCGTCGTAATATGCTTCGATGAAGCATATATCAGACACAAGTTATTCTTGCGGAGATACGCTGAACGTTCTTGAGCCATAGAAAACCTCGTGCAGTTGTTAGCCGAGTGATTCTGCTGACAATACATGCAGCTTCTTGTTATTGGTTGCCAGCCCTGTGACTGTCTTGCTATTCCTGCACCTTTTCGGTGGCCCATATTATCCTCATCTGCAAAGAGCGAGAACATTTCTTCCGTTCCCAGAATTTCGTCAACGTACGTTAGTAGTGTTTCCATATTGAACGGAACATCAGAATTCTGAGTTTGCTTCTTTGTTATTGCTTTTCTCTTGACGAAATCTGGAAATTTTGTCAAGACCTTTTTTATTAACCAGGTGCTATTGATCTCTTCCTCCTTTTCTTTTAACTGCGTGACAATTACTTGTATCTGTTCCAAAAGAGAACGCATATCCTTTACAGAACGGCTGCGCAACGTACAAGAGTCTAGTCTCTCGACTAGGTGATTGACAAGTATTTCCTTGTTATTGTATTTATTAAGGAGAAAGGTTACCGCTTTTGAATAGTTTTATTTTGTCACCTGAAATTTTTTGATGGATTCCCTTGCCTCTCCTCTTAATGGGTTAAGTAGGTAGTTATAATTTACCATCTCAGGCATTTCTCTTGAATGGATATTGCTTTGGAAAAGTTCCCAGAAGTTGTCCCATTCCCAGAGGTTCCCTTCGAACGTCGGAATGGGTAAGGGCGGCAGTTCTAGCGGCTTTGCTAGCGGCTGACTCATCGCCGATGTACTATTGACAGCAGCTACCGACGAACTGTCCGATACGGTGCTGTTTATTGCGCAGAGCCGCGCTTCCAAGAGTACGGAGAGGTCGAATGCCAGGAATAGTGCTGATTCAGCCTTTGAGGCGTAATTTTCATAATCTTCTGTCTTCTTTGTGCCTTTACTCTCCAAGTTATCAAGGGTGGTAACGTACTCGGTCATAGTTTTTTCCAACTTTTTCTGAGGCGAACGTTATTGCTGATATTGCTTCCTCTAATCGTATAATGAGTTCTTGCTTTTCTCCAAGTGGCAATTGGGATCCTACCACGACTTCTTCTAGGTTCTCGCTTTTTAGGCTTAAAACGATATGCTCCAGCTTATTAGTGAAAGTAGTCAATAACCGCTTATGGGTCTCTAATTGCGAAGTCATCTTGAATTCCTGTTTGCCAAGAGCTCTTGAAAGTTCTTATTAAGTTCTTGAAATTCAATCTATCAGTATTGGTTGGTGATGGGTTAACAAGGATTTTTTGAAAAGATATCTTGGTTATTGAAAAGTTATCGGTGTTCTTGAATGGATTTTCTTGTTAAATAAGACTCCACGGCAAGAGAGTAACGAAAAAGGTTAAAGTGCGTAGTGAAAGTGCGGTACAGTTTTTCTTGATTAAACAAGATCCAAAATAGAAAAAATATAAGTTTAGAACACAAACCGACCTTTAGTTTAGTGTCGTCGGTAGCCCTAGTAGTTTTGTGCCACGCGGTTGTATCGTATGTAGCCTTGCTAAAGCTATCGATGATAGTGTGATCTAACAACGGTTAGTGATAAAATTTATTCGTCAATACCGACTTTCAAAGAGGTCTTGTTGATGGGTTTCTTGACTGCTTCTTGGCTGATGGACTTGGGGATCCGAAGAGTGTAGAGTCATCCCAGCTGGAGAAGTCGTAGAGAACAGCAGAACATCCCAAGGCCCCGAGTGTTGACAGCGCCGGGTTTTATGCAAGTTGCCGTGCTCGAGAATGTCAGCATTGCCGTGCCTGCAAAACCATTACTATAAGATCGGCCTACTTGATAAGAATAAGGCATGAGAAACTGAGAAAATGAATTCCTGACCGTATTGAACCTTAACTAGCGCAGCTATATGCTTGTTGGTTCTGGGAGAATCGAGGAAGGGAGGCGAGAAATAACAATCGCTGCCTAACACAGCGACCTCTCGGAAGCAGATCTTCAATATCCCTTATATTCTGACACCGGGCGACGCGATGCAATCTAAAGTAACCACATTGATCGATCGATTCGGCCATTATGTATGGCACGTAGCTCGGGTCGGAAGTGTGAACTGGACTAACGCTTCGAGGTCTAAAAAATCTTTGGAGGTCTAAAAATGGGTTACGGAACGTAGCTATCTATCCGCCCATACACTGTCTAGAATTGATCGGCGAATCAGTCAATCAACCAAGTCATCAATTAACAAATCAAACAGTTAATCGATCAATCTGTGTATCTTTCTAACTATCTTAAATTATAGTGTTTTGTTTATTTAATCAATGAGCACGGATTTCTACTGTGAAAATGTCAACAACTATTATCGCAGTAGAAACGGTAAAAAATGAGTGGTATCCTTAGCCTCATTTTTAATATGTAAGCACGAACGACTGCAAAAGGTTTGAGATAATTAGCCTTCCTAATATTTTTTTTCAGATTCGTACAAACAGTATCGTCACCTCTTCCTATTTGCCAAGTAGCAGATTGAACTCCTTGAGAATCCGATAGATTCGAAATTCTGATCTGTTCCGCGATCCAGCAACCGAGAGTCAAAGATTAAACTTAGAAGATAGGACATCAATAAACTCTGCTGGATTGATAGTTTAGCAGAGCTTTTCAGCTAAAATTTCGTATTTCGTACCGAATAAGATCTATGATTTCCCTCCTATTTTTTCAGTGACGGGAGGCAAAACAGAAACGCAGAGCCCTATGTTGTACTTGAGGAACTACTGTGAACCAAAATCGAGAAATAAGGAAAATAAGCCCACTTGTGGTCTACATACGTTTTGCGGCATCGACGGATAGAAGCCCAGATTGTCCTCTTTCATCAGAAAATGAACGAGTTGCCTTAGTGATTAGAATATCGCCCTAGATCCTAAAAATTTCGCGCGATAGGACAAGACATTTTTCAGGTAATCGCGACGAGGGTTAGCGTTCTCAAACCTTCTTAGAGCATACGCTTCACTCGCTACGAGTCGAGAAGAGTTTAGGTAATCTATAGGGGAAATCATCAGAAAACAGAGCAAAAAGTGATCTCAATAACAAAATTGTTCCGGCAAAGAGTTGTAAAAAAGGTTGCCAAAGGTATATTCTAGTTGCAGAAAATGTATAAAATATCACGTTTTCCTTGAACAACCACGCCAGGGCAGTGCGCACATTACACGGCTGAGAGCGAAATTATGAAATGAACGTTGAGACCTTTACCTAGCAGTCGATAACAAATTAGCGCTTTATCCTTCTCAGACAAGTCTGGTACCATTTCACCGACCCCGGAGGGATGGAAAGTTTGGTTGGCTTGAGCAGGAAATCCGAACCTAGAACCTAGTTAGTACAATCGCTTACGCAACACTCTTGTCTCAATACGTAGGGCGTGAAAATTAATTCAGATCAAAACAATATTTAAATTATTATAAAATTATCAGAATAACATACGAAAGTGAAGACCGAGGCGAATCAATAGGACCGTTCGCCGAACGGCACTGTGCAGTCCCCTATAATTGGCATAGTACCGCTGGGTCTTGCACCCAGGTGCGAGAAGACCTTGATCGGGGGCGGGCGATGCACGCACAGCCCAGGTCGAGCCGAACGCTGCTCAGAACTCGACCTCGGCAGAAAAGGCACAAAATGTCGAATCTCTTCAAATTTTATAAAACCATGTTGTTGAGAAGCGCTCCCAATGGTGAGGTGTGCCGTGTTAAGCGTTTGAGGGACTGACGTGGAGTCCTAAATTTTGAAAACAAAATGGGATCAGGAAATTGTATATTTTTCTCGAGTTTAGACACCTGAAGAACTATATTAGAGTAAACTCAACTCTTCCTACCTTGCTTTATCAGAGCCACGCAAACCTATTTTGCACAGAAAGGATTTCGGCACACTCGCTTCTGTCCTGAGAAAGTTGCAGTACGCAAAACGTTGTGAAAAAATGTTGCTGAAGGTGGAACGCAGTGGATTTGTGACTAGCAAAACTTTTTTCAAGTTAAAAGTGGGCCATCTGCAATTCACCTACGTGCTTTAGAGTTCAGTGCATATTTTAACTTTGTAACTTCCTTCTAAAAAAATTTACAGTACCTGTTACACAGGAAAAGCTCATTGTCGGTCAAGAATGGAGAACTGGTTGGGGATGCGAAATCTGGACATTTATTCAAATATGATACCTTTTTTAAGTCGTTAGAGCTGCAAAGAAATTTTTAGTAAAACAAAATTAGCTATTCCCTGTGCGAGTGGTAGCGCAATTGGAGGATACGCCGGTTGTCGCATGCTGGAGAGTCGAGGTTCTCGGACAGGGCGCCGTCCAGACCATCCAAACCTTCAATCATCCGGAATCGGATAATCGGTATCCTAGTCCTTGTCTAGCAAGCACAAAACAAAACACTCACATATCCATAACCGCTATTCATAGTGTGGACCAAGAATAAATTCAAATCTTTTCAACGATATCTCGCAGAAGTAATATATATATTTATTTATTTATTACATGAGCTAATCATGTGAAATAAACGCATGAGTAGATAAAAAATGCATTAGGTAGCACAGAAACTAAAATAAACAGGTGAGTATGAATACGGAGTTATGAGGATAAGAATTAAGTCACGCTAAGCCAGCGATCCAACATGACTTTAAAGGATGAAAGCTTGTCAGGAATGGTGGCTCTTTTGCACAACTTCAAGTAATCCGAAGCAGCTCTCACAGAGAAATAGTGTACTCGGTATTTTGACCTTGCCTTCACAGGAAGGAACTTGAGTGAACCTCCTCTGGTAATCGACCTTCTCGATGCGCAAAACTCATTTATGTTCAAGTCGCAATGTCCGTGCAGAATTTTGTAAAACCATATCAGATCAAATTTGCGCCTTCTGTAAGCAAGTGAATGAAGTCCAAAAATGCGATTGCGCTCTAGAGGTGGAAGCAAATGATCGAATACGAAACCCTGCTCGCGGATGATCAGTTTTCGCGTGAAACAGCTCTGTACAGCTTCAAGCTTTTGTACGATTTTCTTCTTCGATGGGTTAAAAATAACCGTGCCATACTCAAGGAGAGGCCTAACGAACCATTTGAACGCTGTGATTAGCACTTTGGTATTTCTAGTAACTAAGGCCCTAAACAAATTATACACAACCATGGTGGCTTTTGCTGCGATTTGTTCGCAATGATAATCGTAGCTCAAATTCTTGGTTATAATGAATCCCATGTCTCGGATCTGCTCCACATTCTCAATCGATGAACCTTCAACTGTGTAATCAAAGTTGACTCTTCTCGTTCCTAGACTAAGCAGTTTAGTCTTTTCTTTAGAGATTGGAAGACCCCAAGTGACTGATCCTGGTGACCTTGTTAAGTGCATCTTGAAGAGTACAGCAATCAAGAACAGAGGAGACAGCCTTATACATTTTTAGATCATCTGCAAAAGCACAGCAGTTTACATCCATTGATCTTATTAGGTCTGGTAGTTCGAAGGTATATATATTAAACAGTACAGGAGACAATACTCCTCCCTGAGGAACTCCACTAGTAGCTACCTTTGGGGTTGAAAAGTTGTCCTTAACACAAACTCTAAAAGTTCTACCTGAAAGGAACTCTCTAATTCACGAAATTATTCGCGGATGAATACCAGAGCCGAGTTAGCCTAGTGGTTAGTAGTGTAGTTTCATGCACAAATGGTCACAGGTTCGACTCCCGGCTCGGGCACGCCATGCCCTGCAATAATTGCAAAATGGCAACGGTTCCAGCGTCAGGCCCAGGTTGACAGGCCGGCTGATGGAGAAACCTCGTCACAAAGCCATGATCACAAGTCGCAATAGAATCAGTGTAAAGGCTAGGACGTCACCCGGAAGTGGCGCACAGAACCCCCGCCCGAGTTCTGTGGTCAGTATGCGAGGGCTACCGAGGGCCGAACGACCTCGGCTAAAGAAGCTAGTTCGACTGGGGACTCTGAATGTGGGAACGCTGACCGGGAGATCTGGGGAAGTGGCTGACCTGATGAAGCGCAGAAGGATACAAGTCCTGTGTCTGCAGGAAACGCGATGGAAAGGGGCGAAAGCCAAGGAGATCGGAGAAGGGGTCAAGCTGTACTACAACGGAGAGGACACCAAGAGGAACGGGGTAGGGATAGCTGTCTCGGAGTCCCTCAAGGATTCAGTAGCGGCTGTCCAAAGAATAAACGACCGCATCATGTCACTGCGGCTGGACACGAAGGAGGGTTACTGGACCATCATGTCTGTCTACGCTCCGCAGACCGGATGCTCCGAGCACGACAAGGAGGACTTCTACCTCTCGCTCGAGGAAGCCATAAGGTCCGTACCAGAAGGCGACTACCTCTCCATAGCAGGGGACATGAACGGGCATGTGGGGAGTGGCAGAAGAGGAGTGGAAAGGGTTCATGGAGGAAAAGGGATCGGCCTGGTAAACCCGGATGGAGAACGAATTCTGGCTTTGGCTATCGCCCACGACCTGGCTAGGTGACCTATGCTAGCGGAGGAAGAAGAACTGAGGTCGACCACATCCTGGTTCGAAGGGCTGCCCTGAAAACAGTCCGGAATGTGAAGGTCATTCCGGGAGAAGACGTGGCATCACAGCACAGACCCTCGGTAGCCGACCTTAGCATACCTCTACCCACCAGGCCCAAAGTGAGGACGGAACCCAGGATCCGATGGTGGAGACTGCGGGGTTCAGAGCGGAACGAGCTACGAAGGGCAGTGCTCGAAGCAGGCCTTCCAGATCCAGCTGGTCCCGTGAATGAGACCTGGAGGAGGGTAGCCGAAACAATCCTGAGATGTGCCAAGGAAACCCTGGGAGAAACAAAGGGAGGAACCAGAGGGAATAAATCGGCATGGTTCTGGAACGAAGAGGTGCAGGCTGCGGTGAAGAGGAAGAAGGAGGCCTACAAGCTGTGGCAAAAGACGAGGGCACCCGAGCATCTCACGGCCTACAGGAAGCTGAAGAGGCTGGCAAAAACAGCTGTAGCGAAGGCAAAGAACGCGGAAATGGATGCCCTGTACGAGAAACTAGACGGGCCAGAGGGAGAAAAGTTCGCATTCCGCCTGGCCAAGGCGCGTCATAGAGCTAGCCTCGACATTCGAGTAGTGAAGACTGTGAAGAGTGCTGACGGTAGAGTGTTACGGAAGCCGGTCGAGGTCAGAGAGAGATGTGAGGAGTACTTCAAGGAACTCCTGAACGAGGAGTTCCCTCGTCGGGAGGCCGAGGAAGAACAGCCAACGGAAGGACCCATCCCACCCTGGACCCAAGAAGAGCTTCGCAAGGCCATACGGAAGATGAAACTCGGAAAGGCAGCAGGGCCTGACGGTGTGCCAGTAGAGGCTTGGAAGGTGCTCGGGGACCTCGGAATCAACTGGCTGACGCAGTTCCTCAACAGAATCACGAAAGAAGGTAAGATGCCGAATGACTGGAGGAACAGCACCATAGTCCCCATCTTCAAGCAGAAGGGGGACGCTTCCGAATGCTCCAACTACCGAGGGATCAAACTGATCTCACACACGATGAAGACCTACGAACGACTGGTAGACTCAAGGCTGAGGGAGATGGTACCCATCTCCCAGGTGCAGTGGGGCTTCATGCCTGAGAGGTCCACCACAGACGCCATCTTCATCGTTCGTCAGGTGATGGAGAAATATCGGGAGAAACGAAAACCCTGCTACCTGGCATTCCTGGATCTGGAGAAGGCCTACGACAGGCTAGCTCGGGCCGTAATCTGGAATGCCCTTCGAGGAAGGGGTGTCCCGGAACGTCTGATCACGGTCATAAGGGACATGTACGAGGGCTCGAAAGCGGCGATACGAACTCCACACGGGATGACAAGGAAAGTGGACATCACAGTGGGGGTACACCAAGGGTCGGCTCTGAGCCCGTTCCTCTTCCTGCTGACGCTTGACTCTATAGTGAACCACCTTGAGAAAGACCCTCTCAGAACGATCCTCTACGCGGACGACATCGCCCTAGTAGCCGACAACCAGGAGGAGCTGGAGGAGAAGGTGCAGCTGTGGCAGAGAGCCCTTGCGGACAACGGCCTACGGCTGAACGTGAAGAAGACGAAGTTCATCAGCTTTGAGCAGTGCGTTGGATCGATCCTAGACTGCCAAGGGGAAACGATCAAGAAGGTGGAAGAATTCCGCTACCTCGGAAGTGACCTATCCGAGGAAGGAAGTGTGGACCAGGCGGTCAGGGGACGGATAAACGCAGCCTGGCTCAAGTGGAGGGAGTCCACAGGGATCCTCTGCGACCGTAGATGCTCCAGGACGCTCAAAGGCAAGCTCTATAGAACAGTTGTAAGACCTGCCCTCCTCTACGGCAGTGAGTGCTGGGCCCTGGGTAAGGCGCAGGAGCGGCAACTGCACGCGGCAGAGATGACGATGCTGAGGTGGGCATGTGGATGGACCCGTCGGGACAGGGTGCGAAACGAGGATGTTAGGGCAGTGATGAAGACTGCCCCGATCCAGCTGAAGATGAGAGAGCAGCGCCTGAGGTGGTATGGACACGTCCTCAGAAGACCAGAGGATCACCCCACAAGGTTGGCCCTAGATTACGAGGCACCCGGAAAGCGTCCGAGAGGAGCCCCTAGGAAAAGATGGAAGGACGTCATCAAGAGAGATCTCGCCGAAGTCGGCGCCACGGCAGATGACGCCCTTGATAGGATGAGGTGGCGACAGATCACAAGAACAGCGGACCCTGCGACTGCGCGGGACTAAACGCTCAGAAGAAGAAGAAGAAAGAAGATTCGCGGATGAATACCAACTACGCTAAGCTTAGCAATCAACCTTGAATGAGAAACCTTATCGAAAGCTTTAGAGAAGTCTAGGTAAACCACATCTATTGATTTCCCTTCTTCAAGAATAGAAGGCCAATCGTTTGTTGCCTTAAGCATGGCAGTAACAGTCGATTTCCGATTTCAGTTATTGGATATTTGTGCAGGTGGGATTCAATCCGTTTTTTAAGAATTTTTTCAAATGTCCTGGAAAATACGGACGTTATGCTAATAGGGCGGTAATTATTTGCTGAAGTATAAGGTGGCTTCTTTGGAATGGGTATTACGTTTGCAGTTTTCCACCGTGACGGAACCTCAGCTCGCATAAAGCTGAGATTGAAAATGTATTCGAGGGGACTATATGCATGGCGCGCCCCAGTTAGGAATCTTCATCTATCGTGCATCCTCTTCCTTAATGTGGCCAGATAAAGACAGTTGTCGGCAGTAGTCGGTAAATAAGGAAAAAAATTGTTAGACCTTATTAGAATAATCGAAAAATAAAAAATAATATAGAGTAGAATAATATATTTATGGTGTTTAAGCTTCTCGGTCTACAAAATGTTCCTTAAGGAGGAGGTACTGTGAACGCGCTGGCATTAGATTCGTGCGCGTAAGTGTCCTTTGGGCGCAATTAGTGGAGACGTCGCTTGCTAATGAGTATCCCCTGGCGCTTTCGAAAAAATAGCGGTCAAAAATGGAGTTGCGAAAAATGTTTTTGCGGCACTGGGTAGATCTCGTCGAAAAGATCACAACGGTGTGTGAGTTTTTCAAAAAGGCTGAAGATCAAGAGGGCCACAGCAAAAGAACAGAAAGCGCGAATACGCGCCTACCGCGCCCTTTTTCCAATCCTTATGGTGGGTATTGTACCTCCCAACTTATTTTCAGTATGACTAAAAACTACCATCCGTTGTAGTTGAAAGAAACACTTGCGACATCGAAATTGACGATGGGCAGTTGAATAACTTGAGATTCACCGAAGAAGTTGTGCTCGTTATCAGGTTCTCGGAAGGTGCTGCAAATGCTGAACGATGCACGAGTTGCATTCAAAGGAAATGGAATTAGGTCTAACGACGAGGAAAATGAAATTTGTGAAAAAGTAATTTGCTTGTAGGAGTCCTGCACTTCACTAAGGAGGCCCTCTGGAGGAAGTCGAAGGATACGTTTATCTTACTCTAACATGAAAAACGACGGCCTGAAATATGCAGGAGGAGGAAGGCTGAATGAGCTGCGTGCAAAACCATCAAAAATGTGGTCAAAAGCATCAGAGAACTGAACAAAGTGCCCTCCTCGGACTGCAGGCCCATTTTCTCAACTATATACAGTTCTTCCTGCTTTCTGCTACGCATGCGAAACACTGGCGTTGCCGAGGTCGACGGAAGACCAGTTGCGAAGAAAGCAAGTAGCCTAGTACATAGAAAGCAATATGGTCGCCATATCCCTTCACCAACAGCGGCCGTACAAACCATCATAATAATATTATTATTTATTAATGGATAATAATAATAATAGGTGGCAATCTCCGCTCCTCCACGTGGTGCCACTGGAAACTGCTCTCTTCTGTAAGCTGAGCTAATCACGGACATTCGAGTAAAGGCGACAGGCCCTAGTGACAGGCCGGCCTATAGAGATCCCATGTCACATCACACGGTTTGTGACTTTAATTGAGTACCGAGATAATTCTACGGCGTCCGCGGAAGCCTTCGCGCACTCGCAGAGCCCGGCAAGTGTGAGAAGTATGCGAGGGTCCCTGATACGAGGACGGCATTGGGGGGGGGGAGGGGAAACTGAGCTAGTCCGAAAGTTCCGGAACGTAGGCGAGACCCGAGTGGCTACGCTGAATGTGGGTACGCTGACGGGCCGCTCACAAGTTGGCAGAAGCCCTGGATCGAAGACGAGTCCACTTATGTGCGGTACAGGGGACGAGATGGTGCTGTTGTAAGTCGAGGGACATAGGCCAAACTTCAAGGCCATTTTGTGCGGCAGTGACAGATTATAAGCGTGGAACGTTTTAATGACCGCTTGCTGAAGGTCGTAGCGTATGTATCATTTCTTCTCTGCGTACGCTGCGCAGGCAGGTTGCTCTGTGAGAGACAAGGATGAGTTTTGGAGCCTGCTTGATGAAAAGACAGCAGAGGTACCGTCAGAAGACGCTGTCGTTATCGTAGGTGACCTCAGCGATCATGTGGGGACTGCGAAAGTTGGTCGCAGCTATCATGGCGATGTTGGAGGGGTCACGTGTTGGTGTGCCACGCTAAGAACGTAGCTCAAACCTAGATGGGATTCCTTACTCAACCGTCGCCGGCGACTGACGCTGGGCGTGCGGGCCACGCCAGGCTTGCCGGCTTCGGGTTTGGTATGCCACGCTAGGAACGTATCCCAAACCTAGATGGGATTCCTTACTCACCCAGCGTCCGTCGCTGGCTTCGCCGGCGACTGACGCTGGACGTGCGTGCCACGCCAGGCTTGCCGGCTTCGGGTTTGGTGGGCTACGTTCCTAGCATGCAGGCGGGCGCGAGGAGGCCTCCATCGGGATCGGGCGATGCACGCAGAGCCCAGGTCGAGCCGAACGCTGCCCAGAACTCGACCTGGCAGAAAAGGCACGAAATGGCGGATCTATTCAAATTTTATAAAAATATGTTGTTGGGAAGCGCTTCCAATGGTGAGATGTCCTGTCTTCAGAATTTGAGGGACTGACTGGCATGGAGTACTAAATCTTGAAAACAAAATGGGTTCAGGAAGCTGTAGACTTTTCTCGAGTTTAGACACTTGAAAAACTATATTAGGGTGAGCTCTGCTCTTCCTACGTTTTCTGTGCCGGAGCCACTGTCCCTGTTTTGCAGAGAAAAATTTCAGCATTCTAGCCTCTCTTTGAAACGTTACGACATCGAGAAATGAGGGGGAAATCCAAATCTTAGAAGTACAGTAGCTTTATGGTTAGAATTTTTTTCCAATTTAAGGATGTTAGACTTGCAATTCCTATATATGCATTAGAGTTCAAAAGAAGTTTCAACTTTGTAGGTTGCTTCGTAAAAAAGTTACAGTGCCTGCTACACAGGAAAGGCTCGTTGCTGGTCAAAAATGGAGAACGGGTTTGAAATGAGAAAACTGGACATTTATCCAGATATGATACCTTTTCTAAGTCGATAGAGCTGCAAAGAAATTTTTAGTAATACAAAATTAGCTATTCACGGTGCGAGTGGTAGCGCGATTGAATGGTACGCAGGCTGTCGCATGCTGGAGAGTCCAAATAAACCTTTAATTTTCGGAAGTCGGCTAATTGGTATCCTAGCCTTGTCTAGCAGGGACAAAACGCTGACTTATCCATAACTGCTATTCATTGAGTGGACCAAAAATATATTCGAATCTCCTCTACGATATCTGCCAGAAGTGCACGGCGCGTCCCAGTCAGGAATTGTTATCCATTATGCATCCTCTTCCGTAATGTGACCAGATTAAGTCAATTATTGTTGGAAGTACTCATTGGATAAAGGAACAATTTGTTAGTCCTTATTAGAATAAAAAAAATGAAAAAACGAAAAAATAAAAAATAAAGCATAATATTGAGTAAAGTAATATAGTTATGATTTCATAGGCTTCTTGGTTTGCAGAATTTTTTCCTGAGGAGGAGCTACTGTCAACGCACTGACATTAAATCCGCGCGCTTATGTGTCCTTTGGGCGCAATTAGTGGACGCGTCCCTCGCTAATGAGTATCCCCTGGCACTTTCGCAAAAATGGCGTAGTGTAGGAACAACTTCTATTGCTTTCAAGTTTCAAATGAACATTGACACTACATGGAGCCGATTGGAAACAATATGGCGGTTCAGGTTCTGAAGCACGAGTACGAGCTGCTTATCCGCTTCGAAGAGGAGGCCTATGATCTGTGGGGACTCTATCAGCAAGCTGTCGTCGGGAATGTGAACGTGCCAAGTGGGTCATTGGTTTCTCTCCAAAAAACACGTGTTTACTCAATCCTAGCTATTCCCTCTCCTTTGAGGTCTCAGAAAGCGCAGCATGCATATCAATCTCAGGGTCTCTGTTCGTGGCAGATGCATTATGTTTCGAAAGAGGTGGACGCCGAGTTTGCAGAACAGCTTAATACGAAGCCAAAGAGGAAGATGTTACTGATCCCCTCGCAGCTTTCTTTGTTAGCCGGTGTTTTCAGCCGAGACCTGCTGTGACGATGCAGAGTAACGATGTTGTATCCAACTCTAGGGCGTTTTCAGAACTCGACTACATGGACCCAGTCGAGGAGTCATGGATGTGGTCTTGGATCAAGGGCAACAAGAAATGGCACTCCTGGAATCGCTGTAAAGGCAAGCACTTGTCATTTGTCCTTTGTGCTAGAGAGAATAATGGAGTCCGTCCATCTAATGCATAACAGCTGTGACTTCCATGAAACTATTCTGCGGTATTGTCGCCTAAAAATATTCGAAATCCCATTGCGTTGCGTTTTATTTTATTTTAACTGTTTCTCTTACAGCATGACTAAAGTTAAGACAAATATCGTAGTTGAAAGTGGTTTCGAAAGTGCACGTACAAGCCAAAGTGATTCTTCAATTCTCGAGAGTTTGACATTTACTCGCACTTTCGTAAAAATAAGGATCTCCGGATACCTTGTTGGGCTTCATGCATGACGACCAGGGGTGCACATTTAACGATTAACGATTTAACGAATTTAACGAATTAACGGCATTTTTCGTTAAAATCTGGCTTAACGATTTAACGGAAATTTCTAGGAATTTAACGGAATTTTTAACGAACCTTTTTCTCGGTGAGTTTATCACATTTACCTTCATTATTCTCTAATGTTGCAGATCCCATCCTCCCAACTAGGACTGTTCCTGGAAAACTACTGAAATCAGCAAGAATATTTTGATGTTTTTATCAATTCGGTGCTTGTACTTAGTGTACCGCACTAAATCTTGTTCAAAATAGGTCTACTAAGGGCAATCTGCCATGAGAAGAACGAATATCATAGTCGTTTTTTTTTGCGGAAATGCCGTATAAGCCCGCCATATTAAGCTCGAATCACACAAGGCCTTGCGAAATAGCGCACGCCAGGAAGAGACGCACAGTGCGCGCCTCATACTGATGCGCACTATTTCGCCGTCTTTAGTCTGCAGCAGAGCTTAGCCAAGGGCAAAAGCCTTGAAATCTTCCGAGACCGAGAGTTCCCTCCCTTGCCCAATTCGGAAGAAAATAAGACCCGAATCTGTAATCGAAAAGATGAGATAAGACTACATCTACATTCGCTGTGTGTATTTAGTTGCCACGCCTGCACGCCACGGCATGCTGTGGTAACTCCCCCCCCCCCCTCGGAGACGGCCGCGAATGCGTGCTGGTTGGGGACGGATTCTCTGCGTCTCTTACCAGCGCACTATTTCGCAAGGCCTTGGGTGATTCAAACTTAATATAGCGGGCTTATAAGACATTTGCGCAAAAAACGACTATGATATTCGTTCTTCCCATGGCAGATTACCCTAGTAGACCTATTTTGAACAAGATTTAGTGCGGTACATTAAGTACAATAGTGCCATCAATTCAATTCGTTTTGAATTTTTAGAAATAATGCATTTTGGGGGTACGTGCAGCGCAGTCGGAGGTGCTGGTTGTCGCGTGCACCCTATACCAGGTTGCTGGTCCTTCGTCGGGATTTCCCGCCAAGGCCAACCAAGCCTTCGATCCCTCTGGGGTCATTGAATTGGCACCGAACTTGCCTGGGAAGGACAGAGCGCTGATTGCTTCATCGGCTGGCCACCGCAAGCCATTGTCTCCAGGGTATCCCGTAGAAGTAGAAAGATCCGAGAATGGTAGAAGGTAGTAGACGTATCGCAGAAGGGATTGAGTATCGCCATCCTTTATCCTTATCCTTTAATGTACTTTGGAGCTAGAAATTTCTTCGCCGAGTCCCCGAGCAGGTCAACGAATCCACAAAGATACTGGTCTATCCTCGTAAGATATGCCTATTCTCACCCGGCGCTGCTCATCTCAGAATACTTTTGCCCACCTGGAGCAGTCGAGACGGAGCGAATGCTTTCGGCCGCTGGAGGTATTCGACGTATTTTAAGTTATTTTACAAAAACCCTAATAACAAAAACTAGGAAAGCTACCTTTCCTGAATGTTGACCCGAAGACGGCGTGTCACACCTTCTCGGCAGTGTGGGACCGTGTGACACGATGTCGTATTATTGTTCCGACGTTGCAAAAATATGATTGGTCCCACGCACCAGGCACTCGAAAATTTTACATTCGTCAACGTGTTAACATTCCACTGATAGGAGTTTTTACTGTATTTTTTTATTAATTCTTTCTGTACTTAATGGGCTGGTGCCTGCACGGAGATTGCACATGTTCGTAGAACAGTCTAACAAAAGAACTGGAAAAGGGTGGAACTCCGGCTATCTGCCTGATCGCACATTTGAGGATGCCTTAACGATGATCATCTTGCCCTTGAATGGTAATTCCACAGCTGTCCTTATTCTATACCCTGTAGATAGTTTGTTGCGGAAGGCTGGTTTATTTTTCTGTGTTCGTTGATGTTGAATTGTTTATTCTACATTGCAGTGTTACACTCCATTCCTTGAACGTTAGCTGTTGACCTCTTGAAGTTGAAACCTATAAGGTTTTCCTTTTTTTCAGTTGAAATAACGGTTTACAGCTAAATGTATTTTTTAACGAAATTTAACGATTTACCGGAAAATTAACGAAAATTTTCCGTTAAAAAATTTCGTTAAGAAAATTTAACGCCCAGAGTTTCGTGTGCACCCCTGATGACGACAAACGATTTGTGTTACTTGACTTTCCCAAGGGCTTAGAAAGGACAGGCATGGGGGCGCGTTTCTGATACATTGAGATTACATGGAGATGTGTTTTCCTCAAACCGACTTTTAAGTCGTCAATGGAGAGCCTTCGCAGAGCATCTCCGCAGAGAAAGAACAGAAGTAATCAGACTATAACCGCTAAGCGCGAACCGTATAACGTCTAGGCTTGAAATGTCTTCTGCATTGTAGTTTTTCAACGCGACGATAATTCAGAGGAAACCGTATACGCTCCGCTTTAGTGACTAGTTCTCTCGTTTGCCTTTTCTTGTTAGAACACCTGATCTGCCGTTACTCACTCAGACCGTTTGGTTTTCGCATCGTCTGGCTAGTCTGAACAGAATCCGAGTGTTCAGGAATGAGCAAAGACGACGCCATAAGGGCCTACGTCGACGGAGTTCACTCACTGGAGAAACGCCTGCCAGATTTAGTTGAGGACTGGAGGGACGACCAGGATCCACGGATTCCCGACAGGAACCGCTACGTGCCGGAAGAGGAACGAGAGGAAGTAGATCGCATCACCAGAGAGGCAAAGTCGGCCAGGCGGTGAGTGTCGGTTGTTCCGAGTTTCCTACCTCCCAAAGCGACGCATTTCTAGCGCTCGCGACGCAGCCAAGCGATTGGAAGAGGAGGCGCTGGGATGGTGGGACGAATAGCCTTCCGAGGTCGTACGCGAAGTCGACATCGGAGCGCTTCTTTTATGGGCCGACGAGCTTTGTGTTTATATGCCCTTTTTTATCTGTGAACTACGATGCAGTGTTTTCAGTTTCTAGTGGGTACAGGCATGCACTACTGCTATGATTAGTTGCTATAAATTGTCGACATTCTCTTCATAGTTACCTCTCATTTACTTCTACAATCACATTCTAGAAGAACACTCTGAATTCGGACCAGGAATGGGCGGAACGTATGCTTTGTGTTTTCTGATTTTCTGGTCGTTTTCGGATTTTCTTCTGCTTTCCGGTAAAATGGCAAAAACTTTTCACAGAACAGAACACAGATGCGTACACAATTTTGTCATTGCAATCCAATAGTGATAATTCTAAAATTATCGTAAAACAATAACTGTCACGGCCTGAATGTTCTTACAAGAGATCTATCTGAACGGTACGCCGGAACGGCAAGAACGAGTACTATAGGGAGAATCTCCGTCCTCCAAATAGTAACAGAAGATGTTTTGTTTTTGCCGAGTCCTTGAGGCAAACGAGTAGAAGGGTGTAACGGTTAAGGGTCCGCAGAGCGAGTTTACCACGGCAGCGCAAGATGCCAGTGACGTGGACTGGGTCGCGTAGTGGTAGAGGGGCTAGCTCGTATTCGTGAGGTCGAAGGTCCGGTTCCCATGTTATGCCGTATTTTTGCACTTTTACCATAGTACCGGATTTACATAGAGTTTCCATAGAGATTTCCATTTCTGAACTTGCTTTTGGCTTCTCAGTCCCTGCCCAGTGGCACTCCACTGCAGCCCAAGCCTGGAATCGTGATACAGTCCACTTTCCCCAGTTCTCAAACATGTATTGGATAACAATTCTGGTATAGCCAAAATTCTAGTATTCTTTTGCTCCGAATAGATCTGTCCTCCCGAAAACGTGATAGTGGCTTTACTGGTTAGTGGCGTCGTGACTCCGGCACAATCCTCTTCTGGTTAGAACTCTTAGTTCTCTTCGTCCACTACCTCCAACTCCTCCACTTCGTCGTTTTCCAGCTGTCGCAGTTCGAAATACTGTAGGATACTTGATATTCCTTCTGCCGGTTTCGTATCATCTCTCGAAGGAACAGCATCCAGTGAAGTTCTACACTTCAGTGTCAGTAGGTGAATGACCACTCGAGGGTTGGCAGACATTGTAGAGTCAGTGTTGGCAGCAGCAGCTTGTTATGACCGCGAGACTTTGTGAGCATAACAGAGGCGACAATATTGATTAAGGTGGTAGGTAGGTTGAAGATCATGTGGTCCCCTCCTACACTGTGAGCACACTGGTGGCACTCATCTCACCGACACTAATAAATTGCATTTGAAGCATTTTACTAGCTTTCTAGCTTTCTCTGCTGTTTCATGTTGTTCCTGTGTCAAAATTTCTTACATTGACAATGAGAGCAACATATTGGAGCAAAAGTTTCATATAAAATCGCATTTGGCATATTTCGGACACTGCTGGTAGAGATGTCGACAAATAATAAGTAGTAAGAACATCTTACCCCAGCAAACTCCAAAAACAAGTTCAAATATGGAAATCTCTTTGTAAATCCGATACTAAAAGTGTGTGGTGAAAGTGCAAAAACACGACGTAGCATGCTAACCGAACCCTCGACCTCACGAACATGAGTCTGCCACCCTACCACTCCATTCCACGTCTGCAGCGTCTTGCGCTGCCGTGGTAAGCTCGCTTTGCGGACCCTTAACCATTACACCCTCGTACTCTTTTGCCTCAAGGACTCGGCAAAAACAAAACATGTTCCATTACTATTTGGAGGTATCGTCGGCGACGACGATGCCCCAGCTCTTCGCCCCGCCCCTTATGAAGGCGCTGGATGGGCGCCGTGTGTGGGAGATTTGTAGACCTGGTTGGTACGTGCGGTTGAGGAAGGCTCCTCCGAAATAAATAGCTTGCTAAAGAAAAAGTGTTCTGTTACCTCCTTTAACTAGTGACTAAATCTTAAGCCTCTTTCTCCTCCCGTCCTCCTCTATATCTCTCTACCTCTCTCGTACCTCAACGGTACATTTGGTGCATCGGCCTAATAAGCCATATCGTAAGCCTCTCGCGTCCCTACGCCTAGAGCCGCAAGTCGGTCTATTGCAGATCGCATTCTCTATAATAAAGAGAATCGTAAGTCTCTCGCGTCCCTACGCCTAGAGCCGCAAGTCGATCTATTGCAGATCGCATTCTCTATAATAGAGAATCGTAAGTCTCTCGCGTCCCTACGCTTAGAGCCGCAAATTTCTGTGCATAAAGCACCAGAAAAATCTCTTTCATCACCGAAAGAAATTCTCGGTGTCCAAGACACTAGGAACGCTAACTCTTAAATTCAAAGAGACCTACGAGAAGTCACGCATAAAATGGCGTTGCACTTCCACAGAGCCCCGATCATGAGCAGCGCATCAACGCTGAAAGATCTTGTGGTATCGTACACAGAGTACGCAGTAAGGGTAGAATATCCGCTAACGGATGAGAATACTTACGAGAAATGTAAGTCTACTACTGCACTTTTGCAAAGCAGTATAAAGCAAGCAAAACAGGGAAAAGACAAGCTCGAGAAGCTCTATAAAGAGATTCGAGAGGAATACAAAACTTGTAAAAATAAGTCCGATAAAAGGACATTATGCTAGAAATTGAGCAGATAGAGAATGAGTCACAGCTGCATAAAGAGCTAGCTAGTGCGGATAATCTGATCTCAGCTCACAGCACATCATGAAGAATCAAAGTGCGTAAGAGACACCATGAGTGTAAAATTAGGGTATATCTCACAGAGAGCCCTAATACTGCAAAACGCACCGTCGTGCAGTACTGCTGCGCAGGAAGATGAGGCTGACGAAACAGAGCCGATTGAAACTGGGGAGAATAATCCCTCTCGAATACCGTTAGATTCTGTTGCTAAGGCTGTAATTGAAAGCGAGGCACGACCATGTCGTTCAATAAAGCCTCCCCAAGCGACGTCGCCAAAATTCTACGGCAACGTTGACGACTTCCCGGAATTCTGGGCAATTTTCGAGACTCTTGTCCATAAGAGTAAAGAGCTAGATATTATGGAAAAAATCCTCTTGCTCAAGGAAAGCCTGAGAGAAAAGGCACAAGACGCAGTAAAAGGGATAAAACTCGTGCCTGAAAATTATGAGTGGATCATCCAAACACTACAGGAAAACTACTGCAATCAACCTGTAAATAGATCGAATGTAGTACAAAAGCTGGTCAGTTTAAAGCCAGCCAACAGTTCTCCGGAAAGCTGTTCGTCTGTTTTCGATCAAGTCCAAATATTGATCAACCAGATGGTTTCTGCAGGCTACGACGTACGAAAAACTGTCGATCCAATGTGGTGCGAAACCATTTTGGCTAAATTTCCCCGTGATGTGGTCAAGCCAGTTCTGCTATCGAATCAATCGCAGGATAGCCAAACAATAGGTGACCTCATAGGTCATCTAAAGAAAGAGATTGCCGCGAAAGCATACGTGGAGAACAGACTGGGTCATAAACAGAGCAGTCCGCCAGACCCTCCAGGAGATAAGTATGTCGCTCCGAAACGACAGTCTGCCGACCAGCAATGCCTATTTTGCCAGAAGGGCAATCATGGCTCGATGACATGCAGAGCGGTTACCGATCAAGCGAGGCGCCGCAAAATCCTAACAGATGGCCGAAGATGTTGGAAGTGTTGCTCAAACAATCACTCCAGCTTTGATTGCCAAAAGCCAGACTGCACGCAATGCGGTCAGAAGCATCACACCAGCTTATGTATCAAAAGGAACCCAAATCCTAGGAATACTCAGCCGAATTGGAATACAAACCAAAGACCAGGGCGAAATATTCAAAGAGCTCCAAATTTTCAAAGGGAGCAGCGAAACGCTCCGAGACAAGGAAATAGCGGATATGTTCCCGAAAATACTCAGATGTGCTCTAAAACAGCGTTACCGTCATCTGCTCAAAATGCCATATCATCGCAGCTCGTACTCATGACTGCTGAGGGCAAGATCTGGAATTACAAAAATAAGGGGTACGAGAAAATTCTCTTCTTCTTCGATTCCGGTGCCCAGAAAACAGTCATTGAGGAAGCACTTGCAGACCGATTAGCTTTACCAAGGCAGACAACGGAACTATGCACTATGTCGGGCATAGGAGGTCACATTGAGTCCTTCAAAAGCCATATCGTAGGCATCAAACTGGGTACAGCATTTGGAGAAGAACTTGATTTGCTTGTTCAGACCAAGCCTGTGATTAAAAACAGTTTTCCTAGCGTAAATCTGACAAGAGCAGATATAGCTTACTTAAATGAAAATAATATCTGTTTGGCGAATTCGAACCTTCACGGAGAGTATCAAACTCCGCATATCTTGGTCGGTCTAGATCACTACCATGAGCTTATTTCGGCTCCAAACTACAGCACACCAACACCTACGGGTCTACATATTGCAAAGACCGTATTTGGGCCTACTATATACGGTAAAGGGTTGCTCACGGTAGATAACCTTGCGAATACAATGTGCTTCGGATTAACATCTGTCCAAGAACATAGCGAGGAAGAAATGCTACGCCAAATATTTGAGCTAGACGGACTAGGAATTTCCGAAGAGGAATGTCAAAAAGATGACAAAGCCTTTGAATACCTTGAAAAGTATTCTAAAATGATTTCGTACGAAAATCAGTACATAACTGCACCTTTTCCATTGAAAGACAACATTGGACAACTGGAAGACAATTTCGCAATTGCCATTCGACGGTTAGAGTCTCTTCAAAAGACTCTACAGCACAACGCTGAACAACGCAACTGGTATTGCAAAATCATCCAAAAGTATGTCAATGAAAAAATAGTGGAACCCTTCTTCGGCTCAGAAACTGAAGCCATTGGAACCTACTACATGCCTCACTCAGGTGTATGGAAGTCAAGCAAGAAGGTTCCGCTCAGAATTGTCTTCGACGCGTCTTCAAAACGAAAGAACCAACTTTCCTTGAATGACGTAATTCACAAAAGAGAATCATTCGTGAACAAAATCCATGACATTCTTCTGACCTCACGATCCAAGAAGATTATCATCATATGCGACATTGAAGCAGCATTCACTCAAATTCGTTTCGTTGCATCGCACAAAGATCTCTGCAGATTCTTGTGGGTAAAGAACATCAACTTGCCACCAACAAGGGATAATCTAATTCACTACAGGTTTAACCGACTACACTTTGGAGTTACAGCCTCTCCAAGCATACTGAATATGGCGTTATCATGTTTCCTAAATAACCATGGCTCTTCTATTGCATCAGAGATATCAAGCAATCTATATGTCGACAACATTATGATGCTTGCCGATACAGTTGAAGAGGCGATCATGAAGTACCATGAATCAAAGAAGCTGTTTGCCCCCATCGGTATGAACTTAAGGGAGTATATCTCAAATTCTGAACAGGTCAACTCACAAATACCTGAAGAAGACCGCTTGGACTCGCAATCCATAAAGATCCTTGGCGTTGCCTACAACGTTGGGTGCGACTCCTTCAGTGTCACAACAAAATACTCTTCTGACACCAAACTAACGAAAAGGGAAATCGTTGGTCAGATAAATTCTACATACGATCCAATCGGAGTGGCCAGTCCACTCTTAGTAAAACTGAAATCTATGATGAGAGAAGTTTTCAATACAGGAGTTGACTGGAAAACAAACCTCTCAGAGGATTTCTGCAATAAATGGAATCGTCTATGTAAAGAAGTCGATAATGCCTTCATATCGATACCGCGTCACATATTACAGCGACCTGCCAACAGTCGCCCATGGGTATTTGCCGATGCTAGCAATATGGCCATATCCACATGTGCTTACTTCCAGTGTCAATCATCAAAAAGAATGTCACCTCTTATTAGCGGGAAAATCAAGCTAACACCTAAAAGGTGTCGCCAAACAATTCCACGGCTAGAACTGGTAGGAATTCTGATGGCTGCACGGTTGTGCAAGTCCATAATTGCAACATATAAAGCCGTAAACAAGGTATCGATTGTATCCGACAGCGAAATCGCACTCTGTTGGTTAAAAAGCAGCAAGAAAGTGCCCGTTTTCGTCGCCAACCAACGCGAAAGAATATTGAAAATAAGGCACAGCCTTCAATCGACTGGCGTAGAAGTTAGCTTCCTTCATGTCATCACAACCCATAACCCGGCAGATGCTGGAACTAGAGGTCTAAGTGCTAAAGAGATTTCAAACAGCGATTGGGTCAATGGGCCCAAGTGGCTGGAAGGCAGTCCCTCCACATGGCCACTAACCGAAATAGACTGTATCGAAATTACGGAAGAAACCGAGCCAGCTGACATATTATCGCTCACGAACATTGCAAAAGCCAGCATGGAATCCATTAGCAATAAGAGACTAATAGATTTATCTCGGTTCTCTAATCTGAACAAGGCCCTACGAGTAGTTTCAACTCTGGGCAAATTCCTAAACAAATGGGTTTCTAGAGCAAACAGAAACCGATCTACAAATATTGCTCTCACAATGATAGCAAAGTTTGACCCGTCTGTGACTATTACATCACGAGACATTGAGGTAGCCGAAAATGTTCTCATACTACAAGAACAGAACGGTGTAAGCATTAAAGACCTCCAATGACGACGTTCCATAATAAAAAGGTCATATCCGACCAGAATGGAATCCTTCGCTATGAGTCACGTTTGCAGAACGCTGTCATTCCATTTGATGCGAAGTCACCCATATTCGTACCACAAACATCAGACCTAGTCCGGCTCATACTTCTACAAGTGCACACAAATAATGCTCATTGTGGAAAGGACCATATGTTAGCCATTCTAAGGCAAAGATTCTGGATTCCTCGAGCTGTCAGTGTGATTAGTAAACTACAAAACATTGCTCCACTTGCAAGAGATATCAAGGGCTACCACTAGGAGCTCCAAATATGCCTTCACTGCCATCTGATCGAGTTGTATCAGCAAGACCATTCGAAAGTGTCGGATGTGACTTCATGTGCCCATTTCTGTCCAGGTCACAGGAAAAGATGTATGTCTGTCTTTATACATGCCTCACCACAAGAGCACTCCATTTGGAACTTGTGGAAAACGTATCCACAGGTGCATTTCTAAGTAGTTTTGTTCGGTTCATCTCAAGACGAGGAGTTCCCAGGCTCATACGTACCGATTGCGGCACGAATTTTAAACAAGGTGAACGTATCATAGAAACCATGTTTAAAAATGACCAAGCAACTGGCACATCACTTATGTCCTATTGCGCTACAGAAAAAATAAAGTGGATATTCAATCCACCAGGCGCCTCTTGGATGGGTGGCGCTTGGAAGAGACTAGTAGGCTCTGTTAAGAAAGCGTTCAATAAATCCATCGGAAGGAAAAGACTCCGTTTCACAGAAATGTGTACAGTTATTACGAGGATTGAGGCCATCCTCAATACGAGACCGCTTACTAAACCTAGCTGTGATGATCTAAGCATCATACCCCTACGTCCTATAGATTTCCTTCAGGGAAATATAAGATTCTCTCTACAAGAATCCAGTGACTGTATTGACTTGGAGGATCCATCGTACGATCCAGACTTCTACAGTCACAAAAGCAAGCAATAGAAGCTTTGCAATATTCTGAGAACATCGCCAATAAGTTCTGGGAAAACTGGAACACTCTCTATTTAACTTCCTTGAGAGAAACTCAAAGAATAATCCTCAAACAGCCAAGACACTTGAATAGAACGTGCCCCGAAGTGGGTGAGATTGTCGTTATCGAACAAGAGCTAATTCCGCGAGGAAATTGGCCCTATGGCAAGATAATCGATATCATTAGTTCTGCCGATGGACTCATAAGGTCAGCAAAGGTGCTAATGCCGAACCACAAGACCATTCATCTCTTAACAAAATATACCCGCTAGAAATTCGTAGCAACATCGAATCAAACGATGGCGAAGCACCCGAACCTTGCACATCGATACCCCTATGGTAGCGGTGATTGGAAGAAGACAAAGTCTTCCGCGATGTGCAAAAACAAAAGCATATGAGTTTTTCAAAAGCATGGAAACCAACATATTCCATTCTCGTCCATCAATAATGAGGTCACCTTTGCTAATCGTCACTCTATTATCCATACTGGCTTCACCAACAGTTGCAAACCAGAACTTCTCGATCATATTGTGCAGTAAAGGTATCGTAAAAATTCCACCAGTAAGTGGGCAATTCGAGTTATGCATTGACGGACAGTGTCAAGCCTTGCCTAACAGCATAAATACACTCAATTACTTCTTACCAATCTCTCCTACCGGTGGAGACAGTACGGTTCGCATTCGTTCACAAACCAATAGTTCGATCCAAGAGGAAACGAAAATCTGTGAACGTGCAAAATTTTGTGATCACCAACAATTCCTATCAAAAGCCTTGTTGGGATACCCGCACTGTTGGCCAGTGGGAGCCATAGCAACCGTAGCCATCTTGAGTTACTTGGCCATCATACACTGCATTTGCATTAAGTACAGCTTGGTTCATAGCTAAGTTAGTGAAGAAAATCAAGAACACTAAGAGCTTGAAGATAGTCAAACATCTAAGAGCAACCTCTGAAGTGAATGCCCCAAGCTTCGCGCTTGCACTACATCCAGCATTATTACCTGTCTTAATATGTGCTGCATTATGCCTAGTGTCACCGATAACTGCGTGCCAACATGGGTTTATGCGTCACTCTGCCGAGGTCGTCTGTAATGAAGGCAATCAATGCCACCTCGAATACAGCCGAGAACTATTGTTCAACAGGCTGCAGTCAGAAATATGCATCGAGATAATACATGCAAATGAGACCGTAGTAGTTGCAAAATTCCGAAAGCAGACCGTGAATTTCAAATGCTCGAAGGTGACTGAGTTCTTTACTAGGTCCACTAGAATGCAAATCTTTCACGTGAAACGATGTGCTCAAGCTGGGTCTTGCATTGCAGATAAATGTGAAACTATCAGCTCAAGTGAATCCATAACTGAATTAAACCATACTAGGGAATATCCTGGTTATACCGGTTGCTTGAACAGTTGTGGAGGCATCTTATGTGGATGTTTTTTGCCTAAGCCTACAGAATCGCTCACAAACTGCTATCAAAAGGAATCTTTGAAGTCGTCCAGTGTTCACATTGGACGCCACTCATAAAGCTAGAAATAGAAATAACCACAGCCAACAAGACTGTGGCTTTCACAAAAATATTTTGTCCATACATAACGGAAGAAATAGCCAATTTTAGCATAACAGTAGCTTCCATTCAAAAGCCTGCAGCGTCGCTGGAAGGCACACGATTCGCTATAACAGCGAACACTTCGTACATGCTTCCAGCTTACTACGAAATTCCAGTGGCTTGTAATAATCCTGTGCAAGCCCTCGATCGTTTTAACACCTGTTGTAACCGCATAAGATGTAACTGCGGAACATCGGTGCACACCTGCGACTGTCCGAAGGACTCTATTTCCATGCTTTATCGCAGCGAAAATAGACTGCCCTTGGTGAAACCGTACGGAACCCTCTCCAGTATCGAAAATGAGATCATTTCGACGTCAACCGAAGAGGAAATGGTCTTGCGTATAGAATCCAAAATGCTTCAAACCTCTGCCAAATTTGTCTTCAACCAGAACTGTAGACTCGAAAATTCCGACTTGACTGGTTGTTACGAATGCGAGCATGGAGCGCATTTTACAGCCGTATGCAAAGCGCAAACATATGCGACGGTCACTGTAACCTGCGACTCCCAACAATTCCCAATTAAATGTGGACCATCAGGTGAAAGGAATCCAATAATTCTTCATTTCGACCATCCACTAGTGAATGAACGCTGCCAGGCGCATTGTTCAACGAAACCCACATTGTTCTTCTTGAATGCTACGTTATATTATCATATACGTACACCAGACACTGCCTTTAACGCAAGGTCACATAGCGTAACCCTACGACACCAGTGGTTTTCTGATATCAGTCTACCGAATATCGATCCACTAGTGCAGGTTATCCGCAATCACTGGAAACTAACTCTTGGAGCATTGAGCTCCATACTACTACTTACTGGCCTTACTTATATGATGGGCCCATGCATTCTTATAGCCATCCTATCCTCTATCGGGTCGTTTGGTTCCGCACTGCTAAAACTGATGTGGGAATGCATAAAGTGCCGAAAGCAGAAAGGGAATAAATCGGCTTAAATACTGTAGTGGAAACCATTGCAGCACTATATAATCTTCCGTATGTAACACGTTAATGCCATCTTTAAAACAACGTTCATCTGCAAAACCGATGCATACCTATTATACCATGATGCATACCTAACATGCCTGCTCCATTGCATGATGGATACCTATTATGCATGCTTTATTGCTCTGCATGCACTAGGCATGTGGAGGCGACCACATAGCCGCGATGTGAACCCCTCCGCTCTGTCGCCGCATGGCGCACAGCGGGTGCTCGCCGATAGCGAGCGAGGCCCGCGAGACCGGGTTTCGAGTTCGAACCGGTCTCCGCCCCCTTTGGTGCCCCGCCGGCCGAGTAAGGCCCGCGGGCCCCGTGGGCGTTCCCTCAAGGCTCGTGCACAGTTTCACTGCGCTGTGGCACCGCGCTGAGGGGATAATTTTTTGCCACATCCCCCACGTCAGCGCGGTGCGGCAGCGCTGCGCACCTGGAAGGTTGCCAGCAGAGGGGCGATCGATGGCAGCCATTCTCCTCGCCTTATACCGCAGAATCCGCAGTGTTTTCGTTCTTCTAGACGTTCTTTTTGATGGAATTAATTCGTGATTGTGTAGGATATATGAACAGGCATTATAATTGTGCTAGTACAGTTATTTTCAGGTAATCTGACGTCCCGTCCGCTTGTCACCGCTGGTAGGAAGCCACTGAAGCTCATATCAAGTTTCCATACTTGTTTCGTGCTTCCATCCGACCGGACATTGTGAGCTTTATTCAAATGCTCACCCACAAACGCCAGACACACGCTGTTGCGGCGCTTCGCCGGTTAGTTATTTGTTATTCTGTTTCATATTGAATTTTTCGTTTGTACTTACAATTATTGTTTTGCACATGTCATTGGGTTTCTTATCTTTAATGATGTCATTCTCTTGGAACTGAAGAACATTAGTTGTGCTAGAAGGGAATATCTCTGACGCTGGCTTCTCTGCACAAAAAGGAAATTGTCTTACTGAATAATATTGACGAAGTACCGTAATAACTTATTCATGAAGGAGATGGACTGCTCCGATGCACCTCATATCAAACATTTTTGATGTGAGGTGCATCGGAGCAGTAGCCTTTCTCTGTAAAACAATTGGTATCGGCAGGCTGATACATTGTTTCTTAATATGCGCATTAATACATTAAAATTGCAGATAAGAGGGCATTGTTCAGCATTGAAAACAAATCGGAAACGCCTCGAGTATCAAACCTAAAGGTTGGTTCATTCCGTTGAATCGGATATGTCATTTACCCACTACCTTTAGTTATCAATCAGTGTTCAGGCTCATATTATGTTGCTCACTGGTCACGAGGAGATTTTCGCCGTTCCCTTCGGCAGTGACGAAACGTCTGGTTTCGACCGGAAGGTAGAATCTTTACCGTTTATTAGATTTCTGAACCTTTTATGCATAATTTATAATTCTAGACATTCCTATGGAATTTATACGGTGATTAGGAGAACGTCTCCGTGACTCGGGGTCATACAGGAGCTGCTATGGACCCACGTTGACGTCGTGAACTCCTGTAATTCCCCACGCTGAAGATCACAGTTGATTTGCTCGTGTGGTAACGATGGATTGGTCAAGGTGAGCTAGATATCTCGCCTGGTGTTATGTCGGTTTTGCAGTCTAGATTGTGTTTGAGTTCTACGCTATATGTTAGGAATTGTTATGAAAGCAGAAAGCATGTTGAACGGTTCTGCCTCGTTCATCTGGGACTTGGTGTGTAGATTAACTCTGAGGCTTGGTTAGTAGAACGAACGACCATTAGAGTATGCAAAGTAGAGATTCACTGTATTAGTTGTGTCAAATGTGGAATCCAAGCAGCAAGAGACTGCATTCAAAACGGAGCTTAGGTTTAAATCGCTTACAAGGTATGTCATAGAAGTTGAATGCGTGCTGCAACTATATCGGGATAGTTAATGCTAATAACGGAAGAACCGTTAAGTCGCACGAGCTCAACTTCACCACACGCACTACTCGTTTATTAGTGAGAATGATTGTTACATGCTGCATTGTTTCAGGGTATTCACGAAGTTTTCGAAAACGCTACCCAGGCGGCACTTTCTACATCTTCCGATCTTTGATGTCGTGCCGCAAATCCTCGTCGATCAGTACTCCTCCATCCGCAGACTTAGCTCTTCAAAGCATTGGTGTTCTGACTTTGTTCATTCTATGGTCTACGTTGTGGCTATTCTGAGAGGTTCGAAGTGATAATTTTTACACTGTAAGAACTCAGTGTTCTGTCTTTATTCATTATTTATTGATTAATAATGCTGTAAACATTTCAACGCTTGTGATGATGCTAGCAAGAGTGTTGCAGAAGGTGCAAAACCAGTTAGAAGAGTTGTTCGAGATGTTGATCATCGACATCATTAGGGGCGGTGAAGCAAAGGCGTCGATTCTGCAAATAGTGGAATGTAATGCAGCAAATAATTTATTCATAGTGAGTGCTAAGAGTCTTCGACCTCACGAACGGAATATATGTAGTAGGTCTCAACACACATATACCGAATGAGAAGTCGAGGACTCTTAGATGTGGAAATCTTATCTTCGAAACCTACTTCTTTAGAATTCTCGACATCATACAGTGTGCATTCAACCAAGTTGCTTCTTACAGGCAAACCTCGGTCGAATCGCAAATGGATATAGACAGAGTCTAAAACAGTTTGTAATTGTTACACATTTGTAGCATACATTTCACCGGTACTCACTTGACCAAATTTGAGATTAAACCACTCGTTAGAAGCTTTCCTTGGTCGGAATGACACTACCGTGTGCTGATCACGTTCACGACCATACGCAGTGACGAGTTTGCGGAACTGTACTAGTGCACCTAAAATCTCGAACAGAGGAACTAACATGCAGAGGTGTGAAAAAGGTTGATGAAAACCGATGAACTAAGGAAGAATGGCTTATATTGCGAACTATTGCTTTATACGGTCACTATCGTAGCATCTATGAATTCGTCTGTCCAACGGTTACTGTTTGGGCATTCGTGCGTGGTACCGTACTTCTCCACGTTCCCAACTGGAAACATGAAAGGGCTAGTGTAGTGAAGAGGAATGCATTCCGACTCAACATCTGTTCCACACATCCCGACAAGGAGATGACCACCTGAAGAAGCAACACATGAACGAAACCAGCTGAGGGAAATGAACCTTTTACCTTCAACACTTATAAGATAATCGCCACTCTGAACTCGTAGAACATCATTGGCAGTGGATCCATCAGTTAACGCCATCTGAGAAGCACTGGTATCATTGCTGCTACCATCTACATAAAGTTGAACATCATGGAATAACAAAATGGAAATGGAAGGGAACAGCCATAACTGACTAACCACTCACAGAACACGGTGCTGTTGTGCGAAAAAGATGAAAGAGTTGAGAACAAGCAATCCGCTTTATAAATCATCGAACCTAAATTCTGAATTTGTAGGTTTGTGACTGAAACTACGAAGCAGTGGAATAACTCACGAGCAACATCCTAATTTCTCGGAGTACGGAACGATCACTAGCCGAACATAGGGGAAAACCGTGAAATGGCGTCGTTCCAAACGTATATAAATATAAAATACAGATACATGCAGTAGAAACGAAATGAGCTATCATTAGTAGCAAGCATAAATTCTCGGTGAGCCTGGAACACATCGATATTACTGACTGTCCTCGCAAGCAACTCCTAACTACCAACGACTCAACCCTAGGTTACCTAAAGTGCAGTATCAGTGCACTCCATCCTGCCAACAGAAGTAATTCATCAACGTTTCGCGAATAACTTTCCCGTCGTTGGAAATGTTTCCCGGTACACCTCCGCGTCCTTCATCTTCTAAGTCCTCACTGATTCCATAACGATCGACAACTCCCTCACTGCCGATATTGTCTACCATAATGTTATGCAGGATCTATAAACTTCAGTCGAGCTTATGATCACTTAAGGCGGTGCTTAGCCTTTACCATAGCTGAAAGAGTGAGCGTCTTCACGTTTTCAGGTTTTGCGTGTACCGGTTTTAGCAGGAATCGGAAGCGATTGCAGAGAATTCCGAAATAATTCTCCACTACGCGCCGGGCTCTGAATCAACTTAGCTCTGTCAATAGTTTATTCTGGTCATTTTCATGAATTTCAAACCTGGAATGCCTCATGTTGAAATGAGCCGCTTTTGAACTGCCTGTTGCTTCTGCTTCCGAATATGGCCGGATAAAACGACATGTTTGACGGAAGCCTTGGTCGACCAAAATGTGGCACGGCACCTAAACCATTCGCTGCATGCATGTCATAATTGAAGCTTTTAGCAAATGAGACCCACGCTGCCAAAATGCGCGAGCTGAACTGGCTCCGCGAAGTCGTTTTGAGATAATTCAAGAAAACGTCTCATCTTACTGTTTAAAAACACGCCCGCATCGGAAGAGGAGCCCGCTGCTCCTTAAACGTTAACATTAAGCGGTGTCTTGTGGCAAGTTGAAAGTTGTCGTTCTTCTTACCTAGATCATACAGCACGCACTTGTAATTGGGCCCCACAAGTGCTAGTAAAACGATACTATAAAAACCTTTATAATTATAGTATCGTGATCCAGACCTGACTGGGCACTGCAATCGCAAAATAAAAAACGTCCCGCTATGACATTCAGAAGAAGTTTCACGTCTGTATACTTACAACGCATGCCACGTGTTTGCCGTCAAGGGCTCCAATCGCTCCCGGATATCCCCACATGTTGCAAAACTTTCTCGCCGCCTCCATCCAAATGGAGCGGGTCGGGACGGGGAAAGCAGTGGCATGTAGTTCTAGAAGAATGCGGCTACAGTAGAGCAATAAATGATGAAGATGTCCTCCGATCACCTTCAATTATAGCCGCAGCCACTTCTTTAACAATCATCGCAACTGTTGATTTTCCCATTGCGAACTCTGCGGCCATATAAGAATAGGAGGACCCATGACCGACATGTCTGAATTGAAATGAAGTAGCAGACATAAGCACCCACAGAAAAGCTCTGGAGTACCTCAGATACAGACAGAGACGCTGTCTGCTGCTAATAGGGAACATGTGTGTTCGACTATGCGACAGTCTGACAGCTAGTGCGCTGTGGAGCAGCTCAAACTCGTCGGGGTACATCCGAACGTACCCAAAAAACGAATCTCTGCTCACTGTCGCCATATAAGAGTCGAACATCCTGAAGCGTGTCCGCACGTGGGTCATGTGCGGTTCCCTTATATACGGCCTCCTCTTCCTTCTTCTGACCAGGAGCAGCAGCAGTAACAGGAATTCGATCAGCTTCTCCTTATCCATCGGCATGTTTCTATCCAAGCTGAATGATATATTGTGTTGTGTTTTATGTTTATTGTAGTTTACTCTATGTTGTCTATTGTTATTGTTATTGTTTATTGTGTTTTTATTGTGTATTGTTTTATTGTATGTGTTCTATTCATTTTTTGTTTTCTAGATGGTTCACATAGAACGTGTGAGCTCAACATGGATTGTCTATCACGTTGTCATCCATTTAGATTAAAACAACGAAAGAATGAGGATTAATGATAACGTACTCCATTTGCAATGTGACTCACAATATAACTCCACCGGTTAGGGCATCCCTGTTAAGGGTGGATATTTCCAATATGCAGGAAACAATGAGATACAATTCTTCGCTTTCCTAGCGGGGACCTATTCATGGTGGCCAACCAATGGAGCCGTCAATGTTCTGCCCTATTCGGTGAATCCTGTTACCAATCCTGAGCTCCCGCATGGGTAAAAGTCTGGGTTTATTTGGGCAGAACTCTAGCAAGGACCTGTAACTGGACTGCACCCGACAGCAGTGCCTCTGAGTGCGCTATCACCCGCACAAACATTCAAAATGAACGACAAATAACGAAACAACCCTTCAATTATATTCTGATTAGTTTCTTCTATTAGGTTGAGTCATAAATTTTGCAACATTTCTGGTTTTTCTGGAACTCAAGGCAAACGACCGCTTAACGATCGTTTCAAAGAAATCCTTCTCGTAAAGCAGAAACTGCAGGTCTACCGAGAACAGCTGGGGAGAAGAAAGAAAAAAGAAAGAATGAAAGAAGAATAGGATAAGAGAAGAGCTACCTACCCAACTATCCAAGAGAAGAGCTACCTACCCAACTATCCAAGACCTCCCAGTTTGTATTTTTTTCTTATAGTCAGGGTAACGAGTTGGTCGATAACCATTGCTCGAATGAAAACAACAACGTTCATAAACTGCGGATTTATTACCAAGCATTACAACTACTAGAATTTTATTAAACGCAACAAAAACCCAGCAATACAACACAAGCAATATTTTTTTATCTCATCATATCATAAAGAAATCATAACATTAGTACGATGCACGATTCCAGACATTCTTTCTAGCGGTCGAAGTACGCGGGGAATAAGGGGAGATATCTTTTCGCATTACACATCTACTGAAGAACTAGGAATTGTTGGTGTGGAACCCGCTAGCATTGTTGTGGTTTGTCAGAACTTGTCTCGCGTTGATGGGCTGGGCGCTGTAGCAGGAGATGGTTCAGGTTACTTGAGGAGACCGTTCTCCTGCAGCTTCTTCGAGAAGTTGAATGGATCCAAGGAAATCTCTGAAATGGAATGCTTACCATTTTGCAAACTCTCTTTGAATGTTCCCTCCTAGGTTATTCTTACTTTCGTTTACTCGCATTCGATTCAGGTCGGCAGTCAACTCGTATACAGGATCTGGTTTGATTTTGACATCATGTGCTGGGCCTGCTAACAGAATTTCATGCCGTCGAGCGTTTATCGTAGGCACTATCAGAGTCTCTGAATGTACTATGTTATAGAAACAGGTGAAGCATTCATATGAAACAACAATACAATCAACACAAACCCTCTCACCTCCAAACTGTCCCTTGAATGAGAGATTGTTGAGATTAAGTTTTCGACTCGGGCCTCCAAATTCATCATTTATCAGAGCCAATACAGCTGAAAGGTGATCAATAAGAGAAGAAGATCCTAAACACCTTTTGAGGTCGCTTATTACTCTGACCTTACTAGATATTCTGGTAAATAATAGAATTAACATTGGAATGAAGCCTTCGTTCACAAGAGGAATAAAGTAATATGAGAGTAATATGAGATAGATTTACACTTACTTCCTGATTTATTGTCGGGCTTGTTGTTGTCCTTTCTTGCGACTACAGTACTTCTTGTGCGTTGCCGAATGCCCTTGTTGGCATTCCACAGTATAGTATACTGTGTTCCAGCAACAATGGCAAATTACCTGAAAGTAATCAAGTTTCGTCGGAACTGTTCTGCCAGTAGCTCGTAACTACTCTACTGTTATATTCCTTCAAAGAAAGTTAAACACCTCAAACAATGGAAAGTTTCTCAAGAAGTTTTTCCTTGATCAGGATGACACTATCAACTGCTTATCAAGTTCACGACTATACGCAATGACGAGTTTGTGGAAAGTGTTCTCTTGTACCTGAAATCATGAGCAGAGGAATTAACATGTAGACGTGTGAATAAAGTTGAGTAAAAGCCACGGAACCAAGGAAGAATTACTTATGCTGCAGAACTTGTTGTTGTGTGCGTCGTAGGCCTTGGCAATTCCATTGAAAGTGTCGTAGATGTGCGAATAACGCGTAAGACTATCTATTGTCCATGTAGCAAAGGTGTCCACCAGACCGGCAACTTATATGCCAGTTTTCCCGTGTACCCACACTCCGATCTAAAACGAACAGTGGAACTGGGATTAAAACGAAAGCTCTTCAGAGAAATGTTTGCTGTTACTACTTCTGCTATTTTTACTATAGCTCTAACCTTTCCAGTTTCCCTACCTCTCGTGCTTAGATCACTCGCGACCTGCTATCAAACCGTAGAAAACAGCGGACCATGTCACGTGTAAATGCTTCGCATCGAACATCAACAACGCCGGTTACACTGAAATGAGATTATAAATTAAGCCCAGTTCTTTTTATTTTAACAGCACCCAATAGGAAACTAGGAACTGTCTATTACCTTATTCATCTCCGTCATCTGCACCTTGTCGTCAACCGCGCACAACACATACACATTCGTTATCACGGAAAGGTTTCACCGGACATGATTATAGTAACCTGTAAAACATAAATATTATAAGCAAGCAATAGTTGGAAGAAGGATGGAATAACATCTACCAAATAGAATTGCTGCTTTTCGATGGCCTGCAGAGAAATACGATCCGGCGGGATTCCGGGGTATACAATTTGAGTCCACTTTAAAGTGCAGGAACTAGGAGCACTAAGCTCACCTGTACGAGAAGAACGAACAGTGGTTTTAACGTCAGATTGTATATGGAGTCTTCGACCGTTACAATACAAGCATTTCGCGATGTCTACAGCCTTTTTCCAAGTAGATCTCCATGCAAGACAGGAAGTTCTGAAAAGGCACGACAATGACTCCCGGATCCATTCAAAGTCATGTGTAGCTAAATATTGTGAGAGTTCACAGTTCATGAGAGTTCACAAATTCTGAGAGTTACCTCGTAGATCTGGATTGAGAGGATTTTCTGCTGAAAATTGAGAGCGATCTCTTTGTCAATGTGTCGGAACTCAGTTAATATTTCCTCTGATTGCTAGTGAGCGAAGAACGTGAGCGAAAGGGTGTACAAGTTCAAATTCCGTCTGTAAAAATAAATGGGTTGACTTAAGATTATCCAACTCACATGATAACCTTTCATACGGTTACCTTTCGTCTCTCCTAGCAGAACATCCCATTCCATATCGCCCAGAATCGAAAGTTCAGCACTTGCCTGCTCAGTAATAAGATCATTAGTAACAAGTAGTAATTCTCAGTGAGTCTGTAAGATACCGTTATTATTGAATTCATTCTTAATCAATAAGACAATTCGTTACATTAAATGCTAATGAATACATTACAACTGACCTCCAGAACCTTGAGGAAAAATCAGAGGTACAGTTTGCGTTCCTCCTCCACGAGGACGTCAGTCACTCGTAGCTTGGCTAACGCAGCTGCCGACGGATCCTTCGCGCACATTGAGCGCAATGTGTCCGCCACAAAACCTCCTGCAATGAATCTCACTAAAGTTATGCCAACTTCAATTATAGGTTAAGTTATTACCAAAACTGACCAAAGGTGTCGAAGACATCTCTTTCTCTCTTCGCGGAATGCAACTCCTGCAGAGCTGTGACGATCTTCTCTTCCACCATGTCACTCTTGGACATGGTCTTTTTCTTCGCCGGTATCACAGGAGTAGTTACTGGAGGCGATTCCTGAAAGAAAAAAGTCCTAAAATGCACAAAACACGGATAGCTACTGCAAATCAAACAAAACAACACTTACCACTGCATCTCTAGAATCCTGCGATTCATCATCGTCACCACTTCCGGGACAATTTGTCCAGCGCTTTCTTAAAACCAATAATTGAACATTGATCCAATGAGTCCGTCGTTGGAACCCACCCTGTGTCTACAGATCCCGACAGAAATTGCAAATCGTTAAAGAACGGCCATGTCTTCGGAACATCATCTAGAGCTGATCCTGTCTTCATGCCCTGTCTTTCACGTTTTAGCCGGAAATATCTGTCCCTCAGAGTTTTCCATTGTTGACGACATAAATAAGCTGAAAGACATTCGCTAAATACTGATCACTGCGAGGCGGTCAAGCTCCACTTGCCGGTAAATTCCGTTGCATGCCTTCTGTTGACGGCATCGGCAATTTTCCTCCAGTTTGCGAGGGTTATGGCCTTATTTCTGTGATGTTTCGAATTTATATCCCAAATTGATCGGTATTCCTTCACTTCGTCGATGAGTGTGAGACGAATTTCTCTCGTCCATGCATTATTCATCTCGTCCTGTTTCACTTTCACCACTGGAATGATACCACGTCTAGTTTTTATTAGTACTATATATTAGGATTGATGTTAGAATGCTTCTTTTGTTAACCAATCTGAGCCTAGTCGGTAGATAGGTATATGATCGATAGGTATCGATAGATATATGTCGCTGGTATTGTTCTAATAAATAGCTCACCTAACTGTACCACTACGGCTACTATTAGGAGATCCGGCAAAACATCAGATTGCTATCAAGTGGGTATAAATGAAGCTCCATCCATTTCGCAGCTTAATTTCTAAGCACGAAAAGGCAACTGTAGGCGTCAGTTTCGTCTTACTAGTCTGCAGCAAAGTGCTTCGGTTTTTCGTAAATTTAAACTACTAGCAAACTACTTCTTCGTTAACAATGAGCGGAGTGCTATCCGCTGTTTGATGTTTGCAGTAGTATACCACGAGATTCTTGAGACCTATTCTTGAGAAATATGCGAAACCCCGTTAGTACGTTTCGAGATGCGATTAGGCGCCGAAACATCCCAGTTTTCCCTATTATTGGGTGCACTTTAAGCGAATTTCCTTTCTAATGGCGCACACGAAATAGCTTGAAATCATAAAATGCGAGAGAATGAAGTAACATGGAATATCGAAGTAATACAAGGAAGAATCTCGACGTAGAGTGCCTAACAACACGGTCTGATGTTATGATCTAAGATTCGTCGGATCCTGCCGTTGCACCCATTTTCTTAATTTTTCCTAGAATCTTCGACATCAGGTCTTCGACCCAATATGATTTCAATTGCACCATTAGTACGGTGGTGTTGGAAAATTGAGACAAGTGTGCCAGTTGGCGGATTCACGACGCCTGTGAACGGCGTCGTGAATTATGTTAGTGACTCTAGCTGTTCTACCATCTCCGTTCCAAATTATGTGACTGTATTAGTGCACACATCACTACTGGAGAGGTCACACGCGCACTCGCGCAATCGCTCTCACGGCTACGCGGACCGCAGCGGCCGACACACCGCTGCGCCGCACTGGCGCACGGCAGTCGACGAGGCATCCGTATAGATGGCGCCGAAGGCATACTCACCAGCAACATCCGGAGGCGCTAGCTGAGATCCTCCCTGTACGGTTCCGGGGGAGTTCTGCATGGACGTCGCATTCTGCTGAGCTTGCTGAAATACGCTAGACTTAGCTGGTCTCCTTTATGGTCTGCGAGGCTAGTTCTCTAGCATTCCGGATTTCAGTACTCTCTTTGTTAAAGCGAATTCTATGCAGTTCTAAACCCATCTCGCGCCGATAGTCAAGGTCCGCCGTAGCGTAGAAATGGCCTTCATTTCCAGAAGAAAATCAATGTCCATCCTAAGATCACTATAGGTGTAGTCATAGTGAATTTAAACCTTTTGGAAATGTCTGAACTTTGGAACTTTGTGAAAATGTGCCATCTTTTCCTACATCTCAATATCTTCGCGTTTCTTCCACATCACTCTATGCAGTCCCATCCAGTATGCTCACAACTGCAACACAGAATTGCCGATTTTGCTGCACTAGAAATTCTGCGGCTTACTATTATTTGAAATAGGAAGCTAGTCGTACCTTTTGGATAGCTGCCACCATGTTGTTCAAGTGGTGACCCTGCAGGGATGTTAGCGCATGGGCAGACGGCCCCAAGCCCGCGGCCAGAACGGGCTGTTGTGGTACGGCGCCGGGCGCCAGCTGCTGTCCAGTGGTGCCCACAAACTGAAAGCTGTATATTTAGACACCAACGAATATTTCAAATGAGTGGGCCACATCAATGATGAAATAGTCAAATTTGTTAACTAGAGTTGGAACAGTCACGCATTGCTTCCATCCTACCTTTCTTTTCTATTCTACGACTCCACTCTGATCTAGTTGGGAACAACGATAACAGAAACATTTTAAAGTTCCCGATTCTTGTGCAGTGAATATCTTAAGAGTACAGGTAAGAGATGTAAATGTCGCATGCAATGAGCTATCTCAATGAAGTATAACACATAGTATCGGAAATATGAGGAGTCAACGCTTGGACAGCATTTCAAATCGCAAAAGAACAATTATGGGTTGTACGAAGGGTAAAGGGCACCGCGTCAATACCTCTGCGAAGTGCGCCACACATTCTATACCGGATATCGCGGAAGGAATTTGAATGCGCATTTGGCCCGCATAATCACTTACGGTGGCCGCCCTATGGAAAGTCACTGACGATTGTTTTATCGGGCGGGCGGATATCAACGGGAAAATCAGCTTCTTGGTATTGCAGGTTTCCGGTGGTAGTAAGAGTGTTTTTAGAGTCTTTCTATAATTATCGAGGTTAAACTTTTTCGCCAATGCTCCCACCTTTGCCGGACAGCGTTCATGTTTAGCATACGTCGATTAGACAATGTCTGCACATACTGCATGAGTACAAATAATCCAGCTTGTTTCAAAAATCATTCCTACGCACCTGAGTTTCCTGCGCGTTCATGTTGATGTGTTCGATATCTGATGAAGCTGTTCTCCGCAGCGACTGTGCCCTGTCCAGAGCCGAAAAGTTGCAATAGTCGAGCTCTCGAGATAGGGCTTTTGCTCCAGCCGACTGCAAATTCAAGACATTGGCAATGAATCTATCAAAAAATTTAAAATGGATGGACCTCCATCATTATGCCTAAAATGAACAGTAATTCACTATAAGTCTAACCAACCTTTGGCGGGTCCCGTATATCTCTGCTGCAGTTCGCTGTATTTCTTGACTGTGGAGTCATCGTGGTTCGCGTAAAGTTGTTACTAGACCTTAACCAAGGTTAATGCGGCTTCTGTGCAAGTGTAGATATTCGACTTAGGTGTAAATAAAACCTATTCAGATAAAATTTAAGCAAAGGGATTTAGTTCAACTCTCACTTGTTGTAAATATGATCTATCATGGCTTCCGGGACCATTTCCTCCTCGCGGTCATGTGATCGTTGTCGTGCTGTTGCTGTAGCTCTACCTTTAACAACTTGCGCACGTTCACATTCGATCATGTAGACAAAGAACACTCCTATTTCGTCGACAGACTCCTAAAACCAGAAACAGATTCAATTTCGAGGAGTGCGGTAAGAGAGAACACGACGAATAAAGAATAAAGACTGGCTTAGATAAATTCCTTCGAAGCACCTCGTACTGAACGGAAACGCCACCCCGATAACTGGTTCGAAATAATATAAAAGGGCTTTTTGCTGTAAATGGTACCGAATTTATTTGTGGAGGAAAGGAAAAAAGAAAAACAGCTGGAGGAGCAGCCGAAGGAGGCAGATTTGCGGCGACAGCTGGCTCTGCGCACTGTTTCAAAGCTGCCGCCACATTTGGCGTCCAACAAGCGCATGGTACGCAATCCCACAAGCCACACGCCACACCTCGGCACAGCGCGGTGAAAATGGGAGCTCCAATTCCCTCAGCGCAGTGGCACAGCGCAGTGAACCGCCTATGCTACAACATGGGTGGTTCACTGCGCTGTCGAACTGTGCACGAGCCTTCAGGGAGCTGAGGGGCACTTTTGAAGGGTACTTCCGCACAGGACATTTTTCCAACGGGTGCCAAAAACTTGCTGCCACGGCCTCAGCAGCGTAAAATCGGAGCTACCCCGTCGTCCGCGGAACAACTCATCCCGCGCACGCGTGTAGAGGCAGCTTGCCGCAGGTGCCTGGCTGCGGGTGTACATCGAACCGTGTTCCGTATATTCCGCGGGCGCCCACACAACGCCCGCGGCGGTGGAGTGCGCGAGAGAAGCAAAGAAAGACGGTCTGCATATGAGCGCGCATAGCACCGTTCAGCATGGATTTAGAATAACTGCTCTGGCGCATATAGGGTGCAATCATCCCTCACCACAGCGGGGTCGTCTAATCTTGACCTTCAGCTCATCAGCAAGTAGTTAGGCGATAAAGGCCATACCCACTTAGCCATAAGAGCCCTTCTAACGCCATCGTAAACTCAGTGAGCTCAAGTTGATTGCAAAATATCCTCGAGGAACATATTTACAATCAGTCGGAAAATCTAAGGGCAACACGCCCCTAACCGAGCTCAAATTCTGTATAAAAGGCGGTCCAGCTAATAGTCGTCATCATAATGTCGTCCTCACCTTCCAACGCAGACGCAGCCGATTTGGACATCTGCGATGCCACGACAATTATGGCATATCTCATCCCGACACTCGAGGACTTGCAGACGACTCAATCGGCGATGCAGACGACTCAATCTGCGATGCAAGCAGAGATGCTAGTTGATCAATTGGCGCTTCGCGCCGAATTAAAGCATCTTCATGCTGCATTGCAGGTAATTCTGGTGCGTACCGCGCCGTGCTCCTCCTGTGCATTCTGCACAGTTGATTAAAACCGTGATACTCATCTCACGGGGCGATGCACGCGGTACCCAGACACGGTGGCTCGCACCGCACAGGCATCGCGAAGGCGTTTATGCCTGCGGTGCCTCAAAGACGAGCACTCCGATGACTGCGGAGTGCGGTGTGGGAATTGTGGTCTCGGCCACAATTCCATCCTGTGCTCCGTCAGGAGGCCTAATCAGCAGCACCAGCAGAACCAAGCGAAAAGGCCTCGTAATTGAGGTCTTAGTAGCCCAATCAAGCCGCCGACGACTGCAACGCCCGATCTCACCCTGCCGCCGACTCCAACGCCCGATCTCACCCTGCCGCCGACTCCAACGCCCGACCTCAACCTACCGCCGACTCGAACGACCGACCTCAATCAAGCCACCGACTCCAACGCCCGACCTCAACCAAGCCGCTGCCAGCCCCAACGTTCATCCAAGCTGCCGTCAACTACATCGCTCGACATCACTCAAGCCGCCGACGACTCCTCGCCAGACCACGTCTCGTCCGGCCGAATTGTCGCGATCTCATATGTATTGATGATTTTTTTGCTGGCTGATGTGAGCCTTAACCCATTGGGCCGGCGGGTGTATCGTCGGCGACGACGATGCCCCAGCTCTTCGCCCCGCCCCTTATGAAGGCGCTGGATGGGCGCCGTGTGTGGGAGATTTGTAGACTTGGTTGGTACGTGCGGTTGAGGAAGGCTCCTCCGGAATAAATAGCTTGCTAAAGAAAAAGTGTTCTGTTACCTCCTTTAACTAGTGACTAAATCATAAGCCTCTTTCTCCTCCCGTCCTCCTCTATATCTCTCTCCCTCTCTCGTACCTCAACGGTACAGGAGGATGGAGATTCTCCCTATAGTACTCGCTCTTGCCGTTCCGGCGTACCGTTCAGGCAGTTCCCTTGTTAGGGAACTGTACGTGACTCAGCATTCAGTATTTAAAAATACAAGGATGTCGCGTCTTTAAGTGCGTTCACGTAGAAATTGCGCCATACGCTCACCGTCTATACCGCTTCGCTTGTTTTCGTGATGGTGTAAGTGTTGCTGCTATAAATACCTTCAGAGCACATTTCTCGAATCTCATAATTTGGCTTTTTCCAATTTCAGCAGTAGTCTAGGCCATCTAGCGAGGCACATCAACAAAGTGACAGGGGAGATTCTCAAAGCGACCTATACAGGATTGTAGGGCGTTGTCTGGGAAGCGCCATAGTGGTCTGCAATTTTCCTGCGGACTTCTGATATACTTGTATGGGTGTCATCTAAAGAGAGCATCCCAATAAGGCAAGCATGATTTAATGGACAGCAGTATTTCAAGCGTGGCGTACGTCGCCGCTGATCTGTGATGCCAGGAATCCTCGGGGAGTGTGCCGTGCACAATGCATATAGGATCGAATCTATCAATCGAGCGGGCGCGACAGCTTGTAGAGTGAACGTTTGAGGAGTTTCATCAGAAATTCTCGGCCAGCCTACTCAGGAATTTCTGTACTCTGACCCGACAAGGCTTTAGAGTACGCCGTGCACATTGTGCATAGGATCGAACCTATCAATCGAGTGGGCGCGATCGCTCGCAAATTGGACCGCGGGAGTGTTATAAGCGGAATAACTCTGTCAAGTTTGAATCTTTTCGGCTGTAACCTGTGGGTTTTGTAGGCAGTGGAGAGTTCAATAAGCGCGCTGAAACATAGCTACGTAGCTTATGACTGAACAAAGCAACAGCGGAGTATGTTAGTTTTTTAAGTGATAGGTTTTACCAAGTTCAGTGTAATACCGCGGGAAGGCGAGGAGAGCTAACGGCATGCAAATGCGAACGCAAGCATGAGATTGAAAGCACATTACGACGACATTCTCGCAACTCTCCAGATGCCTAAACTGCCTTAGGCCATTTTTGAGCGACAGAGGGCAACGGCGAAGTTCCTTCCGCTCTTACTCGGCCATATCTGAGTTCTAGACACTCCAAATGGCACCGTTTTGTTCAGCTCGAGAAGCTCTATCGAATGGCTTCAATTTCAGGGAATATCGATTTTTCGGCAATTTCGCATCAAGGGCGAGGCGACTCAATGCTGCCTGAGGCAGAAAGACGATGACGTCATAGAAAATCGATATTTTCTAAATTGGCCAAGTTTGATACCATTCGATAGAGCTTATCGTGGTCAACTGAACAGTGTTACTAAGTGTAGCAATAACTGTAATTTGGGCAAGTAAGAGCGCGGAAAGCATCGACCGTTATTGTGCTATATAGATTGGACACGCGGGCGTGTTCTGAGCGCAATAACTCTGTCACGTACAAATCGGAGCCCTATGTATCGCGCAACAAAAAAAAGCTCCGCAGCGATGACCATATGATTACGATGGATCGTATACAAAATTCTCGTTTTCACGAAAGAATTATTTTTTAACCGAGGCAGTTCACCAATACTTATAAAATTCTGCTACAAAACCCCCAATCTTGATCAACTCACAGTGAAAAAATCATGATTTTCAGGATCGAACAGGTCGAATCGACCACCGGTCGACTTTGCACCAACGTCATCGGAGCATAAAATTGAACGTTCACAGAAAGGCTCATAACTCGGTAAGCTTTTCTAATTTGAAAATTCCGCTAGTTTTCCAAAAAGTAGAAGAAAAGCGATTTCCACTGTGTAGGAACCATTGTCTAACAAAGAGGTATTCATACACGGCGGACGGTTCTGTTTTTGAGCGAAAAAAATTGAATGACTTCACAAAAATGCGCATGCGCAGTTTTTAGAAGTTTCAAAATTTCGCTAGCTTATCACAAACTAGAACAAAAGCGCTTGCTCGATATGTAGGCATGCATTTCCAAAAAAGGGTTCTTCATACGCGGCGAAAGTGGCCCAATTTCTGGTCCATTTCGCAAAAATACGTGCCGAAAATCGGCGCGATGAAGACACCTTTTTTTGCAAATCGGTTCTTATATGGTTAGAAGGCATATTGGCTCTATTTTTTTAATCGGAGTTTTCGATTTTCGGAAAATAAGGTGAGTTATGATCAATTGTGTGAAGTCGTCAACTGAACCTCGGATCAACACTTCACCGTGACCATCGGAGTGATCTCAAAAATACCCATAACTCAGCTAATTTTTCAAAATTCCGTCCGCTAATCGAAAGGCTAGCGAAATTTTCAAGTTCGAAAAACTTACCGAGCTATGAACCTTTTTGTGAACGTTCAATTTTATGATGATGTCGGTGCAAAGTTGACCAGAGATCGACTCAACCTGTTCGATCCAGAAAATCATGGCTTTTCACTGTTAACTGATCAGGACTTGGAGGTTCTTGTGGCAGAATTTTATCCGTATGGGTGATCTGGCTGACTGAAAAATAATTTTTTTCGTGAAAACGAGATTTTTGTATACGATCTACCCTAATCATATCGTCATCGCAGCAGAGAAACCTAGTTTTTTACTGTATAATAAGCACGAAAAAACACGTAAAATTACATATGGTGCAATTCCACTCTCAGTTGTAATTTCCTTCAGTTGACAGAAAATTTTTCCGCGAGGAGTCCATGTATGCTTCTGTTGCAATCGATCATGTCAAAGAAGCAGTAGACGCACGAAAACTGCCGTAGATGGTACAAAAGCGTAATTTGCCCCTAAAAGAAAACCGACTCACTGCAGGAAGAGTGGTACCATCCACTTAATCTTTTGCTGCGCCTCTGGCGACCAATACGTTGGAGAGACAGCGCGACCTCTCTACATTCGGATCAAGAAACACGTGCTGGGCACCCATCGTGTTGAAAGGCATACAGGGGAAGACTTCAAGACTGCGGTCACATGTACCCTTAGTTTTCACTATTGTTGCAGGTCTCATCCCTCATCATTAGGGCTGTCCCTAAAAACTATTAAAATCAGCAAGAATATTTTAATGTCTTCATGAACTGGTCCGGATTTTTGGAAATAATACATTTTGGCGCTTGTAGCGCTGTTGGAGAAGATGCCGACTGTCGCGTGAACCTGATACTCGCACAAGTAGAATGCGTGGCGCATCCTAAAAGGGTTGAGTACATAAAGTCGTCCTTTATTCCAATCCTTTAATGCATTTTAGAGCTAGAACGTTCTTCGCCGAGCACCCAAGCACCTCAAGGAGTCCACAACGACACTGGTACTACTGGTCTACCTCCTCGTAAGATCTGCCTATTCCCACTTGGCGCTGCGTATCCCAGAACGCTTTCGCTCGCCAGCTGGAACAGTCGAGATGGAGAGAAGGTTTTCAGCCGCTGGACGCTTTTTAAGCGATTCTAGAAAACGCTAATAAAAAATTAGGAAAGCCTCTTTCCCTGCACGTTAGCACGTTGACGACGTGTCACACCCCTTCAGCAGTGGGGGACAATGTGACACGATGTTGTGCCATGGCCCCGACATTGCAAAAAAGGATTGGTCCCACTCATCAGGCACGCGAAAATCGTGCGTTTTTTTTTACAAGAATTAACATACCACTGATAAGCTTTTAATTGTATTTTATTAATTCTTTCTGTACTTAATGGGCTGGTGCCCGCATCGAGAGTGTATTAGAACAGTCACACAAAGTGGTTTCGCAAAGACTTATGAAAGGGGAGCTCCGGGTTCTGCCTAATCCCACAGTTTAAGATGCTTGGAGGGTGACCATCATGAATGATAACCCCATACCTATTCCTATTCCACACCCCGTAGATAACTTGTTGATGAAGGCTTGTTTATTTTTGTGCGTTTGTTGATGTTGAACTGTTTATTTTACGTTGCAGTTTTACACTCTTCCTTGAACATGAGCTGGACCTCCTGAAGTTGAAACGTATAAGGTTTTCTTTGACTTCTTTCCACTTGAAATAATGGCTTACAGATAATGGTACTTTTTAACGAAATTCAACGATTTCCCGGAAATTTACCGTTGAAAATTTCGTAAAAAATTTAAACACAGAATTTTGTGTGCACCCTGGTTCCGAGCATAAGGGTAATCTTCCGAAGAGCGCCATCACTAACGCGGCCATACCACTGAAGGTGAGCTTTACGTAACTTGCCAGCACCGAACCTTCGCCGTATTGCACGTTGCAAATACAGTACCGTCGGTAAACGTTCGCCAAAACGCGGCCGGCGGCGGATTAATCCGCCGTTTCCGCCGCCTTGTCATAACTCCCTTCAAAGTCAATTATATTCAATGAAATGCACATTGTTGGATTCAGAACAACATGACCTACCCAATGGCGTAAAAATCTTGACAAGATTCTAGAATTTTTGGGTTCGAGATGACCTAGATTAGCCGAGCCTGTAATTGCCTTGACCTGACCCACATTCGCTACTGAGTCTCGCCTAATTATGCCCCTTCGCTCAAATGGATCTGCCCAGTAGAATTTTTAAATTTTTAAACGGTGTCGAAAATGTATTTCATGTCAACTTTAGGTTTTGCCTCATCATGGCGATCTAATTGATATCAAATTTGACTAGTTTGGCCCCAGATTCGTCATTCCATGCATTCCCAACTGTCGATTTTTTCCATTTTTGCTAATTAGTTACGACCGAATCACTTTTGTTCTAGGGCTGATTTTTGCCAAGTTTCCCGTTATAAGGTGTGGATTACAACTACAGGTTTCAGGTTTAATTTGACCATAGGTAATATAGTAATCATCCATCAAAGTGGCAGTGCATCAGGGTACCAATGAGACACGTCCTGCAAAGGCTACTTCGCTCGTGTAGATCTGTGTCTCCATACGACGGATCAGCATGAAAGCTGGATATGTGGTCAGACACCATGCAGAGATGCTGTCTCACAAATACGATGGAGTTGGCAACTCACGTCTCGGAGTTTCACTCCTTCAAAAAGGCAGCTTTCTTCTAGTTCGACCATGAGACTCAACACCGACGTCTGTCGAGACCTCACAGAAGAGTCCCTACCGTTTAGCAAAGCCCATATTTGCAATATCTTTCGAAAAAAATTTCACTCGACCTCAATCTAATTTATCACTTGGGATGAGTCGAGCACTGGAGTCCAGACTGTTGCTGTAATTGCAGTGACCTGACCTGCCCTACCAGGTATCTCCTTTGGACATACAATCTCTCTTCCCACAATTCACACGAGCCCAACGCAGGGTGAGGCTTGCGGTTCGAGAATCAGAAGGGTCCTACTGTGACGTCTTTTTTTGGGGTGGGGCGTCGTACTCTCTCTTCACTTCGGCGGAGTTAATTGTATTTTTCGTAGTTTCTCCTACTTCAAAGAACTTAACTCTTTTATTTTCGGCGATCTTCAAATTAGCTTGGTCCGCTTCAATTTTCGCAGATTGTACCAGGATGCTATGAACACGACACATTTTTCTACCTGAAGCAGCCATTTTTCTACCAGACATCTGCAATCGAAATTGTACTCTATAAAATATCGAGTGTTAATTACTAACGACGACTCAAGTGCTTTTCTTAGAAATGTTTTTTGAACTGCTCTTAACACGGTAAAAAAACAAGTTCATCCGCCGCGAGTTTCGATATGATTTAGGGGTCGTCTACAAAATTCTGTTGTTTATGAAAACAAAATGGTTTTCTACCTAAAGCATACAACACATATAGAAGAAATTTTGCATCAAATAGACCCAAGTTTTGCTCGATATACAGCGAAAAGATCATGGATTTCTGAAACGACCTTCAATATGATATGGTGTCTCGATTTTTCCCATTCGCAAAAAAAAAGTGTTCGAGTAATAGAATCCCACTGGTCGCATAGAAGATTGCTGCATAATAACTTGATTTTTTAATGCACAAAGCTTTAAAGTCTTTCCTTCGGACATGAGAAAAACTATTTCCGTGACGTGTTAATCCTTCGAATAGACCATCGAAGTCAGAGATCGCGGTTGCCTTAAACTGTCATAAATCGAAGAGCTTTTGGAAAAAAACAGTAGCGCATTGAAAACCAGTGTTTAGAAATTAGATAAAAGGTAGACTTTACGACCTAAAAAAAGCTTTTAAAAGCGAAATCTTCAATATGATTAGGAGGGTAGATTTTCGGCCGAACATCGGCCAAAAGTCGAACCCCCTAATCAAATCGAAAATCGTATCGGAAAAGCGTTGATCGTACCGGAATTTTTTTACTGTATGTCACTTAAATTTTTGTGGGATGCATATTCGTTCCCTGGTGTTATTTCCTACAGATGGAATAAATTATTTCCCTGACAAGTCAATCCTTCGGTTTCGACTCGGTCATAGATTCGAAGAGCGGTTCAAAAAAAATTTAAGAAAAAGACATAAATCATTATTAGTAATTAACACTCGATATTTTATTGAGTACAAAATAGTTAGTGTGAGTAGTGAGAGGAGAGAGGCAGTGATTGTATGTCCAAAGGAGATGCCTGGTAGGGCAGGTCAGGTCACTGCAATTACAGCAACAGTCTGGACTCCAGTGCTCGACTCATCCCAAGTGATAAATTAGATTGAGGTCGAGTGAAATTTTTTCGAAAGATATTGCAAATATGGGCTTTGCTAAACGGTAGGGACTCTTCTGTGAGGTCTCGACAGACGTCGGTGTTGAGTCTCATGGTCGAACTAGAAGAAAGCTGCCATTTTGAAGGAGTGAAACTCCGAGACGTGAGTTGCCAACTCCATCGTATTTGTGAGACAGCATCTCTGCATGGTGTCTGACCACATATCCAGCTTTCATGCTGATCCGTCGCGTGGAGACACAGATCTACACGAGCGAAGTAGCCTTTGCAGGACGTGTCTCATTGGTACCCTGATGCACTGCCACTTTGATGGATGATTACTATATTACCTTTGGTCAAATTAAACCTGAAACCTGTAGTTGTAATCCACACCTTATAACGGGAAACTTGGCAAAAATCAGCCCTAGAACAAAAGTGATTCGGTCGTAACTAATTAGCAAAAATGGAAAAAATCGACAGTTGGGAATGCATGGAATGACGAATATGGGGCCAAACTAGTCAAATTTGAAATCAAATAGATCGCCATGATGAGGCAAAACCTAAAATTGACATGAAATACATTTTCGACACCGTTTAAAAATTTAAAAATTCTACTGGGCAGATCCATTTGAGCCAAGGGGCATAATTAGGCGAGACTTAGTAGCGAATGTGGGTCAGGTCAAGGCAATTACAGGCTCGGCTAATCTAGGTCATCTCGAACCCAAAAGTTCTAGAATTTTGTCAAGATTTTTATGCCATTGGGTAGGTCATGTTGTTCTGAATCCAACGATGTGCATTTCATTGAATATAATTGACTTTGAAGGGAGTTATGACAAGGCGGCGGAAACGGCGGATTAATCCGCCGCCGGCAGCGTTTTGGCGAACGTTTACCGACGGTACTGTACGCTTCAGATGCATAGCGCCAGCCGCATAGCGCAGTGTATTCCATTAGGCTGGGGAGTCTGGTCATCCCTGCTTTCAGGTCTAAACTCAGCACCACACATCGCTACTGGCCTGACGGGTCTTCTGTAGATCTTCGATTTAACACGTTCTATTGTCTTCCGGTTTCATAAAACGCCCTCATTGAGTGCCACTCGACTTTGCGGCGCCTACGTGTGAGTTAACTTCGAACGTCGGACTACCACCGGGGCGATTGCGGGCTCAAGGCACAGGAAGTCTGTTGAGACGGGCTTCTGATATTTTCGCGAAGTTGCATCCATTACGATTGTGAAATGAAGAGGCCAAAGCATGGAGCCTCGGTGAATAGAAACGGACGGAAAACCAATGAACACAGATAGGAAACACTGTCAACGTGCCTGTTGGCCAATGCACTCAACTCTTGAACAGGTTTAATTTGGCTCCATTCAATATGCTCTAAGGGAATACAATGTTGCCGTATGGTGCCACATATAACCTCACGTGGTGCGCAATCAAATACTTCATCTTCGAGAAAATCTAGGTGCAGCGACTTCTGCTTTTCGCCATGCCTCTCTTCCTCAGAACGGCTTCTGTTTCACTCACAGTAATTTCCTGCTCAGGACAGTGCGTAGTAGTAGGAAGGGATAGGTGGGTTGGCAGATTTTACTATCGAAATTCTCTTGAAGCAATCATGCTGTCGTCCTATAGCCATTTTCGTCAGTAGATAGCCGTCCTCATCACCCATGCCAAAGAATTTATCATTGAACAGTATGAATACCCACGTGATGCAGATGGCGAACCAAGATTAGTATATATACTTTATTCTAACTAGCATCTCGGCGTAACCGTCTTCTTCAGAGCCTAGAAGAGTCAAATAGATTTTGAAAATCATCCGTCCAAGAACCATTTCGGACCGCAGTGGTGAATCAGAGATTGGAAGGTGATGGAGACGAAGCATGAAGAGGTGTAGCAAAGAGATCAGTGCAGTTGGGCAAAAAGTACCCCTTTTAAGGCGACACATGAGAGATATAATTCTTTTAGAAAGAGTTCAGAATAACTTTACGCGGAAACTTCTTATAAGAGTTGGGGGCTTCTTCTACTCCAGAATACTCCGAGCGTCTATAAGGAATAAATACTTCAATGTTTACTCTCTTAGTTCAAGAAGGGATCATTTTGATGTTTGCATGGTGCACAAAATCATAACAGGGGAAGTTAGGTTGGACTTCACGGGTTTCAGGACTGTTCCGTCTATCACTCGTGGTGGACAAAACAAAATCGCCTTAGATAGAGCTAGGACTTCACTTAGGACCAATTTTCTTGTAAACAGAGCTGGCTCTATGTATCTGAAACTTACTAAGAACGCACCCTTCCCTATCAGCCTGGGATGTTTCAAACGTAAAGCCTCGAACTTCATCTTGAAGCCATAGTGATTATTGCATTAGTGTTTTATTATAATGTTCATTTGGTTGGTTAGCATGTTTTTGTTCTTTTCTTGGTATGTTTGTGTTCGCTATTTTTTTCTTTGTTTTCGTGTATATGACGTTTGCCTTAAGCAACGTAATAAACTTATACTTACTTATACATACATGAGAGGATGAGGTCACCTTCAGTTCACTCTCCTAGCGAGCCTCTGGCAGACTGTCCCCAGTTTGAGACCGCAAAGGTCAACGTACGGGACCAGCTCCTGTATCACCGCTGCGCGCTCCTCCTTCCTGTTGACTGTGGGGTTCTGGCGGCACTCCACAGCGCTTTTAGTGTTTTTCGCGCCGAGATCTCGAACTCGCGTGCCGATATTGTCACCGCCACGTCAACCGCCGCACCACTGTGACAACGCAGCCTGTGCTCACCCAGAGGACCGGAGATACCGCATCCACGAAGCATGCCTAGGTGTCGATCAGGGATGAGCGGATAAAGAAATTTAGAAAACCGGATAACGGATAGCGGATAATTTTGCCCGAAAATGGCCGGATAACGGAAAACGGATAACGAACAAACAACAAAAATTAAGACTCGTTTTAAATTGCACTAATTTCAACAACAGGTCAGGGCTTAAAGCACTGTTAATTTATAAGCCATTTCTAGACACTTTAGTAGTGTTTTTTAAACGTTTTGTAGTCGCCGCATTAAGACGCTCTATGGGGTTTTCGGCCCATCCGTAGGAAGACAAACGCTCAGCAACTTATCCGCTTTTCACCTGTTTCCAAGGGGTTCGTTGGATTGTCTTATTTATCAGCCTTACTCTGCGCTTAACTCCTTTTTTCAACTAAAGCAGTTAAAAAATAGAATAGTCCTTGGAAGAGCAATTCTTCCGATGTCTCTGGAAAGAAGAAGAAGAAAGCAGAAGACATCCACCGAAGCAAACTTCACATAACGATCCTAACGACATGCTATGAACCGATGTTGTTGTTGCTGCTCGATAGCATCCCAAGATCCAAGGTACTTCAACGTGGAATTATCTGGGATGGATTAAATACTAACTTTTGGGTAGTAACTGCAAGCAATTGTGTACGGCAAACACACATTCAAAAACTTATGACATCCAGACCTTTTGGATCTGAGGAAGAATATCCGCCCCATCCCTTCTGGAGCAGAGGAACAATATCCGTCCCGGCCCCAAAACGGAGGTGTTCCTTATGTTGCAGACATATTTCACAAAAAAACTCACAAATTAAAAGAAATCTACATATCTTCAGCACCCACGATGATAAGTTTGTTTAGTAGTTTATTGCTCCCTAAAATTTTAAATGAAAAAGATGCTTACTCTATATATTTGGATTAATCCTATCTCTTCTTACTAATATTCATTGCTGTACTGCAGTATTTTTTGATAATTCAGCATATGACAGAGGTAGGGGCGCGTGTAGTGCAGTCGGAGGAGGCACGACTGTCGCGTGCACCCAATACCAGGTTCCTGGTTCGCATTTCCCGTCCAGACCAACCAAGCCTTCCATTCCTCCGGGGTCGGTGAATTGGCACCAGACTTGTCTGGGAAGGATAAAGCGCTGACTTGTTCATCGGCTGGCCACCGCAAGTCATTGTATGGCCAAATACGCATTCATGTCGTCTCCACGACATCCCGTAGAAGTAGAATGCGCTGGCGCATCCCAGACGGGATTGAGTAACGCCGTCCTTTATCTTTATCCTTTATGGCAAAGAGGTACAATTACCGCCTGCAATCAAATCGAGCGTACGGCAATCGTATACCCACAAACGATACGATGGAACGATCGGCGGTAAAAATTCTTCCCAGGATGCGGCTCTCCACTTTTGACGATTGCTACTAGCAGTTTGTATGCCTTCTTGGTCAGCCATTGACTTGAGATGAATTAACTATGCTGTGCTAAGTAGGCCTCACATAAGTATGGTGCAGGCTTAGCGCGCCTTCTGCAAGGCTGGAAGTTAGATATCTTTAAAACTATGTAGCCAGTTCCCAAGTGAGGAAACTTCAATTAACCCTTCTAGATTTGAGTACTTCTGTTGTTTCTGACGACGACTCTTCTGATCGTGAAGGATCCTGTACATAGTACACCCACCACGTCCAAAGCTAAGATTCAGCTAATTTGTTGTTCGTTATCCGTCACAAAATCGCCGGATAACGAACAACAAAACGGATAGGCCAAAACCCCCCGGAGACCGGATAACGGTTAACGGTTAATCCGCTCATCCCTGTTGTCGATCCAATGCCCTACAAGACCATATGCTGATGCCCTAAAAGGTCATATAGTTCATGTTGAGAGTCGTTGGGGAAGTTCATGGGCTCCCCTTGTAAGTTACATACTTTGTCTGGTGCTAATACGTGGGTTGCATGCGAGTTTAGATCTAAACTAGATTTATACTAGCAGAGGGTTACCTATGACTTACAGGGGTCTTCGCGTAACTTACATGAGATATCTTGTGCTAGCTTGCAGCAGCTTACGAATGGCTAGTTTGAGGCAATGTAGTACCTGCATGCAGCTTGCAAGTAACTTGTTCAAAATTTTCTGAGTAAATGCTCTTTAACGCGTTCTCCAAGGGGTCTACCCGCCTTGCGGATATATTCACCGTTGCAACCCGTGCAGTTTATAACGCATATCACATCTGAAACCATGCAGTCTTCTTCCTTACCTAATTTATCATTGTCTTTATCTGTCGATGGCGTGCTTTAAAAAGTCGGTAAGGATGTAATTCACCATCGAGTTTGTCATATCATCATATGATCGGATTTTGCAACATCTACGGTCTTCTTAACCTCTTGGTTACAGACGCCAACAGGCAGTAGTCTTATCACCAAGGATCCCGTGCAGGGTCAAACGTGGGGTTCGATTTTTACCGAAAATTTAGGCAAAATAGGACGTTCACAAAAACGTCCCATTTGCCGCGGTAAGTTTTCGAATTTTCAAAATTCCAATAGCCTTTGGAATAATAGAAAAATGTTTTCCCACCTTATAAGAACAGCTTTTAAAAAAGAGGTCTACATGTGCACCGGAGGAGGTTCCATTTTTGTGTGAAAAATTGAAGTGGTTCTGTAGAAATGATCATAACTCAGCATGCTTTTTCGAAATTTGAAAATCTCTCTAACTTCTTGAAAACTACATGAAAAATGCTTTCTTGCTATATAAGAATAGATTTCCAATAAAGAGGTCTTGATGCGCGGCGAGGAAGGTTCAGTTTCTGGTCGATTTCGCCAAAATACTTGTATAAAAAGGTGCCTCCATGCGGTGCGGGAAGTTCAACTTCTGGTCAAGTTTTTCCGAAAAGAGACCAGGAATAAACCCTCCTGCCCCGCATGGAGACCTCTTTTTTATAAATTGGTTCTTATATGGTGAGAAACACTTTTCCTCTATTTTTCACAAAGCCAGAAGATTTTCTATATTCGAAAAACTTCTCGAGTTGTTAGCATTTTTGGGAACGTCCTTTTTTTGCTCCAATGATCTCGGTGCCAGACCGACCAGAGGTCGCTCCAACCTGCTCGATTCAGAAAATCATTTTTTCCACTGTGCATTCATCAAAATTTGGAGTTTTTGTGTGAGTTTCAGACACATAGGTGGTCTGCTTCGGTTAAAAAATAATCTTGTTTTCATGAAAAACGAGAATTTTGAACACGATCCCTCCTAATTGCATCGACATCGCTTTGGAGCTCCTTTTCCGCACGCTATACAGGGCTTGAATTTTTGTAGGGCACTTTTTCACTTTTTGATGATGTCTCCTTCAGATGGGAGAAAATTGTTCCAAGGGAAGTACATCGTCCATCCTTCGGGGGCGACTCCGTCATTGATTCAAAAAGCGCTTCAAAAAATTATTTGAAAATCATCCCAGAAACCTTGCTTCACATAGAGGGCTGGCTGCAGTGCCCGGGTTGTTGTGAACGACGTTCCGCTGATTGCGCTCGTCAACAACCTATCTTCTTTCTTCAAAAAGTTTTCAAACAGCTGATGCTAAGAGCACACGATTCTTAGCGTGCTGGCTCCATCCAACTGGAAAGTCGTACCACCTGAAGGGGGTACGCGGCTGAGAAGGCGGCTTAGCGGAAGCAGCGACTGTTGTGCTACTACGAGCGAGCCCAGCTCGGCGTTGTTTAATTACAGCTTCTGGTTTTCTAAGCAATCAGCAAGGATGCGCTCATAACCCCTTGATTAAGAGACGACTGGCTCGCTCCAACCACTATTCGGAAACAAAACAAAGAGCGACTGCTTTGGAAGCAACTATAATCCTCTAAACAGAAATTTTGAACTGACCTTCCCATTCACCTTCCACACTATTGCTGTTTTGTCGTGGGCTTTTTCCAATAACAAAGATCAGTCCGTGTTGCCGGCGCACGCTGTCTAACACCAACGCGTTAAATCTTGGCGTTACACTCCTTCAGGGCGTAAATCATAAAAAAATGACCGTGAATCGGAAAATCGTAACTAGGCACATCCCTTTCACGAACCCAGGCTGTCTTTGAGGTTTGACAAAATTCAGCACGAATTTGTTGCACCTAATCAAATTATAATGAAAGTGAGTAAATCACGATGAATTTGAGGAGTGCAGTAGCTACGAAAGTGACACCATAGCCTTCTTAGTAGAAACGTTTCGAACCGAATCAACTCTTGCCCACTTTCCTGGCAACCGCCTTTGAAAAGTGTGCCTGAATATGATAAATCTCAGAAAGTATTGTACTACGCTGTTGTAGGCAAGCGGCTGCAAGTGTGCTCTGCGAATTTTGAGTAATACTTCTAGCAGCATATACCTGGGAACAGAAATGTGTTGGCTTCACTTGTTGGACCGGTCTCTGAATTTGGGGGGAAGTGGCTTGCAATTTAGGAAATACTCTGGTATACTTTTTTGGTATACTTTTATGGCTTCAGCTAATATGCTACCACTAACACAATATTTTGCGACCAAACCAAGAATGTCTGAAGTGTACTTTATCTGAGTTGTAGGATCTCAAGCTGCTGAGGCAGATCCTTTTATTCCGCCTACATTTCGGCGTCACCGCCTTTTTAAAGCGCGGAAAAGTCAAAAATACTTGGAGAAATATTACTCGCTCAATTATGATTTCAAGTTACAGGCAAATACAGCCCCGTACTTGGGTGCTTAGTACATCCGTGATAACGGAAACTGAAAAGGGGAGCTTTGTTACCTTCTTGAGCCGAGCGTGTTGGTGTTGCTGGAAGTCGATGATTTCTCTTCCGGCACATACCCATTTAACAGGCAACGCAATGTGGGATGCTGTCGCCATTGACGAAGACTTTAAATCGCAGTTGGAAGACACCATGATAGCTGTATGGAACATGCTCTGGACAGTGGCTAGTTTCGGAAGTTTATTTGCGAAAGAAGGTCGGTGATAATACATTCCCTACCTTCATGGAGGATGTCCAAGCCTTGAGCGGATGTTGCAGAATTTATAAGTTACAATACCGCTCCTAATTCGTGAACAATCGACGCTTTGCGACAGGTTTTTCCGTCGCAAACCGTCGCGGCTCCATAACTTCGTCGAAATTTATTCCTACAAAACCTAAATTACACCAAACCATTTCCCTTCCTATGATGAATCTATAGGTAGCCTCTAATCCGATTCTTTTTGAAAACTGACCTAGTTACACAGCAATTTCCCCTGAAAGGCCGTTAATTGTTTTACGACCCCTCCAAAACTGCCAATGGCCTCTCCATTGCGCACTTCACTAGCGATGTTCAAAAACTTCGGAATTTTACCTTTTTCTTAGCACAATTGGTTGCAGTACATTAATGGGATCTCACTGATATTAAACAGCTTCAAATTTAGTTGAATGAAGTGCATATTGTGGTTTGTTTGAAAACACGATTTAGTCGACTTAGCAGCCCACCTTCTGCTAATCAAATTATGCTACTGGATGACCAACTAATAAAGCACATGAAGCAGAATACACTCTTCAAAACAATGTCAAACCTGTTTTTACAACGCATCGAAATACCTAGAAATTTCAACCGCAACCCACCACATGAACGAAATGTGACTGCAGCACTGCGGTTTTTTCTGCAATTGATGGTCGTGTAACTCTATAATAAGGGAAGCTAAAGAGCCGGAATTACTTCAATGTACTGTACGCTTAACTGGCTTTGACATATCATCAGTAGAATGAAGGAATTCTTCCCAGAATATTTTTATGAACTGTTTAGTTTCTATAGAAACTCGCCGATTTGCTGGTTTTTCATCGTTTCTGCGGTCCATTGCCCTCAAATTGAAAAATGACTTCAACAGTGTTTTTAAGCTCGTCGAGAGCTTCCAGGGGATGTAAAACTGTCAAGATACAGAGATGTCGACATTTTTGACATTTCTGAGCAGAGCACCTCAGCCTGACCCATGTCCAGCTCCCGTCGCTCGCTTCGCCTACACGGCCGCCTCGCACGTGGGTGTGAGGCCCAGTGGTACTAGGGCATTTATGCAGCGCAGCAAGGCGGCTCTGGATTGCCTCCATTCAAGGTCTCGTAGTCTCTGATGCTTCTCTTAGCGGATTTAAATTAGCCACCCTTCGTTTATTTTAAGTTTCGTGTGGACCTCTGAGCACGGCTAACCTCTTTTTAATTCAGCCAACTGAATTTTTAGGTGTTATGATTTTTTAATGGACGGAGTGTCGCTTCGAGAACTAAGAAAGTTGTATAAGAATTGGCATCATATATATATATTATATAAGCATGCTATACATTCAGCGATATCTTGCTTCCTTTGAAGGAGCAGATTTTTTAAAGCTTCGGTCATTGCTCGAATGATCTTCGGAGTTATGCTGTGAACAACAATTTACTTTAAACTTCAATATTTTACCGAAGGCAGAAAATGTGTTGTAGCATAAGTATTGCAATGAACTGCTTGTAAGACAATCCTCTTCTTTCCAAACCCAAGTTGTTAGTGTTTATAGACAATAGAGAAAACACATCTAATACTTCGCGGCAAGATTTCCCTTCTATGAACTAGCTCGACCAGAAAAGAAAGGACAGCAGCGACCTAGAAATGTACCACTTCCACGAGAAGTAGGACATTTTTCAGATGAAATGAGACACTCCTCTAAACAAACTTGATGCTTCTGAAATTAAAGTGAGCCCCTTCAAAACTGAAACAAATTTATTACTGACTCTCCAAGATGCTTAGAATTTTTTATATATATACGAGGAAAGTTTGGTGTAACATTCGTCAAAATTTTTTAGATCAGGTGCGCGAAGGAGTTTAATGATTTTATGATATTTATATTTTTGAGAAAAATTAATATATCAGAAATTGTTTTGAAACGCAACAATACAGCCATCACTTTGTGCACTAAAAGAAGAGCATGCGCCATGCACTCGACTAACCCACTACGATTTTTCTCCGATGTAATGCTGCCCATATGAAACATCAAATTGAGAATATGTGTTCGTTACAAATGGTTTACAGGTGTAAAACTCCATGCAAACAAAAATTTTGCTATCAATAAAATAAAATCCCCTCTTTAAGACAAAGTTTATCCTCTATGGAAATCGCTATGCGAATCAATCTATAAAAACACCTAAAAATTCAGTTGGCTGAATTAGAAAAAGGTTAGCCGTGTTCAGAGGTCCACATGAAACTTAAAATAAACGAAGGGTGGCTAATTTAAATCTGCTAAGAGAAGCATCAGAGACTACGAGATCTTGAAGGCGGCTCTGGAGGCAATCCAGAGCCGCCTTGCTGCGCTGCATAAATGCCCTAGTACCACTGGGCCTCACACCCACGTGCGAGGCGGCCGTGTAGGCGAAGCGAGCGACGGGAGCTGGACATGGGTCAGGCTGAGGTGCTCTGCTCAGAAATGTCAAAAATGTCGACATCTCTGTATCTTGACAGTTTTACATCGCCTGGAAGCTCTCGACGAGCTTAAAAACACTGTTGAAGTCATTTTTCAATTTGAGGGCAATGGACCGCAGAAACGATGAAAAACCAGCAAATCGGCGAGTTTCTATAGAAACTAAACAGTTCATAAAAATATTCTGGGAAGAATTCCTTCATTCTACTGATGGTATGTCAAAGCCAGTTAAGCGTACAGTACATTGAAGTAATTCCGGCTCTTTAGCTTCCCTTATTATAGAGTTACACGACCATCAATTGCAGAAAAAACCGCAGTGCTGCAGTCACATTTCGTTCATGTGGTGGGTTGCGGTTGAAATTTCTAGGTATTTCGATGCGTTGTAAAAACAGGTTTGACATTGTTTTGAAGAGTGTATTCTGCTTCATGTGCTTTATTAGTTGGTCATCCAGTAGCATAATTTGATTAGCAGAAGGTGGGCTGCTAAGTCGACTAAATCGTGTTTTCAAACAAACCACAATATGCACTTCATTCAACTAAATTTGAAGCTGTTTAATATCAGTGAGATCCCATTAATGTACTGCAACCAATTGTGCTAAGAAAAAGGTAAAATTCCGAAGTTTTTGAACATCGCTAGTGAAGTGCGCAATGGAGAGGCCATTGGCAGTTTTGGAGGGGTCGTAAAACAATTAACGGCCTTTCAGGGGAAATTGCTGTGTAACTAGGTCAGTTTTCAAAAAGAATCGGATTAGAGGCTACCTATAGATTCGTCATAGGAAGGGAAATGGTTTGGTGTAATTTAGGTTTTGTAGGAATAAATTTCGACGAAGTTATGGAGTCGCGACGGTTTGCGACGGAAAAACCTGTCGCAAAGCGTCGATTGTTCACGAATTAGGAGCGGTATTGTAGCGACAGCCCTGCCCACTGTTCCGGCCTGCTCCACTTCACAGCCAGCTTCCCGTTCCGTTTTTATAGCTTCATGGGAAGGGTAAAGTTTGTCAGTGACGCAAACTTCACGTGGGTTTTCTTGAGTCAATGGAAGTCTCGCGGTTTCTTTTTTCCAGCGTTGTATTCCGGCTGATTCCAGAAATCTCTTTTTCTTTCCAGTTTTGAAAAGTAAGAATGAAGCGTCACGCATTCTTTTCCTTCTATGGACGGTTGTGAAGGCATTTCGACGGTTTGTTTCGCCTATCCAAGGACCAACAGTTGCGAGTCGATGAATAAGCCAATGCTTTCCACCCAATCATTCCGATGCTATTTAAGCGGCCACGGAGTGGGAGTTTTTCGATGCCAAAAAACAACTAGGATGGAATCCTGCCGTCTGCCCTGCTTCAATTTTCACAAGTGACTGATTGATGTCTAACTGTTATGTGCTCTTGCTGAGTTCTTGACTGAGATTGTATAACAATTAATGCCATAGGACGTTTCGACAAGTACTTCGGAGTCGGAGAAGAAAAACCTCAAGGTCAGTCCCTTTTGGAACCTTCCATCTCAGTTCCTCTATCTATATTCCTTGAAAAATACTCTATCGGAGAGGATTAGCTTGGTCTCGGCTTTTCCGAGACCCGAAAAAGACATCGTTTCCGAAATATCAACTGAAACGCGACGGCTTCAATCCCAAGACGCAGAGAATTTGCTTTCACCTTTCTTACC
>OX377202.1:56018172-56051364 GCA_947396885.1 Heligmosomoides polygyrus polygyrus
CAAATGGCTACTTTTTCACTTTTCACTTCAACGACCTAAAAATTGACAAAATTCATGACGAAAAAGAAATGCAATATATGTTCTGATAGAGCAAGTCATTCTCTTTCGAAAGCTATGCAGCGCTATGCAAGAGACCTCCGGCGGAATCTGCAGTGAATCGTTGAAAAAAAAAACTGCAAGGACTTATGGGACAACCTAATACTATAGTGACGCAATTAGTTCAAGACGAAAAAAAAAACGCTTCGTAATCATTATTGAAGTCCTTAGCAACCAAAGATTACAATCTTCATTCAAAGTGCTCTACTCTTGTGCGTATGCAACTTCTCAGACGAGTCACGGAGGCGTCGCAGGTGGCACGCACCGGAGCATCGTCTTCAGTGACCAGAAAATTTTCACAGTAGAACCTATTGTGAATCCACAAATCGATCGGATCGTCGCGTCGGATAAGAAGCAGGTCATTTCTAGAGGGAAAGTCATGGAAAAACTGCATTTCCGAACTCTGTTATGGTTTTGGGTGTGATAACCTCATATGGGAAGACGCCACTGTGTTCGTCGATGCTGGGGTGAAGATCAATAAGGAAATATAGTTGAAATCGCAACTGGAGAGCGTCTTGAAGCCATGGTCCACTTCGTAGGTAAGCCATGGTGCTTTCAGGAAGGCTCGGCTCCTGCACACAAGTCGAGTGTCGTCCAGCAGTGGTGTCAACGCGAGGTTTCAGATTTCGTCACCCACGAAACATGGCCGTCAAATTCACTAGATCCGAACCAGGGGTGTGCGTTTACCGGTTAACGATTCACGGGTTTAACGGATTTACCGACATTTTCCATTTTCGCGATAAATTCTTTAAACGAAAATTTCCGGTAAATTCCCAAATTTATCGAAAAATTTAACGACTTTTTTCATGCAAAATCATGTTCCTGTCTATCGAACGGAGAAGGAAGCACACTACCGAGCTCAGTTTAGTGGCGATTGCTTTTATCTTCTCTGATAACTTGCTATTAGCGCTCGTGGTCCTCAACCTAATTAAAACATCCATGTCCATATCAGAAGGCGGAGGTGCGCTCCAGTGTGAAAGCGCGCTCCACTGGAATGCCATGCCCGCGATGGGCGCGATAACACATTGCGCATGCCGATGTTGGTGTTGCGGCCGTGGCGAAGTTTCCTTTGGCTATTCAGCCGCGTGCGGCGGAATGGCCATGAACTGAGCGCCGCGATGGCATCGCGGCGATGGAAGCATGCCCTCGGCCTTAAACTGCTTTCCCGTATAAGAAGAGGAAGATATTCGCTACCATGTCACATTTCGCTCTTTTCTTCTGAAGTGCTTGGCTTTGCTCCAAAGTACAGCTTAATTGTCCAAAAAAGTGGTAGCGTAAGGTGTAAATCATTCCTTCATCGAATGAAACGATGATAATTGTGACAATTTCAAAAAAGCAGTTAAACTGTTAATCCAAAAAGAAATATAGAAATATTCGATTGAATGTCGGATGTTCCAGAAATGCTTTCAAGTTTAATTAAGCTGCTTTAGAGTTTTAATAAGCTTCTATCTTTTTTGAGGCACTCACAATATAGATCACTACACTTGTGCATTGTTAGGCTTCCGCTTGCTTTGTTTGCTTTAGGATGATGTATGCATGACAAAATGAAGATGATATGGTTTTTCTGAACGTGATGATGTTTCGATGAAAAGCTTTTCGCTTTTTTACATTACCGCCGCTTAAAGCCAGTTGTTTTCAAGGGAATATTAAATTTAAAAAAAAATTAACGGATTTACCGTATTTACCGGAATTTACCGGTGAATTTCCGCGTTAAAAATTTGCGGTAAAAAATTTACCGGCGGCAAGTCAGGGCACACCCCTGATCCGAACCCACTTGACTTTTCGGTCTAGTCAGTTTTTGCTATTCGTCTGCACTTATAACTGTCGTTCGATCGCATCTGAGCAGGATCTTCGGACACTGCTTTACAGAAGCCGCAACATTAAATACGACGTTATCGCCCTGCAGGAAACGAAAGGCAGAACGGAAACCATAAGAAGGACCGACCACAACGAGCTTCTCATTATCGGAGCAAAGGTGGACAGAAAGAATATTTACGGAGTTGGATTTCTCGTCAATTCGACAGTGCACCACTTAGTAGACTCTTACAAGACCAACAGTCCGCGAGTAGCTGTTTTTCGTTTGGAAACCAAAGAACAAGGAACCATCTCCATCATAAATGGATATGCTCCAACATCTGCGGCCACAGATGAAGAAAAGGAGGAATTCTACAAGCTGTTCGAAAGGACTGTCAACGACGAGAAGAGCTACTACAAAGTTGTAGTTGGTGACTTTAACGCTATCGTCGGTACGAATGATCACGACGAATGGAGGCTAGGACCACATGGAACTTCCTCAAGGAACGAAAACGGAGAGCGCCTGATAGACTTCCTATCCGCGTGCCGTCTCTACCATGGAAATTCTATGTTTAAGAAGCCTTCAAACCGACGATGGACCTGGGAAAGCCCAAATGGAGAAACACGTTCGGAGATCGACCATGTTCTTACAAACAGACGCTGGAGTCTGTTCGACGTCTCCGTGCTGCCTTCATTTGACACCGGCTCGGATCACCGTCTTGTCCGTGCGAAGCTGACTCTCAAAAAGAGGATGTTCAAGCGTGACACTCATAAACCGGCACCGGTGAGGATCCCCACATTCAAGTCTGAGGAGTTGGAATATGCGATAAAGTCGTACGATTGGAATCTTCTTGAAGATCCATCGGAAGACTACGACCTTCTCTCCAAAGGACTGTTGAAATGTGCTAGCAGCTCTTGCGAAGCCACATCACCGTCTGCTTCAAGACTCAACGCACATGCGATTAAACTCTTGGAGCAAAGAAGAGCTGTTAAACTGGATCCTAATGCTTCCCATCTGGAAAAAGTCACCATCTCGAAGGCCTGTCGAATTGCAGTGAAGGAGTCCATTCCAGCCTACAGAAGATTGAAGCTGTTAGAAGCGGCTGGGAAAGGTTCAAGCATAAAGCGCTGCAAACGAGATCTCTGCGATCAGAAGGCAATAATGTCAGCCCTTGTGGATAAGGATGGAACAACGTAAACGTCTCGAAGAGCGATGGAGGCCATCGTTCAGGAATTCTACACAGATCTGTTCCGTTCTTCCATCACTGTCCCGAAATGCTTGATGCCACCAGCTGAGGAAGTACCTCCCATTCTGGAATCAGAAGTTGCTCATGCCATCAGAAGGATGAAGCCGGGCACTGCTCCCGGACCGGACGGCATTTCTGCTAATCTCCTTCGTGCGGGTGGCAGTGCCGTCTGCTCACTTCTTGCCAAGCACTTCAACCACTACCTTCGAATTGGTAGGATTCCGGACTCATGGAAGGAGTCGAAAACAGTTTTAATCTTCAAAAAAGGTCAGCAGGAGGATATCAACAACTATCGACCCATCAGTCTTCTCTCGGTTGTGTACAAGATCTTCACCAAGATACTGCTTAACCGCATGGAGCGTTGCTTGGATGAATATCAGCCAGTGGAGCAAGCAGGGTTTCGCAAGGATTTCTCCTGCATGGACCATATTCAGACTGTCTCACAGCTCATCGAGAGGAGCCGCGAATACCACCTCCCACTTGTCCTTGTCTTCGTGGATTACCGTAAAGCGTTCGACTCTGTGGAAATCAACGCCGTTTTGAACGCACTTGTGCACGCTGGTATACCATCGCCCTACATCCGACTTCTCGACGAATGCTTCTCGAACACATCGACTACCATCCAGCTGTTCGATCGAAAGCTTAAAATTCCTATCGGGAAAGGAGTACGGCAGGGAGACACGATTTCTCCCAAGCTATTCACAGCGGCACTCCAGGATGCCATGAAAGACTTGAACTGGGACGATAAAGGCTACCTTGTCGACGGTAAACGGATCAGCAACCTTCGCTTCGCCGACGATATTGTTCTCATATCTACCAGCACGGCAGAAGTCGAGGAAATGCTGAACGAGCTCAATGTGGCAGGTATGAAGATTGGATTGGACATGAATATGTCCAAAACGCAATTTATGGTCAACCAGTGGTGTGACACGGGACTCGTAAGGTTAAATGGAGTCGCTCTGCAACAGGTCGACTCCTACGTCTATCTGGGAAGAGAGCTGAACATGGTTAACGACCTCGCTCCTGAAATCGCCCGCAGGAGACGCGCAGCATGGGCAGCTTTCAGTTCGATTCGCGAAGTCACCGATCAGGTCAAGGATGCCGGCCTCAGGGCCTCGATATTCAACGCCTCTGTACTGCCTGCGATGTGTTACGCGACGGAAACCTGGCCCGACAACAAGACAATCGCCAGAGCGATGCAAACTACGCATCGTGCACTGGAGAGATGTCTTCTAAGGACAAGCCTTCGTCAGCAATGGCAAGAAGGCCTACGAAGCTCGGAGCTACGGGAGAAGTCGCAATTAGCAGACCCGCTGCAGTACATGAAGAAGTCCAAATATCGCTGGGCCGGACACCTGCTTCGACGAAAGGACGATAGATGGAGTCTCCGTGTCACAGAATGGCTCCCGAGAGACCATAAGAGACCACTAGGACGACCGCCAACGCGATGGGCAGACTCATTCTCAAGATCTTTCAGAGAGCGGAGTCTGCCTCACTGGATGCATGCAGCCAGAGATCGAGCGGTCTGGAAGAGTTGTGGTCCCCGCTGAGAAGACCTCCAGCCGACAAAGGACCATCAAAGTATCAAAGTAAGTAAATTAATGCGCACCCTCTATGGCGGGCGATGGTCAGTACTTCTACAGCACATGTTCTAAACACAGAACTCAGCTTGATCTTCCTTTGGTTACGTCAATCGGAGCCCACAGGAAGGCAGACTTTCTTCTAGTTTCCACTCCTTGACAAGGGGCGTTCTCAAACGTCTGATGAGGACGGAAGAGCTCTTCAGTCTCAAAGTCCGCCCCTTCGCTCGAACATTCTCATGGCAAGCGTCGCCCACCCACCACCAGCTCCGCATGAGGTAATTCAATCTTTTACCGCCGCTGAGTGGTCTGGTATCTAGGTGGTTTCCTGTTTTCCCGCATTTCCTAGAAAAGACTGAAGTTTGTGGATCAGAGCGAAAACTCGCTGTGAAAAAAGCACCTGATATTAAAAGATTTCGCATCACCTTAAAGATGCTAATGCTGGAATTTCTGTCAACTTCTCTGCCTTTCGGCAAACTTTCCTTTTTTGGCGATTTAGGAAAGCGCAAAATGAGTAGCTAAAAAGTCTTCTTTCTCCGCGTAGACGCAGATTCATGTCACGTTGATCAGTTGCTGTGGTAAAGAAACTAAAGAGAAAGAGATTCCTATGAAGTCGTGGACGAAGCATAGTAACAGCTGCTACAACAGGAGTCTTTGATCATACCATTGCAAGTATACATACGATTTTCACGTTAAATGAAGCACTATTCGGACTTGTATATTCACCATCTTCACGTCAAATTGGTTCCTTTTGAAATGTTGGACACTATTAGAAGTAAATTGAACGCTCTTCTAAGCAAGCTCGACGCTTTAGAAATCAAACTGAACATCTTCCAAATTAAAACTAATTTCTTTCACGTTAACGTAGATACTCTCCGAAACAGTTAGATTAATTTTTTGTACGAGGAAAATGCCTTGGACAAAAGAGTATTCTAACCGTCTTGGAAGGTCTCTCTCTGTTTAAATGTGGAAAAAGCTAATTCAATTTGATCTCAAAAGCATTAAGATTGCTTAGGGCGTGCTTGCTTTTATACCCTCGTTTTTGAAGCGCGACGCGATTGCCGCGCCGCTCTAAGAAAACCACTCAGTCGCTTATCATCGACGGCGAAGTATAAATGCGACTCGGCTTCTTCGGGCTGCGCGAAAGCCGGTCTAGTGTTATATTCGCGTGGTTTGTATTTGCGCTGGGCCTCAAGTATCAGGTTGTTGCGAAAGCTGTTTCGGGATGTGTTGAACTAGATAGTTATTTACCATGAGGGCTCACTTTCAAACCAACTTGCGCAGACCGTTTTGTAATTTTTCCCTCGACTTTCAAATTATGCATCACATTTTGCCCACCTTTATTGTGGACGGTAATCTAAGGTTTTGAAAAAAGATGAACCGACGCGATTTGTGATTATGCTCTACGAGTTCAAGCTCAAACTGCACCTTAGGCAATTAGTAGTACTGCGTACGCATAAGGCTTGGAATCGCCTTCTGAACGTACAGTGACATATTGGTTGGGAAGGTTTTCTTGTGGAGATTTCAACCTCGAAGACAAGCCTTTTCGTGGCCGGACGATGTCGCTAGACGATCAAGTTTTAAGAACAGCCGTTGAGTCAGGGATGGACACAACTCTCCAGCAGCAGATATGGGTGTCATCTCTGCTACTGTGTCAAAGCATCTGGCCTCGATCGGCATGCTGAGGCCAGATGGAGAAGAAGCAGAGGTGGATACCCCATGAGTTGACTGACGAGCAGCGCCTGACTCAGTTGAACATCTGTTCGCTGACAAACGACAAATCACCAGCAAATTAAAGCGCGATGGGGAGGAGTTCGCTTGAACGTCGCTGCTCTAACGTTTTTCAAAGCCCTGGTCTGATATCATCAATAGAAGGGCGTCGTCCCTGCACGTCTCCGCTCCAGAACGTTCTTAGACTACTTGAGGACCTTAGATGACGATTCCAACAACCCTTGCGTCCACCCATGCAGAACATGCCATTCCTTTTACACGCGAGCACGGTTCTCTGAATGAGAACCACGCGCCCGCCTGTGTTCGTGTTCACTGTGCCAGAGGGTGCTTTCATGGTGGACCGCTTTCTACTGCTCTAACGTTTCGACGTGATCGTCGCCTTCAAAGACCTGGTCTGATATCATCAATAGAAGGGCGTCGTCCCTGCACGTCCCCGCTCCATTCTCAGCTCACACAATGACACAAAAGGCAGACTGCTATATACCCGAAGAACCGCTGTATTTCGGCAACAAGCAGCTTGGCCTATGCCAACAATGCTACCTCGACACGCAGAATTGAGGCTTTCTAGGGGCCTATGTACGGCTTCCCACTGCGGGTTGGTTACCATTCAGTCTGTCAATCCGCTGGAAGCACATCGATTAGCTTGTGTTAGAAGCTGTCTGATTTCAGTTTTCTGATGACCTTGGGCGGATGGCATCGCCTGACAGTCAAGAGAAATTTTGTGCATACGAAAAGGGAATGCAGAGAAAGAATGAGGGGTGCTACGCTCGTTCTCAGCTCTCTCCACATCCTCTTTAGGTGTTGCTCTAGACATCGCATTAGCCATCGCGTCCCCAGCAGTAGGCGCTGTGCGGCAGCCAGCAGTCGACGAGCCGATTATCACTTGTCGTCCGCTCGCGAGGCGTGAGAGTGGGCTGTGCAATCACCAGCAAATTAAAGCGCGATGGGGAGGAGTTCGCTCGAACGTCGCTGGCTTTTAGTCTCCCTGATTCCCACGCATTCTTTTGCTGCAACCTCCATTCACGGGTTGGCCGGGTTGGCCAAGGAACTCGCTCGCTGCTTTCGACGCATTGAGAATGCACGAATGGCATTGTGTGGACGAATAGTCTCGCTGACCTCTGTGCTCGACTGGTAATAATTCTTTTTCTTCAGGACGAAGCCGAGATTGACCTGAAGGATCCACAAGTCGGCGAGGCAGCAAAGAAGATGCAGAATGTGTTCAGGCAGGTGTTTCGTAATCACGAGGGCGCATGCCTCCTGTGCTTGGGTGTTCTCCTTTCGAAAGATTCGCTGCAGAGCCGGTTAGGTCGCTGCTCGTCTCTCGAACAGCACCCTCTACTCGAAATAACCGATACCCAGAAGAAGGTGCTTCTTATGTGCACACAACACACAACGACGTGCCCAAAAATGGGCACTGTTATATACTGCCCTAAGAAGAAGATATTCGGACCTCACTCAATTCGTTGTCCACCTGGTGCTAACCCAATCCCTGGGCTCGTGAATGAAGGGCACCATAACGCCTACGCTACAGTTCTGTGGTTAATCTTATCAAAGGCAGAGAGGAAAATGCCTCTCATGGGCTGCACATGCCCTTGGGCGGATTATCTTCGAGCTGTTGTTCTGGTTATGTAGTTCTATCACTGTGCATTGTATTTGTAAGCGCTGAAAAGTGAACTACAACTGTAGGGGCACATCAGAATTTCAGAATGACTGAGGAATGTCAAGCCATGAGTTATTAGTGGAGTCCGTTTTGCGGGTTGCTCCTTACAACAAGAGACGGTTAAGCGAAGCAATATTCTAGGGAGGGCGGTTCTCATAATGGACCGGTGTTGTGTTGCTCGAAACGCGCATGATTAGCGCACTACAGTAGTTTATCTTTCAGAGTAACCTACCCTGGTTTTGGGCATAAATCCCCTGTAAAGCTCTCCTCCAAATTGAGCAGAGAAATCTATCGTAGGGAAGTCTTCTATCGTAGAGAAATCTCTGCTTTTGATTTCCCGAAGGAGCTGGCATAGGATAGGTGTCTCGTCTTCAGCAAGATCGGAATCAAGATGCTGGATGAGAAGACTTTCAACTTAGCGTATGTAGTTGGACAGCTGCTCGGAGAAATAGAGGAAGGAAGCGCGAAGTTAATGCATACGAGGGAAAAAGAGGGTTTGTTGCTCAAATCAATGTGACTCCAGTTCTCTTGCAAGAGAACTCGAGAGTTGCCAATAACTGGTGACAGTTAAAACAAATCACAAACCTGCGTTTGCATTAAGGCCCGCAGCAGACTCGTGACTGCAATAAAAGGTGTCATTGTTGTGGAGTAACGGGTCTTATAATTAGCAGTTTCTCGTCTCTGAGCCCATGATATCACGTCTGGCTTACTGCTGTTAATCCATCCCCCCAGCTGAAGTCGTGTTGTGAACACGACATCGAGGCTTTGACGGGATCCGAAGCTTCCAAAACAATGTCGCATCTACACCTCCGCAGTTTCCGTCTGCCTGATTTAAGCTGCTTGTGGTGCATGATGGACATTACGGTCAACCACACACCACTCATCACAAATCAGCATAAAACACCAACATTTAGATGGAGTGAATTCTAGTATTGAACATGAGGGGTTCCTGTACTCTTTCGTCATCGTTTTCGTTCGTGGGCTTGCCATGGTCGCGAATGTGAGCACCACCGGGAGGTGAGAACGTGCAGTGAAGCTGGCGAAAAGACGCCCTCTCTGAATGACGTACCATTCAGAGAGGGCGCCTTCGGTCGGTGCACTGATTGGTTATAATTGGGCGGCACGCACCCACCTCCAAGTGCTGGCCACATTGACGATATGAATTCCTTCCCATGGAAAAGAAGCAGCAGAATAATCACCAGTTCGCCATGAAAGTGTTTCTCAAATGCAGCCCATTAGTTGAGGCTCTTTTGCAGGACAACCTTGTACGTTCTCCTCACACACTCGTATTTAGGCTGCTTCAATCTAGAAGACAAGTTGCTAAATTTTCTGGTCGAGTAAATATGAGCTCTTACTGTGTTTTTTCTTATTGTTCACCTGTATCACCTATCGTCCCGTTGATCATCAACTTGCTCGAGCGGGCGCCAGCAGCGTCTCCATTCGTCCCTGTCGCGTGCCAGAGTGGTCCAATGGATCCTCCTCGCTCGAGGGACACGAAGAGCGTCATATCGGTCGTTCAGGGCTTTCACGAAGAAGTCCGACCAACGCGTTGGTGGGCGTCCTGGTGTTCTTTTGACATCCCGTGGAATCCAGTCGGTGACGGCTCTCGTCAAGCGGGTGTCTGCGAAGCGCATTACGTGGTCGGCCCACCTAATTTTCGACAACTTGGCCCACGCGACAGCGTCTCTGATCTTCGAACGTCGGCGAAGCTCGGAACTCCGGAGGCCTTCTCTCACTTGCGTGAGCAGGGTCATTCCGAGCATCGTCCTCTCGATTCCACGCTGCGCGACGTCGATCGCGTGTTCATCCTACTTTCGTATAGCCTAGGTCTCTGTGGCGTATATTAGGGCAGGAAGAACAGTGGAGTCGAATAGGTAGGCATGGAGTCGAACGTTCTTCGTCTTCTTCACGACTTCTTCGACGCTCCTGAAAGCTCCCCAAGCCGCTCATTTCCTCCTGCTCAGCTCTAGTGCTAAGTCGTTTGCCATGTTGAATTCGCGACCCAGATACACGTACCTGGAGCATTCGGAGATGTTCGTTCCGTTGAGCGAGAATGGGGCATCAGAAACTTGTCCGTTCCTCATGAACATCGTCTTCGTAAGATTCAGCTGCAGTCCAACGTTCCCACATACACGATCGAAGTCGGCCAGCATTCGCTCCGCCTGGCTGATGCTCGGTGTTATGAGCACGATGTCCTCAGCGAAGCGAAGATGATGTAGTTGCTGGCCGTCGACCTTCACTGCCATGTCTTCCCATTCTAGTTCGCGCATGACGTTTTCGAGGGTGGCGCTGAAGAGCTTCGGGGATATGGTATCCCCTTGCCGAACCCCTCTCTTCACGTCGATGACGACGTCGTTGTACAATACCGGCCTTAACTTTTGGTCATTGGGCGGAAAAAGCAAAAAAAAAACCGCCTTTTCCGCCGCTTTTCTGTTGCGCTCTTCAAATTGAGCGCATTGTAAATTGAAACACATATTCGTGATTACCATCGAGCCATCTTCCAGATGAGCTGAAAAGCGCATAGCGAGAGCCTGAAATGTAGTTAGTGACCTAATTTCTGCCCGGCGCGGCTGACCCCTGTGCTCGCGGAGGATAATTACACCCACAGCTCCCAAGTGGCTAATGATGGAGGAGATTCGGCCTTTTAAAGCCTAGTTTCTACATTATATACATAGTCACACATAGTTCTCTGGATTCCCTAGTATTTCACGATCACAATGATCTACTTTCTTAATGGATCCGACAATTTAAGTGTTGTTATTTTCAGAAAATGCCTCCGCTTTGGGAGGACTCTAATTTCGAAATATCAAGCTTGTATGTGCTTATACTCTTTTGTCACGTTGGAGACAAGAGTGGAAATCAAGCTGCGAAGTTGGAACCTTTAGGGTTGAAATCGTTAGCAATTGTACGCTGCCAAAGTTGCCCATATGACACTTCTTCGTAGTTAGCCTTACACTTTTCGCATCGTGGGCACAAAATGGTTTCTTTGAGGAAAGAAACGAAGATATTTGGAAGCCTATGAAAACACCTTATAGTTGCCAGGTTCGACCCTCGATGAATCTCGGCATTGATCGTTGTCCAATTGTTTGGTGTGGTGTTGAACTCGAAACCGAGATGGTACACGCTTTATTGACGACTAACGTTTCGGCGATGTCGCCTTCTTCAGATTCTGAAAAGTCCAAATATATGCTGAAGCTACCAGGCCAAACATCGCCACGAACCTTGCGAAAATTCAAAGACCCCCCGAACGGCAACCCTTCCGGCAGAGAGAGAGATGACAGCAGCCCAACATTTAGAACACCCGAGAGACCCCACAAAGTGAAACTGTCTAAAAGGCGAGACTGAGGTAAGGGGTGAGCTCGCGGGTTATATAGACGCATTCCCCCGCCGATTCAACCTCGGGCTCTAACCCCGTAGAAGGGGCGAGCTGTTTCACCGATGTATTCACCTCCACAGCTGTTGCACCTTATGAGGTAGACAACCCCCGAAGCCATGCAGTCTCCTTCGTTGCCTGCAGGACAGATGGCGCAATTTGGGGTTTCGCACCTCCTGTCGTACAGGCGGTTGCGCACTAAACGACTTTTCAGGTTAGCGGGAGGTGTATCTACCACTTTGACATCTACCACTTCGAGTCCCGCCTGGCGCTAGAAGTTTTGATCGCAACAAAACATCGTTATGACCACTTTGACATCGTTTTCCAGTCCCGCCCTTCTAACGCACTTCCTAATAGAAGTGCTGACACTGTCTGAGACGAAAGGGATGACAAACGGGATTTTCTCGTCAAATGAGGAATTACGTGAGCGATTCCTAGTGCTACTTCGCTGATGGCCAAAGAATGTATACCCATTCTTGGCAGCGATTTGGTGAGCAAGCGCTAGCGATTCCTTGCGCTCGTTTTCCCCAGAAGATACCCTGCTTGCTGTGCGGAACATATTGCGCACGACAGATGTTTTGGTCTGTGTCGGATGCGCTGACCTGCTGTGGACCAAGATATTTTTGTTAGTGGGTTTACGATACCACTTTGTTATTTTTCCCCCTCCGTTCAGCTGTATTTGGACGTTCAAAAACGGAGGCCAATCATCCTTTGGAGTCTCCCGTGTAAACTTGATATGCTCACACTGCTTGTCTATTATATCGAAGCACATGTCCATCTCCTCTTGCGTAGAACAGATGGTGAGACAGTCATCGATATATCGACAGTATAAAGCAGGGAGCCTAGCTAACACGGGAGCTTCAATTTTGGACATGAATGCGATGGCCAGAGGGGGAGCTAGGCGCTGGCCCATAGCTAACCCTCTTATCTGCGAAAAATACCTGCCCGACCATCTGAAGATGTTGCAGTTGAGGCATTCTTTTAGCAGCCGCATGACTTGACCTATCGTGAAGAAGTGTGTATCTAAAGAACATTACTGTGCTTTGTACTTGGAGGATCACCTTTGGAAGAGGATCGTGGATGGGTCCAAATCTATATGTGATTCTATTAGGTCTAACGTCAAAACAACCTTGCAGAGAAAATTTTACGGCTTGCTGAACAGCGTTCACGGAAGGCGTGGGGGCTGCGAGCAGTCTCGCAGGAGGAGGCCTTGGGGGACCTACCTGGTGACGCTGCAATTGTGGGTGAAAGCTCAACCATTGTTACCGTACTGGGCGATTTCCCTCTATCGGACAACGCTCGCTCTGTTCTGAATCTAGGACCCAGCTTTTCACCGTCGCAGTCTTTCTCCATGGTTGCTATGCGCAAGCTTATCTGTAGTCTCCATGACCTACAAGACCGGTTACGTTACAGAGCAAGGGTGGAGGGCACTGCTCCTATAAATGGGGAAGGGCAAACAAGACTTAGCATGTCTTTTCCTGCAACTTATTTCAAGCAGCAGGACGCTAATCCCAGCGTGGATTTAGAATTCTGGCGATTTGCGGACGATGTCTTCCAGACAATTAACAAGTGCCGTAATCAACGCCCAGTTCCCAATTTGACCCAAGGGCGAATCTGTGGGCTCAGAGAGGTTCAAAATTTAGTTACCTCTAAATCCATGCGGCTATCCATTAGCGACAAAGGGGGCGAGTTTGTCGTAATACCTAGACAGCTCGACATTGCTATAACCGAACGCCATCTGGAAGATACCTCTGTGTATCGTCCAGCCACCCTCAAGGCATTCCAGGCGCAGTATCGGAGGCTTAACCGGGAGTGGGTTGCTGTTGGCAAAGCAGCTGGCCTCAATGCGACACTCATTACGCGTCTCAAATTGGAAACTCCATCCTGTCCAGTATTGTATTTGCTTATTAAAACTCATAAATTTAAAAGCACAGACAATTTAGACACCACCACAGCTGACGGTATAAAGGTAAGACCTATCATCAGCGTGTGGGGGGTCCCACGGACAGGATCGCGTGGTTCCTGAACAGCGTCATTGGGTAACTCCTGCGCTTCATTCCAGCTCATCTCCCAAACACCAATGCGTTCCTTGACCGCCTACACGCAGCTCATGTGGAGCGGAATTGGGTGATGGAGTCGTTCGACGAGACGTCGCTATATACAAATGTCAGCAACGACTCAGCACTTGAGGCAGTCTACGAACTTCTCAGTGAACATCACCCTGGCATTGACATGTTTGGCCTCACGATAGGTCAAGTCATGCGGCCGCTAAAAGAATGCCTCAGCTGCAACATCTTCAGATGGTCGGGCAGGTATTTTTCGCAGATGAGAGGGTTAGCTATGGGCCAGCGCCTAGCTCCCCTCTGGCCATCGCATTCATGTCCAAAATTGAAGCTCCCGTGTTAGCTAGGCTCCCTGCTTTATACTGTCGATATATCGATGACTGTCTCATCATCTGTTTTACGCAAGAGGAGATGGACATGTGCTTCGATATAATAAACAAGCAGTGTGAGCATATCAAGTTTACACGGGAGACTCCAAAGGATGATTGGCTTCCGTTCTTGAACGTCCAAATACAGCTGAACGGAGGGGGAAAAATAAAAGTGGTATCGTAAACCCACTAACAAAAATATCTTGGTCCACAGCAGGTCAGCGCATCCGACACAGACCAAAACATCTGTCGTGCGCAATATGTTCCGCACAGCAAGCAGGGTATCTTCTGGGGAAAACGAGCGCAAGGAATCGCTAGCGCTTGCTCACCAAATCGCTGCCAAGAATGGGTATACATTCTTTGGCCATCAGCGAAGTAGCACTAGGAATCGCTCACGTAATTCCTCATTTGACGAGAAAATCCCGTTTGTCATCCCTTTCGTCTCAGACAGTGTCAGCACTTCTATTAGGAAGTGCGTTAGAAGGGCGGGACTGGAAAACGATGTCAAAGTGGTCATAACGATGTTTTGTTGCGATCAAAACTTCTAGCGCCAGGCGGGACTCGAAGTGGTAGATGTCAAAGTGGTAGATACACCTCCCGCTAACCTGAAAAGTCGTTTAGTGCGCAACCGCCTGTACGACAGGAGGTGCGAAACCCCAAATTGCGCCATCTGTCCTGCAGGCAACGAAGGAGACTGCATGGCTTCGGGGGTTGTCTATCTCATAAGGTGCAACAGCTGTGGAGGTGAATACATCGGTGAAACAGCTCGCCCCTTCTACGGGGTTAGAGCCCGAGGTTGAATCGGCGGGGGAATGCGTCTATATAACCCGCGAGCTCACCCCTTACCTCAGTCTCGCCTTTTAGACAGTTTCACTTTGTGGGGTCTCTCGGGTGTTCTAAATGTTGGGCTGCTGTCATCTCTCTCTGCCGGAAGGGTTGCCGTTCGGGGGGTCTTTGAATTTTCGCAAGGTTCGTGGCGATGTTTGGCCTGGTAGCTTCAGCATATATTTGGACTTTTCAGACTCTGAAGAAGGCGACATCGCCGAAACGTTAGTCGTCAATGAAGCCTGTACTATCTCGGTTTCGAGTTCAACACCAACCAAACAATTGGACAACACCTTATAGTCTTCCATAGGTGGGATTTCGACTGGCCTGGAGGATATTTTGGCCACCCAGTTACAGAGCAAACTCACCTCATATCCTAACTGAGTGTCATTTTAAAAAAATATCCAAAAACTGAAAAATTGTCCACGAGACTATTCCGTAGTTAATTCTGACTCGAAGGGTAGTTCGATTTCAAATGTTAGTTCATTTGAACCGGATTATCACGAGGCAAATGTACCATAGCCCTGGTTGAGACCCAGATTAGTTCCGGAGCCAGTCCTCTCTCCTGCCTCTGTGACCCCTCTCGCCATCTAAGGGCGCCGTAAATCGCCTAACTAGAGTTTTCACACTTCGGGTGCCGCGGCGCCATATTTATCTTTCCAAACGAGGGTGGAGTAGAATACGCGGCGTACACCAAACAAGGTTTGGACAACTACGGCCTCTCCCTTATACGCTTGTATTTTTCATTTCGCATTTACGCTATAACAATGTTTAGATGCGTGGCGCATCCCAGAAAGACTGCTCGAACTCGCTTCACTTTCACAACACCCTTCAAACTCCTTCATTTCTGTTTGACTGTTGACTTCCGTTTGATTTTTACTATAGTTTTATTTACTTTTACTTATTTCTTATTTTTCCTGGAGGGAATTCTAATTTTTATGTGACTTATGCTATGACTTGTGGTGGTCAGTCCATCCATGAGTGTTTGGTCCTTACCAGACAAGTCTGATGCCAACTCATCGTTTTCAGAGAGATTGAAGGCCTGGTTGGCCTTGGCGAGAAATCCGAACCATGAACTTCAATTCAGGGTGCACCTGAAAGCCAGCGTGCAGCATGCACCAACGAATGCGCAACGGTAACAATATTGTGACATGCCTTCAGACCATGCACAATCAATCGAGCCCGAAATGCAAGGTTTCGTGCTGGGGAATAGAGCAATCTTGACTCTTTACACATCTCAGAAATCTCGTTACCCTGTGCTTTCATATGGGTCTCAAACATCTTCAAAAAATTTACTAGCAGCAATGTTGGAACCTTTTAAATAGCATCTGCATTTTTTTTAGGATACCCTGCACTTTTCGCAAGCCTTAGTGTGTCTTTAAGTTTTAAACCTTAAAAGAAACAGAAATCAATCGATACGGCCACTTTGTGACGAAAATATAACAGGTATTCAAGCAGAACACAATCAATCCAATGTAAAATGCAAGATTTCAGGCGAGTGAATAAATGTTGTTACAGGATGCTTTGTTGCGATCAAAACTCTTGCGCCAGGCGGGACTCGAACTCGCATCCGCCGCTTTTCGGGCAGCGATGTTACGTGCGGTCAAACAGCGTCGGTGGTGTGAGGGGAATATCGCTGCCAGCGGATGCGGGTTCGAGTCCCGCCTGGCGCAAGAGTTTTGGTCTCAACAAAACATCCGTAACAACACAAAGGTCAGTGTTTTATTCTCCAGACAAGCCCCGTACCAAGTGACCGACCACCAACCGAGGAACTATGAAAAAGTTGGTTGGCCGTGGTAGGATCCGAATCAAGAACTTGAATTCGCGACCCAAATACATAGCTGGAGCATTCGGGGATGTTCATTACGTTGAGCGAGAATGGGACATCAGAAACCTGTCCGTTCCTCATAAACGTCGTCTTCGCAAGATTCAGCTGCAGTCCAACGTTCCCACATACACGATCGAAGTCGGCCAGCATTCGCTCCGCCTGGCTGATGCTCGGTGTTATGAACACGATGTCGTCAGCGAAGCGCAGATGGTGCAGCTGCCGGCCGTCGACTTTCACTCCCATGTCCTCCCATTCTAGTTCGCGCATGACGTTTTCGAGGGTGGCGCTGAAGAGCTTCGGGGATATGGTATCCCCTTGCCGAACCCCTCTCTTCACGTCGACGACGACGTCGTTGTAGAATGGTGAGATCTTGGTCGTGAATCCACTGTACAGCTCACGAAGGACTGTGATGTACTGAGTAGGAACCCTCTGAGTGAGCAGGGCGTTGATGACCGCTACAGTTTCGACGGAGTCGAATGCCTTCTTCAGGTCGATGAACGTGAGGCACAGCGGAAGCTTATACTCTCGCGACACTTCGATGAACTTCGTAACGGTGTGAATGTCGTCGGTCGTGCTGAATCCTCTCCGAAATCTTGTTGCTCGCATGGCTGTCCTTTGTCCAGCGTTCTGCTGATCCTATTCAGGATGACTCGAGTGAACAGCTTGTAGACTACGGGCAGCAGGCAGATCGAGCGATAGTTGCCAATGTCGTGCACGTCTCCCTTCTTGTACAGTAAGGCGGTCCTGCTGGTCACTGAGATGGAACCTTGCATTCGGACAGGTAGCGTGTGAAGAGCTGCGCCAAGGTGTTGATGAGCGTTGACGGGAGATTCTTCAGGTGTTCGGGTCTGATCCTGTCGGGACCGGGTGCTGTACGTTTCTTCACCGACGAGGTGGCGTGTCGGATTTCGGAAGGGAGAACAGAGGAAACGACGTATCCATCCTGCGGAAGATGGCATGGCAGTTGGGCGTGGCTATCGAAGAGATCGTAGTAGAAGTCGTGGACGACCTTCTCCATGGTCCTTCTAGAAGAGGTGACGGTTCCGTCAGGACGTCGGAGAGCGATCATCTTGGTATTGAAATTGGCGAAGTTCCGGCAGGCATTGCGGATGCTCAGCCCTGCCTCTGCTGCTTCAGCCAACACTTCCGCCCTTCTCTCCCTGAGATCTTCCTTTATCGCCGCTCTACATAGCTTCGCAAGCTCGGACGTCAGCTGGTAGCCTGACGTTCGTGCTGCTCCACGCTGGCGTATCAACTCGAGAGTTTACGGAGACAGGCGTCTCTTGGTGGTCTTCAAGCTCTCGGCTCCCTTGGCACTATCGTGGAGATGGTGCACGAAGCGGTCGCATTCCTCATCGACGTTGTCCATGACGGCATCTTCCCAAAGGTTGGCAAAAGAGGTGTAGAGGTCCCAGTTGATGGTCGTTCTGGGATTCTTCTTCTTGAAATTTGCGGCCTTCTCTCCTAGAAGCGAAAAGCGAAATCTCGCGCGAAGTAGGCGGTGGTCCGATCCCGTGAAATAGAAATTGGGGACAACGGAGACGTCGGTCAGGCAATACTTGCGATTGAAGATGATCTGGTCGATCTCTTTGTGGAACTGGCCACCGAGGGATTCCCAGGACCATCGCAGGGAGGAAGGCTTCTGGAACTGCGAGTTTCCATGGATGGTCATGGTCGACATGATAAACTCAGACAGCCTTTCACCTTGCTCGTTCCACTCCAAACCGTGGGTTCCGATGTGAAGTTCTTTCGGCGACCTTCGTGACCCGATCTCGGCGTAGAAGTTGCCGACGATCACCTTGTAAAAGGTGCGGTCTTCCTTATAGAACTTCTCCAGTTCGACGTTGAAGGCTTCGACCTCTTCGTCGTCGTAGTCGGATGTTGGGGCATACGTGACGAATACATTCAAAGCTGGCACGGATCCACATCGCTTCAGTCGCAGACGTCCGATTCGGCTTGTCAGAGACTCGTACGAATCGATGTTCATGGCCAAGTGCGGGTTGACGAGGACACCAACGCCGTCTACTCCCCTCGCATGTTCCAAGGAACAGTTCTTCACCGGAGTCGTAGGCGGCGTGTAGGGGGCGGTGTCTTCTCGTCTCGGTCAGTCCGATGACGTCGTACTTGATCTTCCTGGCTTGCATCATCAGGTCCTCAACGGATGCTTCCGATGCAAGCGTGCGGGCGTTGTAAGTACAGATCGTCTCCCTAGTCTTTCTCAGTTTGCGCAGCCTGGTTAGGCCCAGAGATTTTAGCAGCCTCTCCGTACTCGTCCTTCCCGCCGCTGCACAAATGGGGGCTCTTTCGGGGTCATGGGGATGAGGCCGCTGCACAAATGGGGGCTCTTTCGGGGTCGTGGGGATGAGGCCCTTTAGTGCTGCTGTGTTTGACTCCAACACACACGGGTAGCTAGTCGGGCTCTGTCGTGCGGGCGAAGAACTCCGGGCAGCCAGCCGGACTGCCCGAAGGGACGGGACGAGACTTAAGGCGGCCTCGAATCGCCTTGCGATGTACTCCCAGTCCACCGAGTGCAAGCTTTTGGCCGGGCCGACACAGTTACAATCCGCACAGTCACGGACACATCCACGCACAATGTGCATGAACATGCCGCTCCCACGCACAAGGAACGCGTCGATCCGACACCGCAGGAGCAAGGAGTCCATCCCCTGCATCCCAACTGCGTTTCTGGGCAGTACACGGTCGCATTTGGTTCGCGTTTAATTCCCCTATCCACCTCCCGGGGACGCGCCACGTGGCCCTGCGACAAGCGGCCCGAAATCCCTCTTAACAGGAGAGCCCGAAGGCTCTCTATCGAGGGAGATCCGTTTTTTATTATTGTTATCACGTTTAATTATTGTTACTTGAGGTCAATGAAGAAGGGGCATCTGCAGCAACCACTCGTAGTGATGCACTGCTTTAGTTTATGGAAGGTGAAGTCCATGATTTACTGTGGCTGGAGGAAAGCGTCCAGTTTTTCTGCGGAACTTTTTGTTGTCTGCGCCATCTTTGGTTCTATGCCTTCCGCTACTAACGGGTAAGGATAAAGGATGGTGTTGCTCAATCCTTTTGGAATGCGCTGCGTGCTTCTATTTCTAGGGGGTGTTGTGGAGGCGATTGGCGGGTTCGGTAACATCCAGCCGATGAACAACCATGTGTTTTATCCTTGCCAGGTCAATTTAGTAGCAATTCACCGATCTCGGGGAGATACATGGCTTGGTTGACTTGGGCAGGAAATCCGAATCAAGAACATGATTCGGGTGCACGCGACACTCGGCTCCTCCTCCGACTGCACCTTTCTTACATCTTCCATTAGTAATATATTTCTACGAAAATACGCACCCTTTTCCACTGAAAAGCCGACATGCGCATTTGCACCGAATGTGGACGACGCACTGGAGCACGAGTGACCCGTTAGAAGGGCCTAATCTTTTCCCTAATGCATAAAGACGATTTATCATTGTATCTTGAAGGCTCCGATGCACAATGCTAGATCGTATCACATTATGCTTTTATCACCTTCAATAGGCGCTACTCTGTTCAGTCCAAAAGCATTGCTATTCTTCCGGTTTCCATTGAAAAGAGACCTTAAATATCGCCAGTGAGTGGGGCGGACATCCCGTTCTGAAGCGAAGATGCCGAGATATCATTAAGCGGCTTGAGGAGGTGTACTTGCTCACGAAACACTACGATTTTGAGAAGCTGCTCATATATTCTGCATACATATGAACGTGCAGGTTTTTGTCTACATAATCGTTTCCAAAAGCACTAATATAAAGCTCACTATATGTATATTAATGATGAAGATTGATGATAGGTAACGAGGGGAAAATGCATGAATTCAGTAATCCTAAGATTTTTAGATCGGATGATTGGTTGACTGGTCCATTGACATCTCCTCTGATGTGCGATTCCTGCACCGCCTCTAAACGAAAATGTAGTCGGCCTCTAAAAAAAGTTCAAAAGAGTGCGTGCTAAAGTCTCAAAAGCAAAACAATGGACATTAAATTGCTACTACTCTATCAAACGCTCTTCCTACCTAATCGAAAGGGTTATTGGAGCAGAGGACAGAACAGATCACTCCGCTGAGCCCCAGTAAGTAATGAATATAATGAATAAATGATTTATTCAACAAATAAATAAATAGTACAGTTTTGGGAGCAAGAATTTTATGCAGAAAATCGGAGTCATCAGGTATAGAGAAGTCGTAAATGGGCGATAGCTGCCGATGATTTCCATATGGAGCAATTAGCAAAGGAAAAATCAAGTTGGAGAACTGCTTTAATGGGAAGAGAAATGAGCTTTGATACGCATTGGAATGTCATGCGCTCACTTGTGGATGCAGGGAAAGACTTGTCCATTGTGCACTAGTGGTTTGGATGCCGATTGGAAGAAAATACGGTGGGAGGAGAAACTCGCCCTCAGTTTGCTCTAGCGACGTGAGCAATTGTTAACTGTAAAGTTTTCTGCGACAAGGACTGCATTTTCTTTGGCAGGAGAAATCGTTTTGTAGAGCTAGTGGATCTTAAGCCTTCGTGAATCTCTCAAACGCGAATATGTTCGCAAGAGTGGTTGTAGTGACTAATCGAACCGATTTCTCCATAAGAACATCTGGAGGTCTCTCAGTAGCATAGGACATACCCGATCCTACAAAACACCAGGGCTCCGTGGAATGTTTGGTCAGGAAACATGAAAATGTCCAGCAACGCGGTAACGCTGGACCTCTCACTGGGAGACTGACTTCTCAGAAGAGTAGCGATCTAGATTTTTAGAGCCTTGCGTAGTTGTAAAACTCAGCAGACCGCTCAAAAAAGATCATCTCTTCAAGTGTTTCTTACTCGTTTTCAGAAAAATGTAGGTAAACCTCTGAACCCATGGCAAAATCTACCTCTATGAATTCATTGACTTCAGAAAACTTGAGCTGCACCATCGTTCAATCGCCTTAGCTTCTTCTTCTTCAGGATTTGTCCCGTTTCGTGGCGGGGTACCCGATATTCTGGTGTCATGCGTCACCTTTCCCGATCCAGCGCTAGATGAGGGTGGACACCAGCTACTTTCAAGTCCATATGTAACGCATCAGCCCAGCGCTGCTTCGGGCGCCCTCTAGGTCGCTTTCCTATTACCTTGAAGTTAAGGCCTATCTTGCGGACGCTGTCTTCCTTTCACACAGAACGTGGCCGCAGCATCGCAAGCGAGCTTCGTGCATCTTGTCAGCTATCGGGGCGACACCGAACTTCTGCCGAATGACATCGTTTCGCATGCGGTACATTCGCGCGACTCCAGCCGTCCAGCGCAGCATCTTCGTCTCCATAACGCTGAGGCGCGTTTCAACTTCCTTAGTTGCAGGCCAACACTCAGCGCCGTACATCGCTACCGGCCGGACGACGGTTCTATAGATCTTTGACTTAAAGCACTCTGGTATCTTCCTATCGCAGAGCACGCCAGTCAGCGAACGCCACTTGGACCAAGCTACACTCACGCGTGAATTCACTTCAACCATCAGTTTGCCGTCAGATGCTATTGCTGATCATAGGTACTTAAAGACCGCAGTGCGTGGATGCTCGATGCCGTTATGATGGAGCCAGACTCAGTAACGTCCGTCGGTAGATATTCGGCCTTCTTCACGTTCAATTTGAGTCCAAACCGCTCCAAGCGATCACACCAAGCTTGCAGCTCTCGTTCGAATTCACCTTTATCTTCGCTAGCGAGCATCGCATCATTGGCATAAAGCGACGTCCAGGGAACGGGCTTCTGAAGATCTCGTGTCCATGATCCATGACGACAACAAAGAAGAGTGGGGAAAGCGCAGAACCCTGGTGTACCTGACAGAGATGGTAAACTTCATCGAGGTTCCAGCTGCAGCTTGAACTCGACTCTTTGGACAAGAGTAGAGAACTCTATGAGCTCTTCAGAAACTCCATGATGTCGTAGGGCGTGCCATATCACATCAGGAGGCGGGCGGCGTGTATGGCATCTATGGTGCCACAGATAAGCCATACAGCCAAAGCCCAATTCGTGACTTCGTCCAGCTTTCCCACAAAGCCGCACTGATTGTGGGAAAGCTGGACGATGTCACGAATTCGTCTGTCGACAACTCGCTCAAAGATATTCACGCTGTGCGAAAGCAAGCGAATTGGACGTTAACTGGAGCAGTCAGCAGGACTGCCCTTCTTCTTCCAAATCGGAATCTTCGTACTTTGGCGTCAACACTCAGGCACTTTCTTCTCCGCCGCAACCTGATTAAAAAGCTTCGCCAACCACTCAGCAGAGCAGCAGTACGTGGAATTCCATAAATCAGCTGCCACGTCATCGGGCCCGATCGCTTTGCCTGGCCTCATCTTCTTCAAAACCGCTGCAATCTCCTCCCCGATGATCTCCTGGGGCCGGATTCATCAACGACTTACGTAAATTTAACGGAGACTGTAAGTTTATCAAGCAATATGGTGGACGATAAGTCGCGTTATCTGAGCATTGAGTAAGCGAAAAGTCCCTGAATGGGGACGTGGGTTGGAGCCATTGAATGGATGGCTGGATGAGGAAATATCGTAGAGATTTCCTCAAAGAAGTAGCGCCATCGCTTCAATACCTTCTTGTGGTCCATAAGAAAATGGCCGTTCTCATCATTGATGCCGAAAAACTTCTCAGTGTCTTTGGTCTGCCGATGGCTCAACTTTGCAAGTCTGTCTCAGTCTGCCATACCGCTCACAATCGCGTGACTCGAGCTTCTCGTTGACATCTCCATAACGAGTGGCCTTTGCAACAGCCACGGCCTTCTTTGCAGCTTTCCTCGCTTCTTGGTACTTCCGCCAGTTGTCGTCTGTTTTTCGCCCAGAAACACGTGAAAGAGCGACTTCCTCTCTCGAACTTTCGCTTTCACGTCGTCTGTCCAGCCATGCCCGATTGTCGACCTGGCGTCGCCCAGGCTTCGTAATGCCGAGTTCCGACTGTGCAGCTTGACGTATCGCGTCGGTAGCTTTCTTCCAAGTTTCATCTACAGTCGTGATGCCGGTAACCGCACGCGAGAAATCACAGCTGCTTCCTTTTCTCTCATTCGCCACCACTTGATTCTTGCAGCACCGCATCGCTCGACCTGCTTCGGCCTCGGAGGGGCGATCTTCAAAGTGCAGATCAGCGGTCGGTGCTGTGGGGCGACCGTCTCATACGGCAAAATCTTCGCGTCTGTGACATGGTTCCGGTCGCGATCTCTCACAAGGATAAAGTCTATCTGAGTCTTGGTACTCCCACTGTAGTATGAGATAAGGTGCAGTTGCGCTTTCGGAAGACGGCGTTCACTATATTGAGGTTATGCGACTCCGCGTTATCAAGGATACGCTCACCATCGGCGTTACGCGACCCGTAACCGAGTTCACCATGACAGCTGTACCCGACTTTCATCGCGCCGACGTGCCCATTAAGGTTACCAGCGACTATGATGACATCTTTCGACGGTACCTCTGCTGTCTTTTCATCAAGCAGGTTCCAAAACTCATCCTTGGCTTGATCGGAGCAGCCAGTCTGCGGAGCACACGCAGAGCAGAAGTGGTAGAGTCGCCCCTTAGCGGCAACAACGATCTTCATCAATCGATCGTGAAAGCGCTCGACGCTTACAATCGAGTCACGAAATTGCTCGGAGACTCCTGGGGCTTCCACATAGAGCGCTCATGAGACCTCGTTCTATGTCCCTTGACTTGCAGCAGGACCACCTCGTCTCCTGCACCGCGCAGAAATCAACTCTTCTTCGCTCCAGTGCTTCTACCAGCTCCCACGAGGGGCCCGTTAACGTACCCACATTCAGCGTTGCTACGCGGGTCCTGCTTGCGTTACGGGACTTTCGGACTAGCTTACTTGTCCCCCTCCCCCTCCCGATGCCGTCCTAGCATCAGGGACCATCGCCTACTTCTCACACTCGCCGGGCTTTGTGAGTGCGCGTGGACTCCCGCGGACGCCATAGCACTATCTCGATTTACGTGAACTGACATGCACCATGTGATATGACATGGGTCTTAGGTCGGCCTGTCACAAGGGCCTGTCGCTTGCAATCGACTATTCGTGTTCGGCTTAGCTCGCAGAGCGAATAGTTTCCAGTGGCACCACATGGAGGAACGGAAGTCGCCACCGTTCAATCGCCTTAGCATATTATTGCCAAAAACATGAAGCTTCATAAAAATTTCGTCTGAGCATCAATATTCTCGAACCAACATAAAAAAGCAGGCAACCTCCGTGTCAGCTGTGATGTGAGCTTCATAAGCTTTCGACCAAGATTGTTAACGGCCTTATTCATCGTCCTCATAATTGAACAACATCTTACCATGATTTTTGGAAAGTCGAACCTGGGCAGTTCTGTGGGTCAGCGTTGCCTGCTAGCTATGTTCATCATTCCAGAAGTTTCTTTGTTGGCTCGTGAACGATTCCTTTTTCAGGAGCAGAAAACAGGAGAGGAAGCCGGACGCCGCTGCCAAAGTTGCCGATGGGCCTGTGTGCGAATAGAAGGAGCGGCTCGTGTTCGGAAGTGCGCTGTGTGTTCCCGCTGTTGTTCTTGTTCGACAATCCTAGTGAAGCCCGTTTTCTAATAAACTTCTCTTTAGTTGGGCACGTTAAAATGCGCGCTCGGTTTTCACATTTGTGCATGCCTCATAGGAAGGCTAGCCATGTTTGGAACACCGGGCCGATTAGGCGGCGCTTTTAGACGAGATGGCGGCGCTTCAAGAGTGTTAGAATAAGCCTGCTGCAGTCTGCGACACTGGCGTTTTCATAGCTATTTCAAGTCCTTCGTTGGTCATGCTCGTCACACCCCGTCTTGGTAAATCCGAATCACTGATGGTGCCGGAAATCCATCGACGGGAATTCATCTCAGGCCCGGAGCGCAACGATCCAGTCCAAGAGGAAGATGAACGGTCAGAGCAAACACAATTTGACCTGTTAGGTCGCAGAGGTATGAAAGATGCCCAAAACTCTGGAGTACACTTGCGGACACAGTTCTTCAACACGATCACAAAAGAGGGCAGGATGCTTGAGGGTCAGAGGGTCACTAGGTGCTAATTTCAGAAGATCTTTCTCTGACGCAAAACTGCGTTTTTGTTTTCTGGATTGATATTAGTGCTTCAAAATCTCAGACAACTCTTCGAGTTATGACAGCTCTGTTCTCGGAAACTGCGTCATCTAACTTCGGTCGTGAAGGCAGTGTTGTCACTTAAATACTTTTTCCATCTGAAGGAGACAGAGTATGAAAGCGAAATTTCTCCCCATAAAATTTCAGACCTTGCTTATTACATAGCAGGAAAAAGTTTCTGTAGCGATTTTCTACGTCACCAAGAAAAAAGCATTTGATTTCTGCATCGTTTTTTCGGAAGCTACGCGAAAGTGGACCTTTGGTCATGCAGAAAATCGCCTCAGAAAGTCTTAATTGTTTACTTCGTCTCACTCGCTAATGTTTGTATGGTGAAATTTCTTCTTTATAGGTCGCCTTTTCGTGAAAAAGACTATTTTGAATACGGCCCCCCGCTACTAATCGAAGATCGCTGCAGGAAAGCTTGGTTATTTTTTGCAGTCTAATAACCAGGGCTTGGAGTGCAGTGGGGTACAATTCCACCTCCTAAAGTTGTATCCTCCGGGTAGAAAGACGTTGTCGTGGCAGGTCAAGCTTTAGGCTACGAGTTCGTCATCGATTCGAGAGGCACTTCGAAGAGCTTCGCAAACCGCGAAAAAATCTTGTAAATCTTGAAGAAGCACTTAAATTGCCATCAGCAGCTAGCATAAATTGTGAATAGTGTACAATCTCCCACTCAGGCAAAAAAATGGGTCGTGCCACAACATTCTGAACAAACAAACACAACATTCCGAACAAGCAAAAGTGAAGATGCCCAGGATGGGCCATTTTACTGCACGTAAGCCAGATGATACGTATGTAACGAGGTTCTATGACCAACGGCGGAAGCGACTTCGTTCTGTCTTAGGCGCTTCTATGTACACATAAGATCCTGATATGTTATGGCAACCTTTGAGAGGACCGGAGTACCATTCGGAAACGTTGATTCTAGATTCTTGTTATCGTCAATAATGTGCCAACACAAAATGTTGAGGAAGAACGATATATTTGGCGTTATGTATCAACTGATTCGTCGTCTTCAGAAGTCGGAATGTAGGCTTTGTTCTTGATATGATATACATCATCAAGAGTCGTAGCCGCTCTAGTGGTCTTGACGACATTCATGTAATATCAAATGTATTAGGTTGGTGAAAAAGACTTGCACCACAGCGTAATTTTTTCAAAATTTTATTGTTTCTTTTGAGAGCGACCATAATCTACAGAGTAGTTGCCATTTACATCTACAACCTTCTTCCATCTGACGGGAAGATCATGAAAGCCTTTCTTCCAGAATGAAGTCAGCTGTGACTGGAAGAAGTGCTCCACCTCGGATTCCAGTTTGGTTCGGTCGTTGAAGCACCTATCCCTTAGGTGTTGCATAAGAGCTCGAAAGAGGTGACATTCCGATGACGCAAGAATTGGCGAATACGGTGGGTGGGGCAGTACCTCCCACCGTATTCGCCAAGCTCCTGCAACTTCTGGCGAGACGACCTTGCAATGTTGTGGGCGAGCATTGTCGTGAAGAAGGTAAACGTCCCTCCGCCCCCACCGTTTGTGCGAAATGGCCTCGCTCAGCCTCTGCAGTTGTGTAGCGTAGATGTTCGCTGTTACTGCGGTGCCGTTGTCAGGAAGCTCACGATAGAGCGTTCCTCGAGAATCCCATCAACAGCACAGCATTACCTTCCTCTGGTGGATGTCCGCCCTGAGGTTATGGTTCTCCTTGAGGGAACCACTGTGCCTTCCGAGTATGGTTAACCAGGAAGACCCAGGGGCCGGATTTATCAAAGTTAATGCAGTAACTTTAACGGAGAATTGTAAGCGAAAGCTCAGATGACGCGGATTATCGCTCACCATATCGCTCGACAGGCGCTCACCATATCGCTCGACTTTCTCGAGAATGTTGTCACGGGAGATGAATCCAGCCCCAGGATTCATCTCCCGTGACAACATTCTCGAGAAAGTCCTTATTACGAAAGCGAACAAGGAAAGACTGAGCGATAGTCAGTCGCGAAGCAGTATCCGAGTCACGGAGTCGGTCAGCCTTCTTTGCAATCGTAGTATTTACGTGCCCTCAGAAGCAAGTTGCCACGTATGCCAAATTATCTAGAATGTTTGTTGCACAACTACGTGGCACCAAGCATTCCTTCTAAGCTCCTGTTAAATCTTGAAAATTTTTCAAAATTTTTGGTGCAAGACTTTTGCACCAAAAATTGCGTAGGAGAAAGAGATAATACTTCACACAGATCCGAAGTGATTAGAGGGCAATTGCCCTCCGTGAGTATAAGGACGAATGAAACACTGTAAAGTCATTGTACAACTAAGATTCTAAGCCTTCCATCCCTCCGGGGTCGGTGAATTGGAACAAGACTTGTCTGGGGAGGATAAAGCGCTGACTTGTTCATCGGCTGGCCACCGCAGGCCATTGTATGGCCAAATACGCATTCGAATTGCCACTATGACATCCCGTAGAAGTACGTGGCGCAGTGCGTGGCGCATCCCAAAAGGGAGTGAGTAACGCCGTCCTTTATCCTTTAACTAAAAAATTCAAAGAAAGTTATACTAAATTTTCCTTGGACGGAGAATTATTCTGGCCGTCTTAGAGTCTGAAGATTAACTTGTAAGAAGCTCGTTTTGACTTGGAAGACGTTCACTTCAAAAGCATTGTTTGTTTAGAAGAGTGTCCAACTAAACCTGCTAAGTGTCTAATTTGACTGAGGTGTCCAGCTTGACTATAAGACGCAAATCCTCTGCACTAGTAGACAAGTAAGTCTGTCACTTTCACGCGGCGCGGCGAGTTCATGTTCAAAGTTAGATTAAGGGTATTCCGCGCAGTTTCCAGTCATGCTGCTAACGTACAGCACTGCCTCATGCTTCAGCGACAGCTTCCAGAAAATCTTACCCGTGAAGCTCTCCCCTTGCACCAAAACGATCACACAGTTACTGAGCTACAATCTCGCCAATAGTACGTAGGAGAGACCCCCCCGAGGACAAGGCGGGTGTGCCTCCCGACTGTCCTCCGATGATGCCTTATGAGAGACCACTATTTCAACATTCAACCCGAAACGGCAATAACTTTTGCAACAGCCAGATACTTTGGAAAAAGTACATTTTCTGTCAATCTTCCAAAACGAGTGCATTCAGACCGGCGAACTAGACAGGCAAACAGAGGACGGCGGAAGGCAGCTGCAGACATGAATAATTTATTACACACTATATAGAGGCACGCGACGAAATGAACACGAGGGATAGCCAAGAGATGGAGAACGGGTGCCGTTCGAACATGTCGATTACAACACTTGCTTCGCATTCAGCTGAAACAAAAACACGCTGGGAATCGGCATGGATGGAAGAGGAGCATAAGCCAACTGACCACGCCGAACACTTTCCCATTGTTGAACTGCACAATGTTCTCAGCGATCTCGCTGGCAACTCGCAGTTGAGCATCAATCGTCGACGCCCCCAGATGAGGAGTACAGATCGCCTTGGGGTGCTGCACGAGATCGCGGCACTTCGGTGGTTCCTGCAACACGTCCTTGCTCTTCAGCAGTCGCTTGTCGTCAGGGGAGTGGCAAGCTCAAGCCTTTTTTGTTGAGGAAGAAACCTCTATAACTCTATTGAGCTTGTTATTCCACTCGTAGCTAGACAAGGAGAAGATGCACCGGTAACCGACACGGACAGAACAGCAAGGCTCACCTTGCCGGGTCACAGGCAGCTGTCGGTACACCCAGCTGTCGCGTTACACCCGCGCCTCGTCTACGGAGACAAAGCCACGCCTGGCTTCGTCATTCTCGACTCTCGGCTCGCCCTCGGCGGCTCGGCCCGGCCTCGTCAGTCCACTACTCGTCTCCCCTCCGCTACAGTACCCCAATGCTTTCCCATAATAAAGATATAACCCAGCTGTATGTTAGTACACAGGAAGGGTACTCCCTGCTTCAAGATAGGCCCCTAGAACCTATAACTTGATAACCTCCAGGAATACGTCGAACGCTGCTCCTCCAACCTGACCAGTGTTCATCGCGTCTACCAAATCGCGCTCGTTCACGATTCCACCGCGAGCCACATTGACGATCCTCACTCCCTTCTTGCACTTGGAAAGAACTGAAATTCGCGACTTTTCTTTGCGACTGACTGCTAACTATTGTTGCCCACCTTCAGCGTTGATCAGGTTTGTCGTTTCAGCGACCAGGGGCACATGAACAGTGATGAAGTCGGCCTGAGGCCAGATCTCTTCCAGGGAAAACAGCTCGATGTCCATCGCTGCCGCCGCCTGAAATGTATCCCCGCTGTGTGACATTCAAGGTTAGCTAGAGCTAAATTCGGAACTGACAAACCTCCTTAGTGACCATTGGATCGTACCCGACCACCCTCATTCCAAACGCTCGCAGACGCGAGGCCACCTCCCTGCCAATTCTGCCCAGGCCCAACACTGCCAAAGTTCGACCGAAAATCTGAAACATGCTGATAGTAGCATCCCCCACTACATAAAATTGAAAACAATCCCTGCCTAAGAATAGATCGGGAGTCTACGTTCCTGCTCTTCCAACAATGAGAGGCTAATAAGGTCAACGCACCTTTGCTTCGTTGGAGTATCCAAACCTTGTATTGTTCAGGCTGCAAAATTAATGGTTGATCGCTCACCTCTTCGCCCATGAACTCCTTTCTCTCCCATTTTCCAGCCTTCATAGAAGCGTCTGCTTGAGGCACATGTCGGGTAAGACTGAGTATGAGAATGCATGTGAGTTCGGCTGCCGATCGAGAATTGGCCTCTGAACTTGCGGACAATCATAATGAGCAACCAGTTGACCTTTCAACGGTTTTATTACGGTACTTACCGTTAGACCAGACCCATGGGGGAGCAACGTCAAAGTTCAAGAGTAACAAACAACTCGGTCTAACTAAATGCTGTGGATTGGCTCACATGGTCAGCACTTCCTTCCCAACCCCGTTCCTGGGCTCACAAAAACAACAACAAAATTGAAAACAAAAGGCTATCCTTGAGACAGCAGAATTAAAACGTCAGCACATGCACAAAGTATGATTTGCCTTCACCCTGACGAGAAGGAAAATATTGGAACTAGTTAGACTGCTGTTTGGAATGTGTCACGCACCCTATTTGTTCAAAATATTCCGGAGCCTTTTCGAACCCGTTATCTGGCTTACACTGATTGCAGTTGGTTACACTAGGATGCTTAGACTTAATGTTTCTTACCTTATTAGCATCAGTGTATGGTCACTTGAACTGCTAGAAAAATTCGAATGTTTCTTCCAAAAAATGCTCTGTTGGCAACTCTGCCAGTGCGTAGCAGAGATGAGCTGGAACAATTTGCCCCAACACCTGTTCGAATAATTTCGATCGATTTTCTGTTCTTTTTGTTTGACTAATCGAAAATCGTAAATCGCTCTTGTTCGAACATTGTTCGAACAATGAGGCCAAATATAATTTGAACATTGCTGTGTGACATTTGAGTTCCTCTGTAACGTTGAACTCTACTACCATAAATCTTGCCATTAGTACTTTATCATTTTCACGACGAAGGAACATTTTAAATCAAATTGGACACTCTTCCAAGCTACTTTTAAGACTTTTAAAATTACAGCCAACTAGAAACTGTGAAAACTTTTGAAATTATAGCGAAGCACAGCGAAAACGCAAGCATATAGGTTATTAAAAGAACAGGTCGCGCCTTGCAGTCAAAAAGTACGGCCCAAGTTTTATTTGATGGATAGCGCAAATGCCAAATACACGAACCATCAAAGTGAGGATATGAGTGTTCTTTACAAATGTTTTTGTTGCATCGTTAATAAATGTTAAGTTCAATGGAAACAGAAATTCTGGTATAAATCGAATAAAAATCGCGAGGTCTCGTACAAGGGCATAGGGTAATCTCCTTTTTGGTAATAAAAATTGCCGTCTTCCTGCTCTTTAGAACAAGCTTCAAACCATTACTCTCCTCAAAAAATAAAAATTTTATAAAATGTCAGACAATGTGTTCACTTACTGGGTAGATGAATTAAAACTTCAAAGAAAGTCACACTAAAATTTTCTTGAACAAAAAATTATTCTAACCTTTTTGGAGAATCTCTAGTTTAACGTAGAAGAAGCTCATTTCAGTTTGGAAAAGTTCGCTTTGATTTCAAAAGCCTTAGGCTGGCTAAAGGGTGTCCAATTTGATTTGAAAAGTGTCCAATGGTAGCGAGGGCATAGACCACAAGGGTCAGAAGGAGACTACAGTGGTCAGTAAGCGCAACCTAATACGACGAACTTTATAAGGAATGTCAAGAAATAGCGACATTGAAGGCCAAAAGAAGACAGGTCTGACGAATCGCACGCTAATGTCCCCTGACACTCCTCTACAGAATAAGGATCTCCCGGGTCTTGTTTGCCGTTCGTGAAAAAGAGAACTAAAAGAAGCTAGGGAACTAAACGCTGAAATAATTTTGAGCATCGAGAAAGCCAGCGCGCTTTTCAGCTAGTGGTAAGTTACATATTGAAGGCTCTATAACCAAACAAAAGATGTTGGCAAACAGAAAGCGAGTGGTTATCTTGTTAATACGCATAATATGTACCCTCAACGTGATGCAAGTAGAGTTATGTTCATAGCATTTTTCTTGTTTATAGATTTTATTTAAAAAGTACAGTACCGCGCATGTCTTTTGGTCAATTCCCGGAAAAGCCGCTTTGGAGCGTTCCAATAAAATAACTTTCTTTAAAATCAAGCACTGTGAAAAGAAGCACACACTTGAGCTCAGCAGGCCAAGCTCTATCTTATCACATATTAATCTATAAAGTTGAACAATGCATAAACGCCGGATATAATCAATCGAGTGGGCGCGAGAGCCTGTAGAGTGACAGTTTGGGGAATTTTATTGAAATTCCCAGCCGCCCTACTCAGAAATTGCCTTAAGACTGTGCAGCTTGCCTTTGGAGTGCGCTTTGAACAATGCATATAGAATCGAAGCTATCAATCGAGTGGGCGCAACCACTCGCAAAGTGAGGTCGAGTGGGCGCGAGAGCCTGTGGAGTGACCGTTTCGGGAGTTTTATCGGAAATTCACAGCCGCCCAACTCATAAATTACTCTTAAACTGTCTAGCTTGCCTTGGGAGTGCGCCGTAAACAATGCATGTAGAATCGAACCTATCAATCGAGTGGGCGCGACCACTCGCAAATTGCACGCGCGAGTGTGCTCGGAGCGCAATAACTCTGTCGAGATCGAATCGTTCCGGCTGCGGCTCGTGGATTTTGTAGGCAGTAGGAGGCTTAAGTGGTCCGCGAAGGTGCAGCGTTACAGCTTCTAAACAAGCGAAATTATAGCGGCGCAAAAATGCAGGTTAGCCTTGTGTGACACGATTTTTTCCAATTTCAGTCGACCCCTGCAGGAAGACGCGCTGTGCTAACGGCATGTAAAGGCGTTTACTGGCAGAACACTGAAGGCACTTTACGATGACATTTTCACAACTCCTCAGCTGCCTAAACCGCCTTAGCCCCAGCTGCCATTTTACGTGGGCCGAGCCTGCGCGGACGATGAGTCATCGAAAATCGATAT
>OX377202.1:56051564-56428292 GCA_947396885.1 Heligmosomoides polygyrus polygyrus
CTCGGCCCACGTCCTCGATGGGAAATTGCCAAAAAATCGCTTTTCCCAGAATTGGTCAAAGGTGACACCACTCGATAGAGCTTTTCGTGCTGAAGCTAAAGGTGTTATTGCGAGTGTCGAAAACTCAAATTTGGGCGAGTAAGGGCGAAGGAAACTTCAACGCTAAGTCCACCGCCCTAAAATGGCAGCTGGGCTAAGGCGGTTTAGGCAGCTGAGGAGTTGCGAACATGTCATCGCGCGGACCATGAGTCATCGAAAATCGATATTTTCGAAATTGGCCAGATTTTCTCGTTAAAAGTCATTTAGTGGTTATTTTGTGCGCTGATTACGAATCCGACGTTCGCTTTTGAAAATTTCACCGATTTCGGTAGGTTACCTGCCGTTTGAGGGTGGTCGGGTCAAGATCACCGATCACCCTCAGTCATCAGTATGAGTGTCTTCTGCCATAACTAATTTCCAAAATATCGATTTTCGATGACTCATCGTCCGCGCTGGCTCGGCCACGTAAAATGGCAGCTGGGGCTTAGGCGGTTTAGGCAGCTGAGGAGTTGTGAAAATGTCATCGTAAAGTGCCTTCAGTGTTCTGTCAGCAAACGCCTTTGCATGCCGTTAGCACGGCGCGTCTTCCTGCAGGGGTCGACTGGTATTGGAAAAAATCGTGTCACACAAGGCTAACCTGCATTTTCACAGCGCCGTAACTTAGTCCAATCATAAGCTACATTGCTCCTTTTCAGGGCAATATTAGAACACTCTTACTGCATACAAAACCCATAAGCTGTAATCGGAAAGAATGTAATACAACAACGGTCCATGTTCTCCTCGCTCCTACTCGCCCAGATTACAGTTTTCCCTACTCCCAATATCACCATTCAATTCAGCATGAAAAGCTGGACCGAATGGTATCTAGCATGGCCCAATTCTAAGATATCAATTCTCTATGATGTCATCGTCCGCGCAGGCTCGGCCTGGGCGCCCACGTCCTCGATGGGAAATCGTCGAAAAATCCATTTTTCTGAAATTGGTCAGAGTGACACCGTTCGATAGAGCTCTTCGAGCTGAAGAGAACGGTACCATTTCGAGAGTCGAAAGCTCAAATGTGGGTGAGTAAGAGCGCAAGAAACTCTAACCGCTATCTTACGCCACTCTAAACTGGCAGGTGAGGCCAAGGCAGTTCAGGAAGTTGAGGAGTTGTGAGCATGTCATCGTAAAGGGCCTTCAGTGTTCTGCTAGCATACACGATTGCATGCCGTTAGCACGCCGCGTCTTCCTGCAGGGGTCGACTGACTCGGAAAAAATCGTGTCACTCAAACCTGCATTTTCGCGCCGCTATAATTTCGCTTGTTTAAAAGCAATAACGCTGCACTTCCGCGCACTACTAAAGCTTTCTACTGCCTACAAAACCCACGAGCCGCAGCAGGAACAATCCGATCTCTACGGAGTTATTGCGCTCCGAACACACTCGCGCGTGCAATTTGCGAGTGGTCGCGCCTACTCGATTGATAAGTTCGGTTCTATATGCATTCTTTACGGCGCACTCCAAAAGCAAGCTGGATAGTTTAAGAGCAATTTATGACTAGGGCGGCTGGGAATTTCCGATAAAACTTCCCAAACGGTCACTCTACATGCTCTCGTGCCCACTCGACCTCACTCTGCTAGTGGTCGCGCCCACTCGATTGATAGCTTCGATTCTGTATGCATTTTTCACGGCGCACTCCAGAGGTAAACTGGACAGTCTTAAGGCAATTTCTGAGTAGGGCGGCTGGGAATTTCAATAAAATTTCCCAAACTGTCACTCTACAGGCTCTCGCGCCCACTCGATTGATAGGTTCGATTCTGTATGCATTGCTTACGGCGCACTCCAAAAGCAAGCTGGACAGTTTAAGAGCAATTTCTGAGTACGGCGGCTGGGAATTTCCGATAAAACTTCCTAAACGGTCACCCTACAGGTTCCCACGCCCACTCGACCTCACTCTGCGAGTGGTTGCGCCCACTCGATTGATAGGTTCGATTCTATATGCATCGTTCACGGCGCACTTTAAAGGCAAGCTGGACAGTCTTAAGGCAATTTATGTGTAGGGCGGCGGGGAATTTCAATAAAATTCCCCAAACTGTCACTCTACAGGCTCTCGCGCCCACTCGATTGATTATGTCCGGCGTATATGCATTTTCAACTTTATAGATTTATATGTCATAAGATAGAGCTCGGCCTGCTGAGCTCAAGTATGTGCTTTTGTCACAAGTGCTTAATTTTAAAGAAAGTTATTTAAAAAAGCCGCTTTGGAACGCTCCAAAGCGGCTTTTTCAGGAATTGACCTAAAGACATGCGCGGTACTGTAGTATACTGACTCTTCTCCTGGGACGATATTGTGCATTAAATTGAGTGATTTCACGCCGTATTTAGTAGCATTCTAGAGAAACAAAAGCATTTCTTGCTGTAATTCGTTTCCATCTGCACAAGGCATTCGCCAAATTAACCTTGAAACATTTGAACCATCTCGTAGTAGATCCCACGTGCGACTCCCGATGAATTTTTGCATTGCTGTCGATGTATTGGACAGATTGAGCGTAGCCAAGATTGGTATAGATCTTTATTGCGGCTTACATTTCGGCGTTGTCGCCTTCTTCGGAGCCTGGAAAACTCGAATTCATTTGAGAAATTACCCTCCCAAATGCCATTTCATTCTGCAGGAACCCATCCAAAAGGGCTAAGAGACCACGAATACGACGCTGTAGAATTCGAAAAAGGCTAACCTTGGTCACAAGAGCCCACCGTCACCCTAGCTGGACGAACGATGGGTGATTGAGTTTAGAGCCCTTGGGACCACCCGCCTTAGGGACCTAACGGGTCATGACACAGAGGTCAAAACCAGCAGAGGATGGTGTACGGCGCCAGCTCTTGGGTCGCAGCCTAGCACTCGTCCTTCCTACCTATCTGTGGGGAATTCGCGACAATGTGCAACGCTTCGAGAGTTTGGCGTGCCAAAATTTCATCTTCACGCGCAAGGATCTTGACCTCCACGCCAAGGCAGCTGTTCAAAGCAGCTGTTCGCGTGCCACCCTGTGCTTGCCCAAGGGAGTGGAGACGTGGGACCTGCGCAACCCGTCCAACTGCTCCTTGATCCTTACGCACAAGGGTCTACCTGTTTCCCCCACATACTCCTCTCCGCACTCCGTACATCTGATCAGGTACACCACACCAGACGTTAGACAGCCGCCAGCCTTTCCAAAAGGACAAACGTCCTTCCTACTGATCTGTGGGCCATGACGGTCATCGGACACCGCCAACAGCAGCAAGACATCAGAGCGACAATAAAATTCTTTTAAGGTGCCTTTTGTCTCGGATGACTTCTGTACCGAAGTGCAAAACTGCATTCGCAAAGCTGGTCTTGATAACATGTTCCGCATGATCGAGGTTCCGCCGGCCAATCTCAAGGCACGTCTCGTTAGAAATCGACTATACGATTCCAGCTGTAAGACTCGCCAGCGCATTATTTGTCCATTCGGTAAGGAGGGAGACTGCATGGTCTCAGGTGTGGTATACCTTATAAAGTGCACGGGTTGCAACGGCGAGGATATCGGCTCCCCGAGTAGACCCCTCGGGGAGCGCGTTAAAGAGCGTTGGGGCATGATTTGTGTCTGCGATATCTCCCGTCCACTGTGTGAACACAGGCTGCGATGCCACAATGGCGCGGGAGTTAACGTGGCGGTGACGATATTGGCACGCGAGTTCGAGATCTCGGCGCGAAAAACACTAGAAGCGCTGTGGAGTGCCGCTAGGAACCCCACAATCAACAGGAAGGAGGAGCGCGTAGCGGTGATACAAGAGCTGGCCCCGGACGTTGACCTTTGCGAACCGGGGAACAGTCTGCCAGAGGCTCACTAGGAGGGTGAACTGAAGGTGACCTCTTCCTCTCATGTGTCGCCTTAAAAGGGGCACTTTTCACCCAACTGCACTGGACTGTTTGTGTCACCTCCTCGTACTTCGTCTCCTCTCCTTCCAATCTGGAGATGTCAACGAGAAGCTCGAATCGCGCGATGGTGAGCGGTATTTATACCGACTTGCTAAGAGCCGCCATCGCCAAACCGAAGATATTGAAAAGTTTTTTGGCATCAATGATGAGAACGGCCATCTTCTGACAGACCGCAAAAAGGCGCTGAAGCGATGGCGTGATTACTTTGAGGAAATTTCCACTATGGAATTTCCTCACCCGGCCATCCCTTCTGTGGCTCCTGACCACGGTCCCGCTCACAAGATCACCGTGGAGGAGACAGAAGCGGCTCTGAGGAAGATGAGGCCAGGCAAAGCGACTGTGCCCGACGACGTGGCAGCTGATCTGTGGAAGTCGAAGCTGTGGTACCCTGCTGAGTGGTTGAGCAGTTCTTTAACCAGGTTGTGGCGGAGAAGAAGGTGCCTGAGTGTTGGCGCCAAAGCACGACGATTCCGATTTGGAAGAAGAAGGGCAGTCCTGCAGACTGCTCCAGTTACCGTCCGATTCGCTTGCTCTCGCACAGCATGAAGATCTTTGAGCGAATTGTCGATGGTCGAATTCGTGACATCGTCCAGCTTTCCAGCAATCAGTGCGGTTTCGTAGCTGGCTGTGGCACCATTGATGCCATACATGCCACCCGCCTCCTGTTAGAGAAGCATCGCGAGAAACAGAAGTCAGTACATATCGCGTTCCTCGACCTAGAGAAGGTCTTTGACCGCGTACCGCGTGAAGTGATATGGTACGCCTTGCGACGACATGGAGTTCCTGAAGAGCTCATAGAATGGGTGCGAATCCTCTACTCTTCCCCAAAGAATAGAGTTCAAGCTGCAGCCGGAACCTCTATGGAGTTCCCCATCTCTGTCGGGTTGCACCAGGGTTCTGCGCTTTCCCCACTCCTTTTTGTTGTCGTGATGGCGCCATTACACGAGATCTTCAGAAGCCAGTTACCTGGACACTGCGTTATGCTGATAACGTAATGCTCGCTAGCGAAAATAAAGGTGAACTCGAGCGAGAGGTGCAAGCTTGGTGTCGCTTGGAGTGTTTTGGACTCAGATTGAACGTGAAGAAGACCGAGTATCTAACGACGGACGTTAATGAGTCCAGCTCCATCAAGGTTAACACCATCGAGCTTTCAAGCACTTCGGTTTTTAAGTACCTGGGATCAGCAGTAGCATCTGATGGCAATCTGATGATTAAGTGAACTCACACGTGAGTGCAGCTTGGTCCAAGTGGCGCTCGTTGACTGGCGTGCTCTGCGATAGGAAGATACCAGAGTGCTTTAAGTCAAAAATATATAGAACTGTCGTCCGACCGGTAGCGATGTACGGTGCTGAGTGTTGGCCTGCGACCAAGTAGGTTGAAACACGCCTCAGCGTCACGTAGACGAAGATGCTGCGCTGGACGGCTAGAGTCACGCGCCTGGACCGCATCCGAAACGATGTCATTCGGCAGAATTTCGGCGTCGCGCCGATAGCGAACAAGATGCGCGATGCTCGCTTACGATGGTACGGCCACGTTCTGCGTGGAAAGGAGGATAGCGTCCGCAAGATAGGCCTTAAGTTCGAGGTGGTAGGAAAGCGGTCTAGAGGGCGTCCGAAGCAGCGTTGGTCTGACACGTTACATATGGACTTGAAGGTTGCTGGTGTCCACCCTGATCTAGCGCTGGATCGGGAAAGGTGGCGTCATGACACCAGAATAGCGGACCCCGCTACGAAGCGAGACAGACGCTGAAGAAGAAGAAGAATCTTGGTTTAGCAGCTTGATGAGGACACCTACTCTTGTCCGACAGTATCCCAATATCTAAGAACTGGAATGAGATGGGTGAAAAACCAGCGTTCTACAGGCTAACCACTACAAGCCATTATACAGTTCAAATACACCTGCAGAGGGATGAAAACTAGGAAAGCTGAAGCAGAATGTCAATAAAAGGCAATATTTAATTATTTTGTTGATCGAAAAGTCTTGCAACACTTTACGCTGCTGCCTTTTGAATTTGTTAAATCTCTTACAGTATTGATCTTGTGTGGTGACGTCATAATACATTCTCGAAGCTTTCTCAAGCATACTATATAAGGCCTCGTCGAGTACGAATGTCAACAATAAGCTGCAGCATCCTACGACCTATCGTCTACTACGAATTCCTGCAAGACCACTCCGCGAGGGCTGCAGCCTCCAACATCTGAGCTACATTCAAGGAGGAAGTCATTCACTATTCCACACTGTCCCATTGGTATCAGCGCTTCAAGGCTGGAGATATCTCTCTCGAAGATCGACCCCGTTCCGGACGCCCCTCGACGTCAACTAGAAATGGAGGATTCTGAATTCTATTCCTCAAAGCCCTCGGAATTCTGGCGGAAAGGAATTGAAAGGCTGCCTGAGAGATGGGGCAGGATCTTAGACTTGGACGGAGAATATATCGTGGACTGAGTTTTTGTTTTAGCAAATAGGGACCAATTTGAATATTGTTGTGCTAGCGTTGCAAGTCTTTTAGGTCAACCTAGAAGAATGAACCTCCAACATGCGCGACGGGAAATCAATTTGGTACAGTTCAATTGCACCATTTAGATTTTTAATAGAGAGGATCAATTCCTTAACATTACGGAAGTATCACCAGTACCAGCGTACAGAAAATGCTTTTCTATAAGCACACCTCAACAATTAATAGGAGCGTCGCTTTTTCCATTCATCTAGATTGAACCTGTGCTCATTTTGCCTGTGTTCATTACTGCTCAGCGGTATATGTTTCATGCGTCACAACAGTCTATCAGTAAAAACTAAAATACCTTTGCCGCATGCTACCTACACACTGCAATCGTGGAAGTGGACGCTAAATTCGGCACTAAACAATTCTTCTTGGGATGCGCCAAGCCTTTCACTTCTGACCGTCAGTAATATCCATCGAGGCAGCTTGTATGCATTCTTGGTCTGCACATGGCTTGTGGTGAGAAGCTCAGGAGCAATTCAATCCATAGTAGTTTTCATAGATGTATGGTATAAATGAACAACTCTAGAAGGATGGAAGTTAGACGTTTCTCCAACTACGTCACCTGTGCCTGAAGTCACCTCATCCTTCTAGATTTAAATGCCCTCTATTGCTGCTTGCCCAAAATTGCCGGATAACGAACAACAAAACGGATAGGCCAAAACCGCCGGAAACCGGATAACGGTTAATCCACTCCTCCCTGATGCACATGTGGCTCTCTGGTTCGTGAAATGCTCGTCTGGTCAAAAACCAACAATATCGACTGACTGCGGTTGTCGATCAATACTGTCCACCTGTGGGAGGGGGAATATATTCACTTGGTATCGAGAGAGATACCCTCACATTTTCTCGCATCGCAAAGCATTTATCCTGTTGAAATTGAATTTCGAAAACCGTTCATCCGATATCTCCTTCCAAAGCATGTATTCGTTCGCTCAATTGTTCGGAAACTCTACAGTTCGGGTTATTCCTTCAAGTACTTATTCAAAAATCAAGTTATACGCTTGCTCGAGTATTTGAAACGAAACTCAAAAAATCGAGTTATTCGATTGTTCGATTATTCGAAAATGCAAAAAAAAACGATGTGATGTATCCCCTTGTTCGATTGTTCTAAATTTTAAATATCGATTTTGTTCATTCATTCGACGAAAAAGTCAAAAGACCCGACTCGAGCTTATACAATGGCTTGTACCGCTGCCACAAAACTGTGCTTCCTCTTTTCCAGGCAATTGTGGCAACGAAACGAGGCCATAGCCTAACACTGACGTCACATGAAATCAAGTTTCCTGCTCGCTCCATCTCACATTCCTTACCCTGAAGTGTAATTAAGCTGGGTCGCTGCACCTTCAAACCAAAGTGAGCATCACAACTCCTCGCTTACCTTGCCGCATTCACCTTTGCGAAATAGCCAGGTAACCAGAGGTTAGCTTCCTCCAGCCTTCATATCCAGACTCATAGTTCGAAGTGAGCGCTTTCTAATGTCCCTGCCGAGTTTTACTAATCGATAGCCTTTAAGGTAAAACAGATAGAATACTCAAATACATTACACTGCACAACATTAGATGCACCTCACAGCCATTTGCTTAGCGCCGACGACTACGGGGGAATATTGCTAGACACTGCTACGGGCCAGTTCGAAGGTATTGTTAGACATCAGTTGAAACTGGAATTTTGTAGCAGAACGATACTTCGAATTCGACTGAACACTAACGAGGTGTATTCATGACGAGCACTTTGTTCTCAGACGCCGCCTCCACATCGATATTGTCGACGCCAGTGCCGGCCCTTCCCACTAGTCTCAGGCGACCGCTAGCACCGACTTCGATGAGCTCCCTGGTGATCTGTAACATAAAGACGATTCGACGAAGGTTTTCCCTTTGAATATGCGCAAAAACTAGGTACAGACAAGGTTTTGAGCGAGCTTACGAACAGCGGTGAGGGCGGCGTTGCTTACCTCTTTATCACGCACTTGGCCACGAAAAGGCACGAACAACACAACTGGCAAGCCGAGTCAGACGCCTGCGACTGAAGCGGTTTGGCCAGCCCCGCGAATTGAAGTGGAACAAGCAAGGCTGCACATAGACTGAATTAATTATAGCCTCCATGTTCTCTCGTCTTGAATCCTCGGCATCGTCATCAGCTGTGATGTTTCTGCTTCTGGGCCAGCGAGATTGGTAGGTGGAAAACTTTATTCTAGGCCTGACGTTTCGACCGTTTCGTCGTCTTCAGTGGCCTAAAGATGGCTCGAAGTTTTTCAACTTGAAGCCTAACCGACCAAACGCCCCTCTCCCCCCCCCCCCCGCTGCCATTTTTAACCTAAAGTCAAGAACGGCGCGAAACTTAACAAATGCTGAAGATGAACTTACACGACTTTCCACCAATTAGTATAGCAGTCGCTACAACTCGTTGTTAGCAGACCAGTAGCGAATGAGACTCACCAGGACCCCATCTCACTCATGGTCGTTGAGCTCGCAGAGCAGCGCAAACGGGAGCAGATCGTTTGTGATAGACAGAACTCATTTCTGTTGTTCGTACTGGGATTTCTGGTAGAAGTCCAAAGCGCTTCGAGTGCTTTGCGCGAGGAAAGCTCGGTCTCGAGATTCCTTCGCTCAAAACGGTCGACACTCAATATTTCCTCATATAACATCAAAAAGCAACTTGTGCGAAATAGATTCACGACAGGCATTATATCACAACTATCTGATAGCATATCAGATAATTGTGATATTTGCCCACACACTAGAGCTGACAACTGCTCAAAAATTGTAGTAGACCGCTGGGGATACGCATCAAAAAACACCTGGCTGGGAAACGACGTGGTAACCTTTAACACTACTCGGCAAGCACAGAGTTAAAGTTCACAACGGTGATGACTTTGATATCGAGTGCAAGATTTTGGCGTTCAAGGGGAAACCCCAAGGGATTGCTAATCCACTGGGGTTTCCCCGCGTGAGTTCGAATCTCATCCTGATCGCTAGTTGGCTCTCCTTGACTTGTCCCAACAAGTAAGAGTGCGAACTGTTTATTATCATCAATCGCGCACCTTTTATACTCCATCTCTTTTTATCTTTGTCCTTATCACAATTTCTTCGTTTCTTAGCTCTGCATCGGCGGCTCCCTCTACGACGTTGGCTCCGCGCACCATCTCCGCGATAGTGTTAAGGGAGCCGAGAGCTTGAAGGCCACCATGAGACGTCTGTCTCCGGAAAACCTCGAGTTGATTCGCCAGCGTGGAGCAGCACGAGCGTCAGGCAACTACCAACTGACGTCCGACGTTCCGGAGATATGCAGAGCGGCGATAAATAAGGGTCTTAAGGAGAGAAGAGCGGAAGTGTTGACCGAAGCTGTGGAGGCAGGGTTGAGCATCCGCAACGCTCGCGCTAACGTCACGAACTTCAGGGCGAAGATAACCGCTCAGGATTGCCAATGACTTAGGGCCGGAGGTGGGCTGGAGGCGACGTAGGCTTTGTGGACTTCTAAACGCGTTGAGGAATTCGTGAAGAAGACAAGAACACATGTCTTCGTTCTCACCTATTCGATTTCGAAGTTGCTAACGCATGCCTAGGAGACGTGGACCATGCGAAGACGGGATGAACACGCGATCAGGGTCACGCAGCATGTTCTCGAGAGGACGATGCTGGGAGTGACACGATTCACGCAAGTGAGAGAAGGCCCCCGGACTCCAGCTTCGTCGACGTTCGAAGATTAGAGACGCTCTCACATGAGCCAAGTAGTCGAAAATTAGGTGGGTCGGTTACGTACATAGTGCACTTCCCAGACACCCGCTGAACGAAAGCCGTGACCGACTGGATTCCGCAGAATGTCAGAAGAACACCAGGACGCCCAACAACACGTTAGTCGGACGTCGATGTGACGCTCCTCCTGTCTCTTGAGCGACAAGGATCGATTGGAGCACCTTGGCAATCGAAAAGGACGAATTCAGACGCTGATACTGCCCGCTCGAGCAACTCGATAGTCAGTGGGACGACAGGTGATACAGTGGCAGTTCGACGCATAAGGATAAGCATTTCTTTCGAGGGAGCAAGGACTCATTTTGCGAGACCGCCTGTAGGTACTTTCTCGCTTTGCAATTCTCCGAAACGGGGTCAAAACTGTAAGCAACGTGTGGCCAACGATAAATGAAAGTTAAGGGCACAGAAAGCACAGAAAGTGTTGTAAAGGGTGGAACCATATCCAAAAGGTTTTTAAACGCTGGCATTCCATTTAGGTGCAAATGGGATCTTCGCCTGTAGCAGCCGCAGCCTATTTGCGGAGGTAGATGAGTAAGCAGAGCTGAAAAATCGAGCCCACTTTCGTCGCACTGCGCACAATAACAGCGTCATGTTCTGGAAGCAACTTCTTCAGCTCATCTACCGACTGCTTCGTTCTAATCGTAACCTAAAGACACACAGATCAGTTCTGATTTCCAGAGTCCAGCATCATAATGTAACACTGAACCTCAATTCCGTTTCCCTGAAGCAAATCCACGCATTCCTTCTCGATGTCATCTGCAATTAGCACCTTCGTAATCTTCATCTCTGCAGGAAGTCGCTGGTTGCCTGAAACGGCAAAGCATAAAACATTTAGAGAAAACGATCTAATGCCAACATTTTAAATATTCGAACGGTTTCGAATACGAAAAATGTTCGAGCATTCGGAATCGAATACATTCGAAAAATGCGATTTTTCTGAATATTTGAATTCGAAAACATTTGAAAAACGCGATTTTTCGAATATTCGAAATCGAATATTGAAATTCGAATGGAAATCATTCGGATACCTATTCGAATGGCATGAGTTAGGACTGACAGGAGAATGCTCGAAACAGTCAAAACTCCAGCAATTTCTGTTTCCGACAAAGAAAATAAATCTCAGAAACGCCTTGTACGCTCAAGAACTCTGTTTCCCAGTTCTAGTTTGGGCTGGAATAACATCTTTAGGCAAGACATGCCTCGTATTCAAGTACAAACATCTTAAAATCAACTCCAATGCCTACCAGAATGTTACTTAAAAGATAGCCTGATTCCGTGGCCTAAAAAACATTTTCCAGGAAAAGCTTTGTCCTAGAGGACCGTACGCAAGCGCCGGATCGAACTCTACAGCCGCATTCTGTGAGCAGAATTGTCCAGCACTCTGGGGCTACGATATGTGGCCCTCAAACCTGCCGGACTGGGTCTGGAACCATTTACAGCAAATGGTCTTGCCGAACTATCACCTATGTTTGGACACTTTGAAGCCAGTCCTACTTGCAGAATGGCAGGAGGTCGATGTCGAGTATCTGTGAACCGCAGTGGAACCGGTCACCAAGCAGCTCGAGGTCAGCAGTGCAAAGGAGATAATTTTGAACAATATCTCGACTCAGTGATCCGTTATATCATAAACTGGTACTTCATCAATAAAAATAACATTAGGATATTGCTTACGAGGACACACTGTGTTTTGGGACAGGGGTTGCGTTGTGATGACATCTACTACTGCTCGTCTTTGCTTCTATAGTTTTCTATTCCAACGGATTCCTAGAGCTGGAGTGGATCACGGTAAGGGAAGTGCAACACGCGACTCTACCATGAGCTGTACATTGAAAAAAATTCACTCCTGTGAGGGAGAGTGCCCCTTCCCTACCCGCACAGCGTTCAGTTGAGTTTCACAAGATTGCATGAACATCATAATTTTAACCCCAGAGCAAGGCTAAGGAGCATTCCACTCTGCCACGTATAGAGAGCACGTAGTATGCTGTACGCACACAACACAGAACGCAGTGCGGCAAGAATGGAAAAACCACGCACGCATAGGGAGAACTCGAGCATGGCACCGCGTTAATGAAGAGCTATATTTTACACAAGGAGGCGCGTTCTCTGCTTACTCGCTTTCCTACCGGATATACTTCAACGCTCCGCGCCCTCGCGCGCACATAATGCTTCATCAGCCGACGGATGAAGGAAACAGCGAATAAATTCTGCCGCTGCTCACCTCTGTTGATTCAAACCCAAGGAAGGCGCCAAGAAGTGCGAAGAATTTAAAATAGATAGCTGGGCAGTGCATATAGTGGCTTAGCCGATTAGTTTTGGAAGCTGTGATGTGTGTCAAGTAATAAGTCACGATCGGTTATTGAAATACCTTCAAATTTCTTTCGCATACAACCACTTCCACAGTATTTTAAACTACATTATGTAGCAATTCTGTAGACGGAACGACACGTGCTTTAAGCTCTATGTAAGGAGGGTGACTACGCCAAAAAGGGGAAACTGTTGACGTGCTAAAGTCACCTCAACAGTTTCCCCTTTTTGGCGTAGTCACCCTCCTTACATAGAGCTTAAACCAGCAGATTTTGACATTTTAACGTTTATTTATTTATTATTTTAATTGCACAGATGCTTATTTATCCATTTACCCCACAGTTCATTGTACGCATTCAGACTGCCTCCACGACATCCCGAGAAAGTAGAATGCATGGCGCATCCCAAAGAAGACTGTTTAACGCCGCAATTTATCCTTACTTATTTACGTGTTTATTTAAAATCTGATTGTCTTGTAGAAAGCAGAAGTGACATGAAAGCTCCAAAAAACAATATTCTCGACACTCAAGTTCCAATGCTGTCTTCAGAAAATGTGGCGTGGGGGCATTTAGGGAAGCGATAGGTCATGAGCATCTGGACAGACAACAACTCATTGAAGTAGCACATTTGAGCGAACCGTCATTCAATTCAACTGACTCGAGCACCCACGATCGTGTTGCTTCTTCTGACATCTGCTAGGAGGTTGAAAGAGAGAACACTCCGCGTTCCGTGCTGGCTCAGCAGCCGACTCACCCCGATATCGCGGCTGGGCGCAGATAGACCACCACGAGGACACAGTTTTCGATCGAACAGGCCTGATGGTGGAAATGTAGCATCCTCCACGGAATGTAGAGGGTGTGCGTTCGACTCGCTCCGCAGCAAGGCTTCGATCACAAGCAACAATTCTTGATGTGGATCAAACGAGAAGCATTGCACAGTTTTTGAATGCGAATAAATTCAGCAACAGAGAGGCAGTTTGCTTCATAAAAAGCAGGCAATTCGAACAACAAGAAACAAGCAACGGGGAAGGAGATATTCATATGAGAAATTACTACTGTAATCTGGCGCAATCCTAGTGCGGGTGTGGACCAGCACCAATGTCACATCGTAGATGTAGGTTGCATCGGAAGTACTCACGCTTGGAGAGAGGGTCCTGGTTTGAGAAAAGGCCCAACAGCAGGTAAATAGCAATGCAATTCACTGAAGATGTGGTTGCCAACGTAGTTTTGAAAGTCGAAAATAGATTTACCAAAAACTCTTGACAGAGATGAACTCTTTGCATGAGAATGCTGATGGAGTTTCTCCGTGATTTGAACGGAAAGAGGTTCAGATCACCTCATCAAAGCGAAAAAATAGTTGGAGATGCTTCAGCAATGTGATAAGTCGGCGACGTTCCACCGACAAAAGCAGCTCAGTACGAAACCGTCCGATCCTAGAGACCCTACTTTCTGCTTCCATAAAGGGTAGGTGGGGCCAACGAGAGATGGCCGATGTTATCTTGGAAATCCAACACTGACGGTGCGATAGATCAGCAAGCTTCCGATCCGCGATCCAGTTCTGGCAGGTTTTTAAGAGAAGCGGAAGCAAGATAGACCAATGGATATGCAAATCCAAACCCAGCGAATATCGGCCCTTTCGGCGTTCTCTGAGGAATTGCCGCTTTTGCACGCAAAGCCGTGCTCTTCCTGTCGATGCGAACGAAATGAGTGGTAACCGAGCCAAGAAGAGGCTATCACCCACACAGCCTAAACAAGGCCAACGAAAACCTGGAGCCATCCCTCTGTGCTGTCGTGTAGAGTACATAATGGAAGTAGTACTATACAGTGTCAAAGAGTGTAGTCTGTTCTCCACCCCTTTAATATCCCTTATCTGCGAGGAAGCCTATTGAGCCTATTGGAGAAGAAAGCGATTCTCCATGCATTCCTCCAGTGTGGATGCTTTCTCGATAGGTAGTGTCAATGTCATTTGTATAGCGTTTCCTAAAAAAGGAGTTTGCTCACTGTTCCCTTTCCTCACTGGACCTTCGTCTTGACATTGAATTTTTAGTGCAAGAGGTCACTTAAAAATCCTACGCCAGTGCTGATGCTTTGAACTCACAAGGGACGCTCATGAACTTTCCCCAAAGATTCTCAACGTGACCTAAATGGTCTTGTAGGGCATCGGACGAGAATCACAGAACTTTGTTTCGTTTTTGCTACGGGCCGCTGGGTGGTCCGAAAATGGCAGAAAATGGTATCACTTCAGAGCGGGCTGACAAGGCATAAGTGACATTTGGGAAGGCTCTGTCGTGCTCAGAACTTAACCTACAAAAGGTTTGGAGCTCAAATTAAAGTTTAATTATAGTAATATGATAATTTACGACGTTTCCTAGATGAAGCTTCAGGGTACATTCAAGTGATTCATTCGCATCCATGATGGCAGCCGCTGGATGCCAGAGTGGATAGCGATACGGACTTGCGGGAGAGCGGTCAAGGTTATGATTTCGGAGAGGGCTAAGGGATTTGCTAGGTGGTTTGTTTCAATTTTTTTTCATTTTGGCTTTTATAGGATACCGCCTCATTGGATAGCGGTGAATAACGGTGACGAGGTCACGACCGCTCTGACTTCGCTTATGCAAATAATTAGAGCCGCAGACTATGAATTTTTTCTAAATTTTCACTCCTCTTGCACTACTTTGCATCTCAAAGTCGAAGATTGGAAAGTAACACTGAAGAAGACCACACTGGAGAAGAAAGCGATTGTATTGACGTAGACAGCTTTAGCCACCCATATCCATCGTAACCTACCGTAATCGAACGAAATTTTAAAAACAATTATCATATTCCTGATCTGCACCCCAAATATCCCTCCTGGGCGCTGTTTGAGTGAAATTTTTTCTTTCGACCTCTCCTCGTCCTTTGGAGTCGTGAAAGGCAGATTCACCTGTATCACCTGTCGTCCCGTTGATCATCGACTTGCTCGAGCGGGCGCCAGCAGCGTCTCCATTCGTCCCTGTCGCGTGCCAGAGTGGTCCAATGGATCCTCCTCGCTCGAGAGACACGAAGAGCGTCATATCGGTCGTTCAGGGCTTTCACGAAGAAGTCCGACCAACGCGTTGGTGGGCGTCCTGGTGTTCTCTTGACATCCCGTGGAATCCAGTCGGTGACGGCTCTCGTCAAGCGGGTGTCTGCGAAGCGCATTACGTGGTCGGCCCACCTAATTTTCGACAACTTGGCCCACGCGACAGCGTCTCTGATCTTCGAACGTCGGCGAAGCCCGGAACTCCGGAGGCCTTCTCTCACTTGCGTGAGTCGTGTCACTCCGAGCATCGTCCTCTCAATTCCACGCTGCGCGACGCTGTTCGCGTGCTCATCCTGCGTTCGTATAGCCCAGGTCTCTGAGGCGTATGTTAGGGCAGGAAGAACAGTGGAGTCGAATAGGTGAGCACGGAGTCGAACGTTCTTCGTCTTCTTCACGACTTCTTCGACTCTCTTGAAAGCTCCCCAAGCCGCTCGTTTCCTCCTGCTCAGCTCTGCCGCTAGGTCGTTAGCCATACTGATTTGCGACCCAGATACACGTAGCTGGAGCATTCGGAGATGTTCTTTCCGTTGAGCGAGGATGGGGCATCAGAAACTTGTCCGTTCCTCATGAATATCGTCTTCGTAAGGTTCAGCTGCAGTCCAATGTTCCCACATACACGATCGAGGTCGGCCAGCATCCGCTCCGCCTGGCTGATGCTCGGTGTTATGAGCACGATGTCGTCAGCGAAGCGCAGATGGTGCAGCTGTCGGCCGTCGACTTTCGCTCCCATGTCCTCCCATTCTAGTTCGCGCATGACGTTTTCGAGGGAGGCGCTGAAGAGCTTCGGGGATATGGTATCCCCCCGCCGAACCCCTCTCTTCACGTCGATGAGGACGTCGTTGTAGAATGGTGAGATCTTGGTCGTGAATCCACTGTACAGCTCACGAAGGACTCTGATGTACTGAGTAGGAACACCCTGAGTGAGCAGGGCGTCGATGACCGCTTCAGTTTCGACGGAGTCGAATGCCTTCTTCAGGTCGATGAACGTCCGATTCGGCTTGTCAGAGACTCGTACGAATCGATGTTCATGGCCAAGTGTGTGTTGACGAGGACACCAACGCCGCCTACTCCCTGCTGTCGCATGTTCCGAGGAACAGTTCTTCTCCGGAGTCGTAGGCGGTGGTGTCTTCTCGTCTCGGTCAGTCCGATGACGTCGTACTTGATCTTCCTGGCTTGCATCATTAGGTCCTCGACGGATGCTTCCGATGCGAGCGTGGGGCGTTGCAAGTACAAATCGTCATCCTAGTCCTTCTCAATTTGCACAGCCTGGTTAGGCCCTGAGATTTTAGCAGCCTCTCCGTACTCGTCTTTCCCATCGAAAGGCAGATTACGAGAGAAAACGTCCGAACCGCGCTGCGTCTGTTTCGGTGTGAGAAAATGCCCGCAACCAGGGGAGAAAATGCCCGCGACCATGGGAGAAAATGTTCACAGCCAGGGGAGAAAATATCTGCGGCCACTGAACGGTTTTCGATAAGGTCCACTACAACAACCACAACAACAGAACACATAGTAATCACGTGGATAGGGACACGGTATTTTTCTCATACCGTCGAATAAGGGCATGAGAAGTCGTGGGCATGGCAGCTGAAAATTTGGCATCATCATTTCGATTCCCTAGCAGACTTGATGGCCTTCCCGTGATAAAGAAGCTTTGGATAATGTGAGGGAAGATTCTCGTTATAACAGGCATGCTCAACGGTTAAATTAGTACCAATGGTGTGTTATGTGAAAAGAACACTTGAAAACACTGAAAGGAGCGAAAGAAGCGTTTTCGCACAGATCTCATTTTCTAGAACGTAAAACTAGAAAACAAGCACATCAACGAAACCTGATAACTTAGAATCACTTTTCGAAGCATTGAGCTGCGGAACTGTAGGCCACCTCAATTTTTGAGTTGGTTTTTAAGTCACATGAACGCCACATGGAGTGAACAGTAGGGTGCATGTACATCAAAGTCATGAGAAGTAGAAAATGAAAAAAAAAATGACAGAACTTATTTAGGAATTCATTACAAATTGGTTTTTATGTTTTACTGAGGTTCTACTGAGTCTTTCTGATGAAGTCTTCATTCCTGAACAATCATTTCTTTCTTTACTAAAACAGGATTTGAACATAGATCTTTTAGCAATCATTGCTGTTCAAGTGATTCTCATCTGATACACCGTTGGTATCTTAAATACTTGTTGTGCTCTTTTTTATTGTTTTTCTCGGTATAGGACTTCTATTTCGATTCGCTTTGTTGCTGTTTTTCTGATATTTCCATATATCTGAATAAAGGATTTAAATATCTGAATGGTTAGTTGCAACATAAGTTTTACCAAAAACCTTATGGAAATGACCAGAACCTACGATGTAGCACCTCGCCAAAAATCTTTCAAGGCACCTTCTCGAATTATAGTGTTTTTCGAACGTGAAATTTTGCGGTCAACTTCTTATTAGAGCTTTGATACGAGTGAAACGTTACGGAAAAAGACTGCTGGTCGCGGGCATTTTCTCCCTGATCGCTGGCATTTTCTCCGCACGCAACGCGCGCCGTGAGATTCGGGCATTTTCTCCGTAGACCGTGAAAGGCAGCAGTGCCGGTTATTCTGCGTACACTCTTTACTTACACACAACCATCGTAACCTTCTGTAATCTATCGTTTCACCGAAAATGGTTGCCAGATTGGTGATTTGCCTCCAAAATAACCCTATATGAATTTGGGACTAAAATTCCTTTTCGACCTCTAGAATTGAGTGAGTGAGTGTTCCTATCTGCAATGCTCCCGATCCGTCTCTCGTGGAGAGAAAGAAACACGAGACAAGGCCACCAGTCATACGAGGGTGGGTAAGATATGCTGTACTTGGTGACAGTTAGCTAAAATAGTGAAATTTGAGGGAAGAATAGAAAGCAGTCTGTAAAGAAATACGAAGAATGATGAGCGTGTCTTTATGGTGGGTCGAAGATCGTGTTCGGAAATGAGGTGACAGCGAGAAACACTTCCAAAACTAATAGAGAACATTCTAAAGAGGTCATATGGGGACGGCATCTGACGAGAGCTGCCTCAGCGAGACAAGCGTGGTTTCATGGACGCGCGACATCACTCCACACGACAGAACCAGCTTCCTCCACATCTGACAACAGGTTGAAAGCGAGGTTGGGACACAAAGAAGGCACCCTACGAAGGCCAAAATGTACTCTTCTTTTGCAAAAATGGGAACAGACTGCCTAGCAAATCCCCAACCCCCTCTGGAATCGAAACCCCTACCCCCTCCCGTAAGACCGCATTGCTGACACTCGGCCATCCATTCGCTGCAGCCATCGATGCGAATGAATCTTGAATGTACCCTGCAGCGTCGTCTAGGAAACGTCGTGAATTATTATATTGCTATAATCAAATTTTAATTTGAGCCCTAAACTTTTTGTAGGCCCTAAAGTGACACCATTTTTTTGCCATCTTCGGACCACTCATGGCCCGTAGCAGAAAAGAAACAGTTCTGTAGAGTTGTGAAGTAGGCCACCATTCGGTAGTCATCGCCTTATGCACTACCAATCGCCGTCCTAAAACCAAGGGTATGGGTGAAATCGTAAATGCAAGTAGCAGTAGATGTGAGGATACTAGCTTGTTTAGTTCAATTCAGAACTCGTCGTCCTCAAAAAAATTGGGAGGTTCTTTCAGAACAGAAATCTACTTTCGAACGAAAGACAGCGTTGCCAGAACAATTTTTGGTTCAGCGCGGAGCTGTAGATCTGACTCGGTTTTACGTGGGGTCCTAGTCAGTCAATATTTCGGACCAAACTTAAGATCCATCAAAAGAAAACTCAATAATCCGTGGAATCCTCACTGGAAAAACTCCGAGTAAATGACGTTGACATTCCCGACCAAGTCAAACAGCACCACACGAATGAGTGCTCAATTCACTCCCTATAGAACACACCGGAGGTCCCTCCAAGCGAGCTATAAAACACTGATGTGGCTGAGAGGGTAAGAGTTTTGCGATAATTCAAGCAATTTTTGATTTTAAGCCGCGCACCAAATGTACATACATAAATAACGATTAAAAAGACACTGTCTGGCCAAATTGAAACTATTTTTCAAATATTTTTTATTAACACCTTTTGCCTCTACAATGGACAGCAGCTCCTAACCCATTCCACAGTGATGCTCTTTCCATCAGGCACGCAAATTTCCACACGAAATCTGTAAGCGAATTCTTCACTTTCCACGGGCTCATAGGACAACAGCCAGTCCCTGTATTCTTTTGAGATGCGCTACGTCCTTGCGTTTTTACATGCTTGGTATCGTTGGCAAGTGCAGGATTTTTTAAACTTACATGCAATTATTTATTCAGTGTTTTACCCATTTCAATCAAGTCTGGCAAGGAACAGCAGGAAACTACGGACGCAGCCCTCGGTCCAGCTCGAGACCCGAACCCCTCATCGGAGCACTTTGGGTATGGGTGTCTTTTAAAAACGGGCCACATTTGCAAAGACGTTCGCTCTATGTTCTCGTTTCCATACATAATGCAGGTGCATTGCTAAGGTGGGAGCCAACTCCAAACCAGGACTGCACCGACGTGCGTATTACATCTAAGCTGAACGAGAAGATCTAAGGAAAGCGGTGAAAAACAACGAATAGGCGAATTATCCTTGTAACAGGTAAAAACTTATCTACCATCACATTTTTGTACGCAAACACCAACTATGATTTTCAGCTGAAGCTCTACGCTTATCGCTCTCCCAAGTGCCAATAAATAACAAATCTTGAGGCCGAAATTCTGCTTCTTTTAGCGAGGTTGTACTACTATCTACGTACGTATGTAGCCGCGATTTGCTCTCTATGCAATGAGGGCTGACAACAACAGTAGAGGGCTGGCTGCGCGGCATGCAGAGCAACAAAGAGTGAGATGTCTAAACGAGAGCGAAGGAACCACTCAGTGTCCCGGTCTACCGGCTAGGAAATCTCAAAATGCTGTGCTCTCGTTGGGTTAACGTATAAGAAGAGTAAAGGAAACTGTTCGAATTCATGATGAGCACTTGCACGGCAGCGAGTTTGCTTGGTGGGGTTTAGGGTGCTAGGACACATATGAGGCAGTCCCCTTCTAGTGCACCTTACATCATCATTGAAATAACGCGGAAGACGAGACGAATGAAACGCGCTGCTAGTAGCGAATACAAACAACACCATTGCTATTGGACTCAATGCAGGAGTGGACAAGGGAAAGGACTCCGAGGTATGGCTTATCTAACTTACACGTGTCCACAACGGCCCAGATCCTTGAGTTCTTTCCATTTCTCCGTTTCATGCACTCCATCCACCTAGGTCATCATTTGGAACGCGCAACATGCTTCCCTACCGTAAGATGTGTATTGGAAACTGAGAATACTGCCCTGCCCCCCTCTTCCAACCGTAGTGGGCCAGACTAGTTGCCGATGTGCGGGATCGGGCAAGACAAGCTGCCGATCAGGGGTGAGCGTAAATGAAATATGAAATTCGTAAATCGTAAGTCGTAATTACGAAAAAACTGTCGTAAATCATAAATCGTAAACCGTAAATCGTAAGAGTCACCTGATCTGTAGTGCAGTAGAGCTGAAATTCCAGAGGCTTTTTCTACTAATTTAATCACGTGTGATCTAATATTTACCTGTGTTATTTTCACCTCAATCTGAACAGTTTCCCAGCCCAACTACTTTCCTCTTTCACGCCTTCTTGCTTGTAAGACACTTTTCAAATCAAACTTTACACGCTTCAAGAAATCGAGAGAACTGATGATTCAAAGACATAACTTTAGCATATGCATGGTATTCCAACAAAAAGCCTGCATCGTTTGAATATTCATTAAATTCGCAGCTTGCTACCAGTTTTTAGCTTGCGTACATATTAATCTGTAGTTAGCAGAAACAAAAACTTCAAACTAAAAAATCACCACTACTGACAATGCGGCGAAAACAGCAACTGCGCTTGTAGTAAACTGAGTCGTACGATGGGATTGAGCCTTGCTTTCTGAGTGAATGCACGGCGCAATCCCATCGTGTGCCGCACCGAAAGATCTCCGCTTTTCAGCATTTCGAAATAAGTCTTGAAACATTCACATGGCAGGCGGATAAAGAACTTTTGGCCGCAACGGTATGACCACATTCCTTGGACAACTTTAGTAGTCCCTTTGAAATGAAAAGGTAACGTATAACTTTCTTGAGGCATCTTCAGTTTGATTCCATAGACGAGAAAATTTTGATTTAGAAGGTGCCTAGCTTGGTTTGAAGGTAATTCTACTTCAGTTTTAAGTAGGGAAGAACACGGATGAAGTTGAAATACGTTCAGTTTGAACTTGCCTGAGCCCATTTTAAACGCAGCAAGTGAAAACGGTATATATAGACCGCTGCAGGAGGGTGGTTAGACATCCATTACTTAAAGAGAGGGTACCAAGCAATAACTGCAGCGCGATACTCGAACTGAAAGCTCTGTTAATTGTTGAGAGATTGCAAAGAAGACGTTTCTTAACTTCAAAAGTGCTCTCAAGTTCTGGACCATCGATCTACAATCTCAGCCATTGCGGTAACATAAACCTACCTAGGCCTCCTACGGAAGTCTGCCTATACTTGCCCGAATTTAAAAACTTTAAAATATGGCGAACTATTTAATAATTCTCTGCACACGCTCGGGCTACTCTTCGCCAGTTCTGTAACGAACGTTTGCTCTCCGCGAGTCTGCAGCTCTCCTCTCCTAACGAGTTAGATAGGGTAGATGCAATAATCTCCACTGAAAAGAGACAACGAAAGTGACAGAGCCACTTCAACCTTTTCTTGAAATTTTCGCTTGGGCCACACTTTGTAAACCAATTTGCTCTTCCATGAAGTGCAATGCAAACCGATAGAAACACCGGTGTCTTATCCTTTCCACATGGGTGTAGCAACTTTTTCGAGACCCCGCTTCCAATGAATGATACTCAATCGCGGATTTGCGTCAATTCTACTAGGTAGGAATCAAATGAGTCTATTATAAACAAATTGACTAGGCGTTGTTACCAAACAGGACGTGGATCAAAGAATACTCGTCTCCCTTTCTCTATAAACTGTCTGAGGGCGGGAATGGTACGACCTTTGACAGTGGGAATGCAACGCACCTTGCTAGCTCTTGGCCGGAAACGGAGGAGTCCAGTATTCTAGACAGGAGATAACTTTTAATGTTTACTGCACTTGCTTTTCCTCTAAGCTTGTCTGCTTCCAAGCGACAGCCTTCATAATGTTAGAGAAATCGAAAGGTTCTTATAGTTAAGCGGAGAGATAAGCCGGTCTAGAGAAGCCTGTGCAAAGGACGGTGCTTTCTACCGCAGTAGCACATTAGAACATCAAAAAACAATTGTGGGAATGCACTATAAGAGGAGGCCGTTAAATTACGCACATCTTTATAACCCAGTACACATAAATTTGGACGCCAGTTAGTTGTTGATCAAAGTTCACATTTACGAAAGTTTACGATTTGCTACCCAAAATGTCGTAAATCGTAAATCGTAAAAATTTTTTTGCCAAAATAACGTAAATCGTGAAATCGTAAATCGTAATTACAAACACCCCTGCTGGCGATGTAAGGGATGGATCTGGTCAAGCGAAACCGACGTCTCTCAGCCAAAGGGATGACCCGCTAGGGCTGCACAGTGAATCGTAGATTTCCTAACGCCTTTACGGTGGGAGTTGTGCAGGAAAATTGGGTGCCCTAGACGGTTTGGCATGGCAGCTGCAAAGTGGGGAGTAAAAAGGGACGCGCTCCAGAGTGGAGAGGACGTTCGCAGGTTGTCTAGGATGGCGGGTGGTGCGGCGGCCGGGCCGAGAAGGGGAAAGGCCAGAACCGCGCAAAACAAATCGAGTGGTGGGGTCACGATGTGCGGACGTGCACTTGGTCGGTGTTCTTCACCATCGAGTATCGAGGCTTCTCATGGGGACTACGGGCAGTTTACTGTCAGGTAAAGCAACCTCCGCGCAGAACCCAGCACTTCTCGGCAGTTCTAACGAGAGGAGAGATTTGAAATGATTAGAGTTAGGAGGGTCGCCCATCTCCGACCTCAGAGTTCACTGAGCCAGTCGCGGATAGCACAGCAACGGCTGCTAGTCCGAGGACGGAGCAATATGCGGAACTGGCAACGGTCAGCGTCTGCTGAGTCGCGAAGGTTGGCACTCGATGGCGCGGTGATAAGTGACCGCCTGACCGCCGCGACGAGAAGACAACTGCCGGCCCAGTCAAACATCTCAGCTGAGACCGCCCTTCATGTTTGGGAAAGCTGTTGCTCAGCGGATGGCCCATTCTTCGGAGCTAGACTTGCCGCACAAAATAGCCCCGGAAGGTCTCGGTCTAACCCCCTCCCACACTTCTCCTGTAATACTGTAACACGGTAATGCTATTTTCGTCGGGAAAAGTAATGTAGGTTGTGTGTTGCATCTTATTTTCTTTATATGAGCACTCCTGGGCGTCATATGTAATGAGCTTTTTTGCCAAATCGATTTTGAAATATTGGCAAAGGAGTGCAGTCTATGAATGTTTTCAATTCGCATATTTCCAAAGTGGACAAGCATGGTACCAACACAACCTTGAAGCATACGCGGTAACTGGCAAGGATCTCGGCTTTTTAAGCGAGACGGTTTTAGATGAACTTTAACTCGTCAGGGCTTTTGTTTCGGCGCTTCGTCGTCACCAGAAGCCCTACAATTGAGGTCCTTCGTTAAACGACAAAAATAGGGCGAGCAGATTAGGCGAGGAGTTGGTTTCGCCCCACTGATCACCTAAGACAGGGCGAACATCGACCCATTGCGATGGACCCCATAGGCCTCTGAAGTCGACCGAACGTCGATACATTGGGCCCTGCAGGATAAAACACCTAAACCCTCATGTGGCACAATCGTCATTATCATTATTATTATTATTATTACTATATATAATTGAGAGGTGTATGAGTCACTATCCGACGACATGCTCTCTTATGTGAAGCCGGCCGCGCTGAAACCGGCCGCGTCCGCTGCGCTGAAGCCCACCGCGTCGGCTGCGTCCACTGCGCTGAAGCCCACTGCGTCCGCCGCGCTGAAGCCCACCTCGTCCGCTGCTTCCGTCGCACTGAAGCGTCGGCTGCGTACGCCACGTTGAAGCCTTAAGGTGTTTACGCACCGACTGCCAAAGGGGTGCAAAGGAGAGAACACCCTTATTTACATGAGAAAGAGGAAGGCATGAGTGTAAACTGTAGACGGCCATGTTGATCCCATCTTATGTGTTTATCGACCAGCTGCCAGAGGAGTGGTAAGCGAGGAACACGCACCCATATCCATGAGGTCAAAGTCTGCTGGTTGTGCGTTTGCGTTCTGTACGGGTTCACCCACCTTTACCCTTCATTTTTCGCTTCATTTTCGCATCCGAGCCTTACTGCATTTTCCTCTGCATTTCTGTATATTCAAGGCAATCGATATCGGACGATTTTATCGATCTTTTGAGCGGTGCTATGGTTCCTTTCAAGCCTAACCAATCGGGGTGGAAGTTGTGGGATTGTGTTAGCCGAATTAAGCGCCTCACAGCAAGGTAAGTGCTTCGATCAGGCAGTCAATATCACCGAGCTTTTGAGCGGGCTATCGGTTTACTCCGACGGATAGTAGTTGCTTGATTGTGTTGACCGAAGGAGCGCCCCACAGGCGAGTGAGCTTCAGTTAGCAAACAATTTCGATCTTTTGAGCGGAGCTATGGTTTCCTCTCAGACTTAACCGATAGTTGTCCAGTAATTACGATGGCCGATGAAAGGGCTTCGTAACAGAGTTTTCTCGCACTGAGTTACTGCTTTTCTAACTGTGTAGGTCCTCCAATTTTCAACAGTGGACTAGGACAAGCCAGCGAAGAAAGTTTTGGGAAGCTGAGCTGGGTTCCGGTTCGTATTCAACCACGTTATATGTCTCAATTTTCAGCAGTGGTTCAACCAGTTTTCTTAGCACTATATAAACAAGAGGATAGTCGCTTCGCAGACCCCGCTGTACGAGATCCGCTACTGACCGGGATGTCAAGAGAACACCAGGACGCCCAACAATGTATTGGTCGGACTTCTTCGTGAAAGCCCTGAACGACCGATAAGACGCTCTTCGTGTCACTCGTGCGAGGAGGATCAACTGGAGCACTCTGGCACCCTACAGGTACGAATGGATACGTTGCTGGCGCTTGCTCGAGCAAGTCGATGATCGACGGGACGACAGGTGGCAGTTGACAGGTGACAGTAAGTACGACTTAAAATGTTATATGGCAGAGTTCCACTCTCTGTCGTACCTTCCTTCAGAAGGCAGAAATGTTTTTCCGCGAGGAGTCCACCATCCTTCAATTGCGGTCGATCATGTCAGAGAACGCAGCAGACACACATAAACTGCTATAACTCGAAGATTTTTTGGGCCTTCTGAAAAACTCCCAAAGCTTTGATAAATGTGGTTTCTATGCTTTAAAAAGCAGGTTTCAAAAGTAACATTATCCATGTGATTAGTGAGTCGATATTTTTTTCGGCAATTGACGCTAAATCGAGATGTCTGATCACATAGAAGATCGTTTCAGAAAAACACAGTTTTATCACTGTGTGTCAAACGGGCTCAACATTTTATAGGGTACGATTTCACTTTCAGGTGCTGTTTCCTGCAGAAGAGAAACAATTGTTCTTGAGGCAAGTCCGTCCTTCGGTTGCCATTCTTTAGTCAATTCGAAGAGCGCTTCAAAAATCTTGTAGGAGAGCACTTAGGTTGTCCTTAGTAAATGGCAGTTTTCTAACTGAAGGAGCGACACTTACATCAAAATTGCACTCCTTAAGTGCAATTTTAAAGTAAGTGTCGCTCCTTCAGTTAGAAAACTGTCATGTCCATGACGTCCTGGGAAAACCTGAGAAAATGAAAGCCTCTCATTGACTCTAAATCTGAGGACAGGAAATCTTCATTTTTCGCTGTACATTTTTTTGATTGTCGATCCTATTTTGTTACTTCAGAAAACGCAAGTGCTTATATATATCCGCATTGCCGTAGCCACACCTGAAAAAATAACTTATTAAAAAATGCAAAAATCACAAACATTATAAAACCTGAAATTGGAGAGAGTCCTATGCCAAATCCGAGAGAGTACGACCTCCCCCTCCTCCAGACGACGCCACAGTACGACATCCTCCCTCGATTCCCGAACCTCAAGCATGACCTTGGTCGTGGGCGAACTTCTCTGCTATGCGATGCCAACATTTCGTCAGTGTAGCCAAGCTTACAGCTTACTCTTACAATGGGTATCAAATGTTTCAAAAAAGGGGACACATGAAACATATGTTATTATTTTTATGCTCATTTTTTACTCGCTGACTGATTGGCGTTTTTCCCATGAATTTGTCCCGTTTCTTACCCGGCGCAATGTGATCTGGCCTCGAACATGTGATGCTAACGGTAAGTCGTGAAAATTTCTTCTCTTTCTTTCAGCATGTGATGTATTCCCTCCAGCTTTTATCTTTTATTTATTTATTTATTCCGACATGTGATACAACACATCAAAGCGATCCACGTAAGCGAGCTCACTATCGCAACCAATGGAGTAACAGTGACGTAACTTTAAAACTAGTGGAACAAATAAAATCAGTTATGATCAAAAACGGCTTAACAACGGCTGAACGATCGGCGACTCCCGACAGGGTAACCAGGAAAAAGCGAATAAAAGCAAAACCGTCAGCAATGGTAGTGGTAGTTCCGCAATGCCCTTTTTAAGGCCGCGATTCTTGGAGGAATCTGAATGCGCTTACTTACCTTGACATATTCAGCGCCTGCTCGGCACTCGAAGAAACTGGAGCGGACTGAGCTCCTGGCTCGCGGGAACCGAAGCTTGACTGTAGCACCCCTAGTAATGGAATTACCGGATGTGATAAAAGTGCGACCGTCCAGATGGACAAGACCGTGCATTATTTTATATAGCATAAGAAGGTCAAATTTCCTCCTACGGGCGTTTAGTGGTTCCAGGCCCACTATGTATTTCGCTCAGAACTTCATGGAACCGAACGAAACCCAGATCTTCTCGATCTAAGGAAAAGTTTCCTCGTGAAGCTGTTCTGGAGGAGTTCAATAATTTTAACTTTTATGGGACCAAAGGAGGAGTGCCATATTCAAGAAGCGGACAAAAAGACATTTTGTATGCTTAGAGAAAAGTTTGCTCATCATTCGTGTTCAAGCTTCTGAAGAGATTGCACACTCTACGTGAAGCCTTTGCTGCTACATCATTGCAATGGTTGTCAAATTCTAGATTTCCGGTGATGAGGAAGTCGAGATCTTTCACTTCTGTAGCCTGTACAGTTTGTTGACCCTCTATGAATTATTAAGCTTTCTTGTTGTTCCCACCGAAATGTAACACGTTTTACCTCAAGCTAATGGTACAGTACCAGACGCATCTTTTGAATTGACGCCGTAAAAACCGCGATTTTGTGGTTTTTGCGTCTTTTTGATAAAATTCGCCTTAAATCATCCATTTAAAAAAGGAAGGGTGTTTGGACTCAGGAGCTTGAGCTCTGTCGTTTGTATATATTTCATGAGGAGCCATGAAAGTGTTCGAAACTGAAAACTTGCGCTCCATTGCGAAGGGCGGTCGCGGACAAGTTGTCTGTCGCAAACCGTCGAAAACCGTTGTATGCTTACAAATCCTCTAATTTGAGTTTTTTGAGAAACGGTTGGTACCTTCGACTCGTCTCTTCGAAATCTACACGAACATATATACATCTTTACCAGACCACCGCATTTTCAGTGTGTGGCTAAAACGAATGAGTGGAGCAGGCTCTTTGAGAATAGAGCAGCTTATTTCCAAGGACTTGCATGTTTTCGGAGTATCTCAAGCGTGGCGTATGTCGCCAGTGCTCTGGTATGCCAGGATTCCTTCGAGAGTGCGACGTACACAATGCATATGGGATCGAACCTATCACTCGAGCGGGCGCGACAGCTTTTAGAGTGAGCGTTTGGGGAGTTTTTCAGAAATTCCCAGCTACCCTACTGAGGAAATGCTGTAGTCTGTCTCGGCGAGACTTTGGAGTGCGCCGTGCACAATGTATTAGGTCATCCAATAAGTAATGCCGTTTTTGTGCACTACCGTTTTAACTTCTTAGTAGTCGGCAGATTTACGATTTAAATAAAAATTTAAATCGATCGAAGGATCGAACCTATCAACCGAGTAGGCGCTACCGCTCACATGCTTCCGTCTTTAGCTTATGGGTTTTGTAGGCAGTAAGATGCTCTAGTAGCGCGCTAAAGCACAGCGACGAAGCTTATGATTAACCAAAGTTACAGCTGTGCGAAAATGCAGGTTAGACTTGTGTGACACGATTTTTTCCGAGTTCAGTTGATTACTGCGGGGAGACGAAGCAACCTAACGGCATGCAAGCACGAGACTAAAAGCACTTTGCGAAATCTCCAGATGCCTAAACTGCCCTAGCCCCATCTGCCATTTCACACTGGCGGAGGGCAGCGGTAAAGTTTCTTCCGCCCTTACTCTCCCATGTTTGAGTTTTCGACACTCTCAATGGTACAGTTCTGTTCAGCTCGAAATGCTTTATCAAATGGTTTCAATCTCGATCAATTCTGGGAATATCGATTTCTGACAATTTCGTATCAGAGGCGAGGCGGCTCAAGGCCACGGCAGAACGATGACGTCATCGAAAATCAATAATTTCATACCGTGCCAAATTACCTCGTCCAAAACCATGTAGGGAGTTATCTGGTGCGCTGATTACGAACCCGACGTCCGTTTTTGAAAATTCCGCCGATCTCGGTAGGTTAGGTGTCGTACGAAGGTGGTCAGGTGAGGATCACCGGTCACCTTCAGTTATCGGTATGGGAGATCTCCTGCTATAATCGGCCAAATGGCCTTCGGAATTGTATTCGGCACCTTGAATAACCACTACCCTTAGACAAAGTTTTAGCAAAATCGGTGCTCCTGACCCGACCCCCCACAGTTATCCAGGAGAAATCCAGAACTTACCAAAGTCGGCGGAATTTTCTGAAACGGGCATCGAATTCGTAATCAGCGCACCAAATAACCCCCTAGACGATTTTGGACGAGGAAATTTGGCTAATTTCGAAAACATCGATTTTCGATGATGTCATCGTCAGCGCAGGCTCGGCGAGGAGCGCCCTTGTCCTCTATGGGAAACTGTCAAAAAACCAATTTTCCCGGGGTTGACCGATATTGATAGCGTTCGATAGAGCTTTTCGAGCTGAACAGAATGGTACCACCACCTGTGTCAAAAAGTCAAATTTGGACGAGTAAGGGCCGAAGAGACTTCACCACTGCCCTCCGCAGATCTAAAATAGCAGCTGGTACTAAGGCAGGTTAGACAGCTGGAGAGTTATGGGTACTTCATCGTAAAGCATCTCAACTGGTTTCCTCGCATACGTATTCGTAGGTCGTTAGTTCACCGTGCCTTCCCACAGTAGTCGACTGAACTCGGAAAAAATCGTTTCACACAAGTCTGACCCGCATTTTCGCATTGCTGTAACTTTGTCCGATCATAATCTACGTTGCTGTGTTTTAGCGCACTTTTTGAGCTTTCTGCTGCTTACAAAAACCACAAGTTGCAGCCGGAAATATTCAAACTCGACAGAGTTATTGCACTCAGAACACGCCCGCGGTGCAATTTGCAAGTGTCACGCCCAGTCGATTGATAGGTTCGATCCTATACACACGGCATGCACGGCGCACTTCAAAGTCTCGCCGGGACAGAGCACAGCAATTCGGCTGGCTCTTCCGGCGGCTGAGAATTCTTCATAAAACTCCCTAAATGCTCACTCTACAAGCTATCCCCCTCGATTGTTCGATCCTATATGCATTGTGCACGTCGCACTCTCGGAGGATTCTTGGCATGACAGAACACTTTACGCCATGCTTGAGATACTCCGAGAATATGCAAGTCCTGGAATATAAGCTTCTCCAATCGCAAAAAGTCTGCTCCGGTCATTCGTTTTGGCCATCCACTGCGAAAATGCGGTGGTCTGGTAAAGATGTATATACGTTTGTGTAGATCTCGAAGAGACGAGTCGAAGGTACCAACCGTTTCTCAAGGAATTCAAATTAGAGGAATTGTGAGCATGCAACGGTTTTCGACCGTTCGCGATAGACAACTCGTCCGCGACCGCCCTTCGCAATGGAGCGCAAGTTTTCAATTTCGAACATTTTCGAACATGGTTCCACATGAAATATGAGCACTAAAAATATAGCTGAAGCCCTGAGTCCAAATACTCTTCGTTTTTTCAAATGAATGGTTTTAGGCGAATTTTATCAAAAAGACGCGTCTGTACTGCAGCTGAGGATATTTAGCCCACTCAACTATTTTTGAAATTGCTGCTTGAATTTTATCAACCGCAGTAGGATTAGAGACTCTGCTACATACTTTAGGTCGTCAGCGAACATCTGTCAAGCTACCCCAGGCTTGTTTACAAGCGAGGGAATTTCTGTTGTGTGCACGATCAAGAGAATTGGAGAAAGGACAGAGTCCTGAGGTACACCACTGCTCGCAAATTTTGTAGTGGAAAGCTGTCGTTTGAAGTTAACTCTAAACACCCGTTAATCTAAAAACGATTAAATCCACTTCAATATTTTCTGGTGGAGACCTACTAGTGGTAATTCTTTGATAGGTTTGTTATGAGGCGCCTTATCGAGCGCCGTTTCGAAATCAAAATAAATAACATCATCCCCACAGCCGTTCTCATGTGAAGTAGTCAAATAGTTTAGAGCTACAAGCATCTGCGCCGTAGTGGTGCCACCACTGCGGAATCCAAAATGTTGTAACGGAATAGGACGGAATAATGGAGTTTTTTCAAGTGGGCAACAATGACCCATTCTTCAATTTTTCAAATAACCGTGCAAGTTCCGAAGTAATACTAATAGGCCGACACAGTTGTTTGCATTATTAAAATGGGGCTTTTTAGGCAGAGGTTAACAAATTCTCTCTGTGCCTTGCTGGTGTGCGGCTGCGTAGCAACATCAGTCCGCCGGTCGTGAGTCCTTTTTTTGATTTTGTTGGTTTTCATTCTATTAAGAAGTGTTTCGGAGTCCTTTCTAGTCCTTGTAGGTGTTCCTTCTCTACCAGTGTTCATTGATTGCACCTTTTTGAGCTACTTTCCCGTGTATGGTGGTTTAGCTATTATATTCGCTTTGTTTGCTATTTGATTGTGGTTGACCGAGGATCAATATGGCGAGACGTGTGCAACGGGCTGGTAGGCAATCTCAAGTAGCCTTTTCCCCATCTACTGAGAAGCCTATTAATGCTTCTGATGCTGAGGTTGGGAGCCAGGATACTGGGAAGATGACGGTCTCCCAGCTTCCTGCAAAGGCGCTCGAAATTAATAAGGATCCTTTGGTCAACGAGCTTCTCCTCGCGCTTAAGGTAAAAATTCCTGCTGAGTTTGCTGAGGCCATTGAGAGCGATAAGCGTGACCACTCCATAGTCATTAGTGGTCTTCAAGAAGCTCCTGACAACTACTTAGCATCTGAGCGTCAATACGATGTTGAGAAGAAGGTTCGGGAGGTCCTTGGCTTCTTAAATGCGGAGTGTCCGGTCACTTGCTATCGCATGGGAAAGCTCAGCCCTCAGCGTCCGCGTTTGGTCAAGGTTATACTGCCAACTAGGTTCCATTGGCGGTCAGTACTTGCCAATGCTCGATTATTACGCGGTTCGCCTTTCTCTCATGTTTATGTACGCAAGAGCATGACGAGCGAGGAGAGACAACGAGAATTTGAGCTGCGCCAAATTGCTCGGGAGCGTAATAATGGCATGGCAAGTAAGGAGTGGGTAGTTTATAGAGGCCAATTGACACGCTTGTCGGAGTTAACTCCAAGAAGCGTGGGAAACCTTAAATCGGCACGGTTCTAGAACCCTGAAATGTTTTCTATTAAACTCTCGCAGTACTTGTAACAAACTTGACCATTTACAGTACTTTCTCAGTGTTAGTGAGCCTGATCTTGTAGCTGTATCTGAAACTTGGTTAACTGAGAGAATTTTGGGTTTCCGAAATTATTGGCGACTTTTCTTTTAATATTTTCCGGAGTGACAGGAGTAACGGGAGAGGCGGTGGCGTTTTTTGTCTAGCTAAATCAGATCTTTGTGTGAGGGAAATCAAACTGGACCGACCAGGCATTAATGACGTGCTTTGTGTTGACATCATTCTCCCCCCGTTTAACTCGTTTACTCGTCTAGTAGTAGTTTATCGACCTCCTAGCTCTTCCCATCACAATGATGACTTATTGATTGAACTTCTCAAAGATCTTTCATCTAGTTATAAGGATACACCAGATTTTGCCAACGTCGATTTCGCCTTACTTACTCAACATTTGAGTTCTGTTGATTGTGGTCAGTCTTCGACAAATATAGTTCGGTCTCTGAGCTGTACGAGCGGTTTTGCAAAGTTCTCTATTCGGCTCTAGCCTTTCCTTTCAAACTGCCGAGAGTGAATCATGTTAAATATCCTAAGCATATCCACAACCTTCTTTGTCAGAAGGAGCGGTTGTTCCATGAAAACAGAGATGCTCTCGGCAATTCCCTTTACAAGAAGGTCTGTGCAGATATAAACTACCATTTAGTAAAATTCTTGGATAATTATGAGCGACGCCTTTTGCACAGCAGGTCTGCTCGTTGTCTACGTTGTCTATCAATACGTTCGTAGGAGGATGAAGATTACTGGCTCTATTCCCACAATTGTAGACGAACAAACAAATCCTATTTTATCTGACAATGAGAAAGCTTGCCGCATTGCGGAGTATTTTGCCAGTGTCTTTTCCGCAGGACAAGACATCTCCTTAGGGGATAGCAACTTAGTAAACGCTGAAAACAGGCCTTCCTTGTCCGAATTTGATCCAACTTTTTACTTCCATCCGGAGGACATTTTTCGCATTTTGAGCGAACTCAAGCCACCTTGTTCTGAACCATGGGACGGTATTCCAAAAATAATTTTCAAGAAGTGTCACACTGCTCTTTCCAAACCTCTTGCCCACATTTTTAATATGTCCTTATTTCATGGTGAAGTGCCTTATTTATTGAAGCAGGCTATTGTTACCGGTTTACCAAAACGCTCCGGAAGCTGCAGTGTGACTGACTTTAGGCCCATTAGCCTCACCCCAACTCCTATTAAGGTTATGGAAAAAATTGTGAGTGCGAAGATTCTCTCTTTACTGAAAGAGCGGTCGATCATTGCTGCGGAGCAGCACGGCTTTATGCCGGGTGCCTCCACACTAACTAATCTGATTGACCTTTACTATGACTGTTGCAGAACTGTTAACGATGGTGGTTCTTTGGATATAATATATTTCGATTTCTCAAAGGCTTTTGATAAGGTCTGCCACTTCAAACTTGTTTCCAGACTTCAGCAAGCTGGTATCTGCGGAAAGCTGTTGCAGTGGCTAGTATCCAATCCTCAAGACCGTACCTTCACTGTTAGAATAAATAGTAGTTTTTCTAGTATTTATCGTTGTACTAGTGGTGTCCCTCAAGGGGGTGTCTTGTCACCATTACTCTTCATCCTCTACTAGCGATCTCCTGCTGTTACTTAAAACTTCGCCTCTTGTCAGAGTTCAAGCCTATGCTGACGATATAAAAATTTACGGATCTCATACCTCGAATAATTATGTGGAAGTGAGGCAAGCATTGAAAAGTGCTATTGAAAAAATGGCTGCATGGGCATCTGAGTGGGAAATTCCCCTAAATTCGAATAAATGCCAGGTGATGCATGTTGGAACATTGGAGGCTGTGGAATATGAGGTTGGTGGTGTGCTTTGTCCAGCTGTCGTATTGTTAAGGACTTGGGAGTTTTCTTTGAACCCACGCTTAAATTCAGAGCTCACATAGATTACATTGTTCGGAAATCGTACTCAGCACTTTTCCTGATTTTTCGGAATGTTAAATGTTCCGACTTGGCAATATTGATTCGCCTTTACAAGTCGTACGTATTGCCTCACTTGGAATATTGCTCGCCGTTATGGAGCCCCAGAACTAGAAAGCTTGTGCTCAAAATCGAGAAAATACAGAAGCTTTTTACAAGGCTATTATGGTACCGTTGCTCGAACCCCATGGATCGCTTACTGATTCCTAGCTATGAAAATCGCCTGAAGCTTTTTAAGCTTCTGCCACTTCAAGTCCGAAGGATAATATCTGACTTGGTCTTTTGGTTTCGCATTATCAGGAACGAGGTGAATCTCTCAGCGAGCAAGTACTGGGTTTATCGGCCCGTTAGTTTAAGGCAAAATAGGTTCATCATCTTTTACCGCAAAATCCACCGTCCTAGTAGAGATAAGCTGTTCAATATGTTCTACTGGTGCTCTAGATGGTTCCGTCTCCTACCCATTGACGTCTTCCAGGTTCAGTCGGGCTCGGGGTTCAGACGCAGGTTGGTGAATCTTGCCCTTCGGGATGATTTCTATTTCAACGAGAATTGCTTTTAACATACTGCTTTCCAGTGAACCGATGGATGTTTCTCTCAAGCAGTGTCATCCATTGATTGAAAAATGCATTCTTCTGCCAGCCTCTACCAATGCCTAGTGTCACAATGATTGCTTGCACCTATGTTCTCTTCCTCCCTGCTAGCCTGTGTACTTCGATCCTTATTTATTCCTCTCTTTTTTGTTGCCTGTGAAGGGGCCTTGGAGCGACATCTTTTTTGTACCAAAAAAAAAGAAAACAACAATAAATAGATGGAATATTTTTTCTCATAGTGATTCCTCAAAAAATTCTTTCTTATGTTGACTGGTTTCACTTTTTCTCTATAGTTAACATTCAACCTTCCTCAAAAAGTTATCCAGCCGTCACCTCGATCCTTGTCATGCAAAGGTTTTGTCCAATCTATTACCAATATCTCACTACGTATGGAGAGAAAAATTTATTCCTGGACCCGTGGTGCGTACCAGTATAATGAGGCTCCTGAAACACGGAGCCCGGGGACGCGTGCTCAGGATTTTCTGAATTTCTTTTTTCCATGATTCGACATTGCATGATTTTAGCATTTCATTGGCTTGGTTAACTTTATAAAGTTCCTATTTTCGACAACATATCCTCGGTGACCTTCCTAATGGTCCCAATTTACAGGTTTTTAGTGAACAAATATGTTAATAGTCTTAATAATTTTTTTATTTTTATTTTTTTATATGGCGGCAAGTACTATGGTGGCAATTCAAAGATAAGATTGGTGCAAAATGAGATGTTGTTTCACAACCTCTTCTTCTCCGCTGTCCATCTAATGTTTTTGTTGTAGTGTTTGCGTTCCATTTGGTTTGATTGAATGCTGTTTTATGCATGGTTGTTTATATTAGACTAGTATTTTACCCAGTTCCAGTGCTATTTGTCTTTTTGTTTTTCCTTCATTTATGTGATTTTCTGTTCTTTCTTAGTTGCTTTTTCGTGTGAGCACGTCTTCAGGACGTAATAAATAAATAAATAAACAAATACCTCATTCCATCTCCGTGTCACCTCGCATCAAGCTTAAATTATAAATAATTTGAAGCGGATTCAGTTTTATGGGTTTCAAGAATTTATACCAGGTTAACACGGCTTCTTTTCTTTATTGGTAGTTGACTAACTTCTGTAGTTTGCTTTTACTTCAAATTCCACACTGCGCGACGCTGATCGCGTGTTCAACCTGCTTTCGTAGATCCCAGGTCTCTGAGGCGTTTGTTAGCGTAGGAAAAACAGTGGAAGCGAACAGGTGGGCACAAATTCGGACATTCCTCGTTGCTAAACAAATAAAGATTCCACGCCCAATCTGCAACTAATTACCTACTGGGAGACTCCCCTTTGTACCTGGGTTAGATCGCCATGGTACTCAGATACTGGTCTAAAAACAGTGCAAATTCAAGCAGTAAACAATATTATAACAAACATGTATCCTACGAGGTTAAAGACGGGAGCAATCAATATACTTTGAAAGGCTTTGGTAATCAGAATAAAGGACTACGCTGCAGTAACTTTTGTACAAATTGTAATATTACTTCACAAGATAATAATATTGTCTCTAGCTCCACAAAGTTTAAAATTAATACTTTTAGGGCTGCTAATACTTCTTGCTGCACCAAGTATCCTACTATATATAAGCGAGAACGGTCGTTTGTCTGTGGGTGAGTGCGTGTGTTTGTGTGTGAGTTTGTTTGCACAGAAGTGCTGAAGGAGTGTGTTGGAAGGAAGTATGGGGAAGGGGGGGGAGGGGTTGTAGTTGTCACCTGTTGTCACCTGTTGTAGTTGTCGACAGGCGTCCATGTTCAGACGACATGTTACCAATGTCGCGCTAAGAACGTTCAGCTTGAGAAGAGGTGTCACCGATGTCGCGCAAGGGGTGTTCGGATTCAGACGACGTGTCACTGATGTCGCGCAAAGCAGGCCCGACTTGAAAAGACATGTCACCGACGTCGTTCATCAGGTGCCTGGATTCAGAAAAGGTGTCACCAATGTCGCGAGAGGCTTTCCAGACTCAGACGACGTGTCACCGATGTCGCGCAATGCACGTTGAGGTTGAGAACACATGTCACCGACGTCGTTCATCAGGTGCCTGGATTCAGAAGAGGTGTCACCAATGTCGCGAAAGGCCTTCCAGACTCAGACGACGTGTCACCGATGTCACGCCATGCACGTTCAGTTTGAGAACACATGTCACCGACGTTGTTCAACAGGCGTCCGGCTTCAGAAGAGGTGTCACCGATGTCGCACGACGGTTCCAGATTTAGACGACGTGTTACCAGTGAAGGTGGGACCAGCAATGGGGACCGGTGAGGGGGATCCAGTGAAGGGGGAAGCGGTGAATGAGGTGGGAGGGGTCCCGTGAAGGGGGACCGATAGAAGGTTAACCAGTGAAAGAGGGAACCAGGTGAAGGGGGATCGGTGAGGTAGGTGGGAGCAGTAGTAGGGACCGACGAAGGGGGGGGGGGGGACCAGTGAAGGGTGAACCGGAAAAGGGCTGACAATGAAGGGGAACCAGTGATAAGGTACCAGTTAAGCGTGGTCCAGTGAAGGTGATGGACCTGTTTTGCCATATTCCGCTATACCATTCTATATAGCAAAACCAGTTTTTTAATGAATGAGAGAAGGGCTAAAGAGGAGAAGAAGACGTTCAGGGTGTTCTATTCTCCGGGTTTGGGGCGAAGCCCCAACCAGACGTTTGGCGGCCGGCAGGCCGTGGAACGTCTGGTGTAGTATATTGCGTAACATGTTGTAATTGTAACTTGCAATATGAGGGCATTACAAGTAGACGTCTCAAGGATAGAATTGAGGAACATATCTACTACATTAAAAATAAAAACAAGTTTAACATCCTTTATACCCACTTCCATGATTATAAGTCAGAACTTAAAGTTATTATATTAGATTCACAAAAGGGAAACAACGACAAAAATGTTTATTAGATAAAAATTTTTGGGTAATGTTATTTAATACTGCGCATCCACCGGGTCTTAAGGACAATATAAAAGGATATGGTAGTATAACTAATATATCCAATCCTTTATTATTCAAAACAAACCATCCATATTTCTCTCTCAGGACTATTAAACAAGAAGTAACAGGTGCAGAAAAGGGAAAAATAGAGCTCATAATAATAACGATTATACAGAAGTTCTTGACTGTCTTATTAACAATGGAAACAATATTCAAATTTTAGGCCTCTACAGACTTATCAAAGGATTGAACAACCGTAACACATTTAAACGACTAGATTTGAGCATCAATCCACAATTCCTTATACAAGTTAAGCAGAAAACTAAGTTTGTTTTATTATGCCTCTTGGAAAATGCTAAATACAAATACTTTGAATACGAGAGGTATGTTCCGACAGAAAGCTTCAATGTCGTTATTCCTTTTGTAAACAATGTATTCGATAAAATTATTTTTTAAAACTTTTAGCCGTGTCTATACCCCTCCACGGATCTCTCTCGATAGAGAGCCTTTGGGCTCTCCTGTTGAGAGGGATCTCGGGCCGCTTGTCGCAGGACCACGTGGCGCGTCCCCGTGTGGTGGACAGAGGAACGAAACGCGAACCAAATGCGACCGTGTACTGCCCAGAGACGCAGGTGGGATGCAGGGGATGGACTCCTTGCTCCTGCTGTGTCGGGTCGATGCGTTCCTTGTGCGTGGCAGCGGCATGTTCATGCACAGTGTGCGTGGATGTGTTTGCGCCTGTGCGGATTGTAGCTGTGTCGGCTGGGCCAAAAGCTTGCACTCGGCAGACTAGGAGTACATCGTAAGGCGATTTGAGACGGCATCCTTCCCTTCAGAGTCTGGCTGGCTGCCCGGAGTTCCTCGTCCACACGACAGAGCCTGACTAGCTACGGTGTGTACTCCAGTCAAACCCAGCAGCACTAAAGAGCCTCATTCCCCTGACTCGAAAGAGCCTCCATTTCTGCAGCGATGGGAAGGACGAGTAAGGAGCGGTTGGTAAGATCTCAGGGCCTGAACAGGCTGCGCAAATTGAGAGGGACTAGTATGACAATTTGTACTTACAAAGCCCGCACACGCCCGCATCCGAATCATCCGTCAAGGACCAGATGATGCAAGGCAAGAAGATCACATACGACGGCATCGGACTGACCACCCCATACACGCCGCCTGTATTTTCTCTGTTAAATTGCTGTAACTCGTTGATAAATCCGGCCCCTGGTCTCCATTGTTCGTCATTTCCAAATAAACGCTTCAACTCCCGCGGGGTAACATTATGAACACACCGGTAATCAACGCTCACACACTGATGAAGTGGTTCACCTGCAGGGATTTGGCTGGAATATTAATGCCACTGGCTGTAGAGGGTCTTTATTGGCAGCATGAAACGACCAGCTGACGTCTGAGCTTGCAAAGCTATGTAGAGCGGCGATAAAAGAAGATCTCAAGGGAGAAGGGTGGAAGTGTTGGCTGAAGCAGCAGAGTCAGGGTTGAGCATCCGCAATGCCCCGCCGGAACTTCGCCAACTTCAATACCAGGATGACCGCTCTCCGACGCCCTGACGGAACCGTCACCTCTTCCAAAAGGAACATGGAGAAGTCATCAAGAGTTCTACTCCGATCTCTTCGATAGCCACGTCCACCTGCACCCATGCCATGTTTCGCAGGATGGATACGTCATTCCCTCTGTTCTCCCTTCTGATGTCCGACACACCATCTCGTCGGTGAAGAAGCGTACATCACCCGTTCCCGACAGAATCAGACCCGAACACACGAAGAATCTCCCGCCAGTGCTCATCAACACTCTGGCGAGGCTCTTCACACGCTACCTGTCGGAGTGCAAGGTTCCACCTCAGTGGAAGAAAGTGTATTCACGACCAAGATCTCACCATTCTACAACGACGTCTTTATCTACGTGAAGAGAGGGGTTCAGTAGGGGCTACCATATCCCCGAAACTCTTCAGTGCCACCCTCGAAAACCTCATGCGCGAACTAGAATGGGAGTGAAAGTCGACGGCCGGCAAATACACCATCCTAGCTTCGCTGACGACATCGTGCTCATACACCGAGCATCGGCCAGGCGGAGCGAATTCTGGCCGACTTCGATCGTGTATGTGGGAACGTTGGACTGCAGCTGAATCTTACGAAGACGATGTTCATGCCCCATTCTCGCTCAACGGAACGAACATCTCCGAATGCTTCAGAGACATGTACCTGAGAATCGTGAAGTGAACATGGTTGTTAAACAATGGTTATACCGAGGAATTTATCACATCATTAAAAGGTATCATTAAAATCATTTATTTATTATAGAATTTATCATATCATTAAAAGGTACCATTAAAAGCATTTATTTAATATAAATTTCGGTTTAATGACTATAAAGATAACCTAATCAAGTTTCTTAAAGACGCACTTAAAGAAAAATTCTAATATCATAACTTCCACTTGGTGTTAGGAAGAAAGGGCGATCCCATACAGACAGTCAAGCCGCCCATTTACACTGACTATCAATTGTCAGACTTTCACCTCTAGTAGGTTTTATTTTTTTAAACTCTCTTCTCTCACTCCCTCTCTTCTTCTTCCTTTACTATTCCTTCTGCTTTGCTAAACTAAGGTTCGTTTGAGGGTTGTGGCGAAGCGAATCTTCCTAACCCTCACGAAATCATTTTATTAATATTGTAGAGAACCTGTATACGTGCTTTGTCTACACACTGACTTGCGACAATGAACAATGCAGTGTGTAGTATTTGTTCACGACAACTCTTATGCTTGTAGAGAATCTATGTAAACCATCCAACGCCATATCCAAATAGAGAGAATTAGTCCGTTTGTGCGTTATTCGGCATGAACGCCACAGGACCACGAAGAATAAAACGGATAAAATAGATAGATCAAAACTCCTCGGAAACCGAATGACGGATAACCCTTAATACGCTCAACCCTGATCATAACTGGCGGACGTCGATAACTGGGCTTCGTTGGGTATAGCCACACTTAAATGCTTATTATACTGTAAGGAGATCCTGCTTTAATCGTTTGTTTGATCGTTATAGCTGACAAGTGCAGCCAGGCAATGGCTTTCCTTAGGCTATCTGGGAGGACGACCGAAGGATTTGGGCGAAGGGCGGCCTCTGGCAAATCGGCAGCAGAAGTTCATCATTTTGGCAGCAGATCGCGAAATCGTTCCTTCTTAGCATTGCACCCGTGAGACGAGCCGATTCAAAATCTTCATTCGGATTCCCCTCTTTTGCTTGTTTCTGCAGAACCCGACGCGGGACGTGAACATTTTGAAATGAGAAGCTTAGGTAGAGGACCTCAAGTCAAATTACCCCCCCCCCAACCGTGTGCGATCCAAATTACACCCTACCGTATTTTGATAACAGTGAGCGAAATATAGTATGCTATCGAATTTTTTTCGAATACTCGAATGGTTTTGAATGGTGGCGATAGTGTTAATTTTTAAATCCTATGAAATTTTTATAAAATCAGTACACCCATTCCAGAAACTTAACTAGAAAAGGGCGCGGGTAGCGCAGACGGAGGAGGCGCCAACTGTTGCGTGCACCCGATACCAGATTCCTGGTTCGGATTTCCCGCCCAAGTCAACCAAGCCTTCCATCCCTCCGGGGTCGGTTGATTTCTACCAGACTTGTCTGACAATTGTAGAGCGCTGACTTGTTCATCGACTGGCTACCGCAATTCATTGTATGGGCAAATACGCATTCAAAATCGCCTCCACGAAGTAGAATGCGTGGCGCATCCCAAAAGGGATTGAATAACGCCCTCCTTTATCCTTATTTATTTGTCAAAACAATGCTAAGACACACAGAGGAACCGACTCGCACTCGCAAAGCGTGGCGAGTGGGAAGTATGCGAGGGTCCTTCAGGCGAGGAAGGGCATCGGGCTAGTGGGGGAGGGGGGCAACTGAGCTAGTCTGAAAGTCCCGTAACATAAGTAAGACCCGCGTAGCTATGGTGAAAGTGGGTACGTTAACCGAGGCGTCGAGGCCATTCTAGGCGGCAGTCAAAGGACTACCATCGGTGTTGGTGTAATCGTTTCCGAGCGTTTCCGATTCGCGATTGCAAGTGTGGAATGTTTTAGCGACCGCTTGATGAAGATCGTTGTCGCTTCTGAACAGCGAATGTCTCCGCAGACAGGCTGCTCCGAGCGAACCAAAGACGAGTTTTTGACATTGCTTGATGAGGCGACAGCAGAGGTGCCGTCAGAAGACGCCGCCATTGTCGCAAGTGATATCAACGGCCACGTTGGGACCGCGAAAGATGGTTACAGCTGTGATGGCGGTTTCGGTTGCGGGATGCGTAACGCTGACGGTGAGCAAATTCTTGAGTATGCGGAATCGCATAACCTCACTATCGCGAACACAATGTTTCGAAAAATTGACTCACATCTCGTGTCTTTCTATAGGGGGAATACCAAGACGCGGACTGACTTTATTGTTGTGAAGCATCGCGATCGAACGGGGGGGGGGGGGTTACAGATGCGACGGTTGTGCCATGGGAAGCTGTCGCCACGCAACACCTTCCGCTGATCTGTACACTTAAGTTCGCCCTCCGAGGCTGAGGCAGGTCGATCGATGCGGTTACGCAAGGATCAAGTGGTGGCGGTTGAAATAGAAGGACGCAGTCGTTGTTTCTCGTACTTGTTGCCGACGGTCACCACTGTTGGTGAGACATGAAACAAACAACCGATACAATGCTGCACGTTCCAAAATGGCCGTGGCTACAATGGCCGTGGCTACAAGCTGCACGTTCCAAAATGGCCGTGGCTAAGCCTGGGCAGCGTAAGATTGAGAAGCAGGCATGGCTGTGGACTGACGACGTCATAAAAGTCCGAGAAAAGAAAACATTATATCATACCTTTTTCAGCGACAAGACTGCCGACAATTTACGTATATACCAATAAGCTAAGAAGACGGCCAAGAAAGCAGTTGCTGTTGGAAAAGCCTCTCATTATGATGATGTCAACGAGAAACTCGGGACGCGCAATGGTAAAGGACAACTTTATCGGCTTGCCAAAGAACATCATCGCAAGACCGAGCATAATGAAAAGTTCTTTGGCATCAACAATGAGGATGGCCATCTACGGAAGAATCGCAAAAGAGCTATGGAACCATATCACGACGGTTAGATGACACGACTACTTCCAGAAAATTTCAACAGTAGAGTTTATCCATCCGCCTACTATACATTGGATCCGAATGAATCATTTTCGGGTATCCGATTCGGATATCCCGATCCAAATCATCCAGTTATCCGGCCACCGCGAAATTGCCCTTATCCGAATCATCCAAAAATCCGGTGCTCGCAAAATCGCCCTCATCCGAATTATCCAAAAATCCGGTGCTCGCAAAAACGCCCTTATCCGAATCATCCAATTATCCGAACCCTGAATGATTCGGGTAAAATCAGATAAACCTGCTGGATTTCCTCGCTCCATTTCGAAATCACGCACCTTGGAAAAGCACATTCAAAACGAATTTCGCAGGCGGGCACGCTGCTGAGTCATACGTTTTCACGCCCCACTGTGAAACAGTGTCGTGATGACGTTGAAAACATTTGGCACGCTGCTGAGCGTTACCTCAATCTTGGCATCTTTTCCTTCAAATATCATGTCGCGCTGCCGGGGACAGCAAAGACGTGGACTGAGGGAGAGAATGGATTACTCACGCCCTCTGATCGGCACTTCGCTATTTCACATTGTGTAGCATTTGCGCAAATTGGGTCGGAGGGGGATCACCATGAAGAGCAGCCCATATCGCACTTACAAGGGAGGTCCATGCAATTAAAAATGTTATTCAACACGTGTGTGTCTGCCATTTGATGAGATGTGTTAGACCATTTGTGATGTAACTCGACAGTCATGTGCCTTCTTATAGAGGAGGAAAAGCACTGAATACATGTGTCGCGACCGCAATCGCTCCTCGGTCCGTGTCCGGCCCGGGCGCGCTGTTTCCCACGGTAGCTTGCCAATTATACCTTTGTCCTTTTCGAAGTTCGAATAGCCGAATTTCGAATAAATTCGAATTTCGAATATTCGACTATTCGAAAAAGTCCAATATTCGAATTATTCGATTATTCGATTATTCGAGAAAGTCCAATATTCGAATTATTCGATTATTCGAATATTCGAGAAAGTCCAATATTCGAATTATTCGTTTATTCGAATATTCGAAAGTGGCCAATATTCGAATATTCGTTTATTCGAATATTCGAAGGCTTCGAATATCGAATATTCGAATATTCTTTATCAATCTCTTAACAAGTTAGTGGCACTCTTCTTCGAAAACCAGGGGAGTCTGACCCTATGATAAAAAACAATGTTTGAGTTTCGCGCGTCGCTCAAAGTGCGCCGAATTGTGTGTACGTAATCTGACAAGAGAAGTCAATGAACTTCCCGTGGAGAATTCCAAAATGACCTATTGCTTGTTATAAGGGTGTGTATAAGAAGCAGCGTAGTGGTCTTCAAATGTCCTGCGGGCATCTGGGTAGGTCAAAAATTCCAAAAAACTAGCACTTCAGTGCTGGCTGATAAGGCGAAAGTGACGCCTTGAATGGCCTTGAAATACTCAGAAATTAACATGCAGATGCTATAGAGCTTTAATTATAGTTAGATGTTAGAAATCTGACAATTTTGGTAAATGTAGAACATATTCTCATTTTAACCATATTTACGAACATGATCGAAATGTGTTGCTTCAGTCCTTCTCTGGGATGTGCTGATCAGTCTTCGGGTTCCTATAGAGAACGTTTCTCTTGTAAATTTTACTAATTTTAGCATCTCTTATAAAATGCATCATTTTTGACCCACTCCGTAGTATTGTACTCCGTAGTATTCGTAGCATTTGCATATAACACAAAAATACAGTACTAACAACTAAATTAATTAGTCACCTTCTTCACTGACGAGCATCGGGGTGACTAATTATAAACATGTTTTGTATGAAGGCAGAGGCGAAACAAGACATGTTTAGTGTTGTTGTTACCATTGTTTTAGTTATTACTTGTTTTAGTTGTTGCTTGTTTTCCACTTGTGTTTGTTATAGTACAGAGTGATTTAGAGCTTATGTATACCCCAGGTTATTTCTAATTCTACTTCGTTGTTTAGACATTGAATTTAAAACTGTTTGAGTATTAAAATTTACATATATGATTAACTTATTCTATTGGTATTCTTGCAGCCTATTCTTCCTCGGCCACTCTCCCGCACTGACAGGGGGGGGGGTTTGCAAACGTAGGTACTTGTATTAATCCCCATGACTTCTTAAGTAGATAATAAAATTTCGTACAAATGTTGTCTTGAGGGTTGACTGAGGTTCTGATCACGAAGCTGGCAAACGCGTTCGGTGTTACCATCGACCACAATAGGCGACGGTGAGTATGTGCGGGAAAAGGTGCAGAATAACCGGCCGCGTTGTACTATTGTGACTCCAAAAGTGGAGTGGAGGTCGATTTTTTGCGCCCAAACATCGCCTGTACTGTTATTTTGGATGCTGAGCACGAATATGGTATCCAATTTCGACAATTTGGCCGCTTACGATATTTCATAGTGTGTGTTCGTGAGTAGGGATGGGGTTGTCATGACCACTGATTTCGTCCTTTCCTCGCCTTAGGAAATTATTTAGGCTGCTGCCACGAATCTGTCATTTCTTTTTCTAAATTATCCATTTTTCGTGACTACTTTCCATCTCAAAGTCGAAGACTGGAAAGCAAGTCTGATCACATATGTAGGTGAACAAAGCGATTCTGTGTACACAAACTGATAAACTTGATCACTCATGAAAATGTGGAATCACGCGATCACGCGAAAACGTTTACTAGATTTGCGATCAGCACCTCAATTAGCCCTCTAGACGACGTTTGGGCGAAACCTGCTTTCGATCTCCGGAGTTGTGGGAGTACAAGTCCCTAAACCTTCGATTAGCAGAGAATGGTGGGGAGGCGATGGGCAGCAGGGATGTGCGTTAAATTTTTTCGGTAAATTTTTAACGACCACTTTTTAACGAAAAATTTTCACGTTAAAAAGGTAAATTCGGTAAATTCGTTAAATAAAATGTCCCTTAGCTGCATTCAGTTTTAAACCACTGGGGTGCCTCTCGGACAATCCTCTACAGCGCTCAAAAGGTCACTTATAAGATTCCCACGGGAGGTTCATTGACCTCCCTTGTGAGTTGACGCGAAGTAAGCGCTGCAAGCGCGGCCCTCCGCTGCGCACCAGCTTCCTTGTAAACGGCCGTCGAGCGTGCTGTGGCCATTCACTTGAATCGCAAGTGATTAGGGTTATGCCTGTACACAGATATTTTTTACCTTCAGTATACTACGGGAGAATCTTCGTTTTGTATTTCTACCCAGGTTACAACAAGGAAACGATTAGAGCCGAAGGGGCTGCGGTAGGGAGGTAGAACTTTCAGGGGCCTAGAAAGCTCCTGCTTTCTGCCAGTAAAGACGTTGAAGAGGAGAGGAAGAGCAATGGCTATGGAGTACAAGAGCCAGTGATACTCCGTTTCCTATGAAAGTGAGCTATCACCATTTTCGCTCTAACACTGTCCAAGTCGTAGTGTCTTGTCAGATTAGATTCCAACGCGGGTCCGTTTCTCTTCAACGAAGCTAGAACATAAACTGAATGCCATTCATGAGACTCCAGTGCGCCCTTTCTGCACCAGATCGCCTTTGTGTCATTTCTCCGCCCATGATAATCATTCTTTTACCACCTGGAAGCTTCGCTATAACATAAGGAAAGATAGCAACCTATAGAGAAAGACCTATAACAATCTACTCTGCCTACCCAAGGTGTTTCTCTCTTCTCGGTGCACGAATTCTTAGGGAAGCAAAGCGTGCTTCATTGCCATTATACCGCTGTTATTATCCTTTGGTCTCGTAAAGGAAATGGATGGAGCAACCATCCATTTCCTTCACAGTGGGTAATAAAAAATAAATAAATGTCAACCACTGGGTGACGACAGTAAATAATAGTGATCATTTGATTAGTCGAATATTCCACTATTCGAAATTCGATTATTCGAAATTCGACTTTTTGAAAATCGAATATTATTCGATCATTCGAAATTCGAAATTTTGATAATCGAATATTATTCGATCATTCGAAATTCGAAATTTTGAAAATCGGATATTATTCGATCATTCGAAATTCGAAATTTTGAAAATCGAATATTATTCGATCATTCGAAATTCGAAATTTTGAAAATCAAATATTATTCGATCATTCGAAATTCGAAATTTTTTCCCAAGGACAAAGGTATATTGCCGATGAGGCACCCTCGATCGGCCTGGGCGCATGGGAAAATTGGTGACGTAGCACCATCGATCGGCGCGCGCCGCCTCCTCTTGTCCGGCGCGCGGTCATTCGACGTCCCGTGCTCCCGCGACGAGGTCTGCCGACCTCTCGCTCTGCGCCCTTCTTCCGGATGGCTACCGCGGGGCCTCACCCCTGCCTTCGTCGACCGACAATACGGAGAGGGCCGCGGGGTCTAGTGGGTATCATGCTCACCCCCGCGGCCTCAGGAGTCACAATCACGCCGGCCACAGAAGACGCCTAGTTATTCCTACCACTGGATTGTTGGATACCTATTGGATGCGAAGTGTAATGAATCTCATGCCGTATATTGTGTGCGTGTGGAGGAGCCGGGTGAGTCCCTTCGTTTCAAGGGCATTGCCATATGTATATGTATTGTGGGTATATATCCTTGTCACCTTGCGGGTTCCCCTGGGTTCGGGTTGTCCCCCGAGACGGAGCGGGAGCTGAGGAGCCGGGTGGCTCGAGGTCAAGGGATGAGGCCAGCCGGCGAAGCTGGAGTTCCATCAATACGTCTAGGCAATACGTGGGGAGTCTCGTGGGGTTAGGTAAGATCTGGGAACCCTCCGGTGCCCTTGGAGCGACACGGAGCCGCAAAGGCAACATGAGGAACGCCTCAGCCTGCGGGGCCACCGATCGCAACAACATGGTAACCCCCCTCCCCCGACCCAATTTGCGTCATTTGATAATGGCATTTTGGAAAGCCCGGATCTTAAAATAATTCATCTTGGAATCAAGGATGTAAGGAAATTTTTTAAAGAAAAGCGGAAGAAGGAATACGGAACGAAAGAGCTAGAAAATGGGCGGAAACCGGAACACGAAACACCGAAACGGAAATGATTCAAAACTTATTACTTTGTCTAACTTTTCGTAAACATACATATATCCATAATGGTAGTAATAATTGAGTTGCCGTTACCGAATTTGGATAGCGGGCAAGGCAGCATGCGAATTCTTTTCAGTAATATATAACAGTAAAAAATCCTTGTATTCCTATTATTACTAAGATGAATTTTCAAACATTACTAGTGTAACAAATCGAAGTTTGTGCAAAATCTCTCTGTAAATAAGAAGAAAGTATTTTAAACGCAATGAACTCAGCTGACGAGTAATAAGCCAGAGATTTCGCCACTCATAGCACTTAACCGGTCTTATTGATTGTTCCAGGTCTATCCCAGTTGGGAGGAGGTAGAGTTAAGGTTTCAATTGCGTTCAGTACCCACGCACGACAGCTACGCATGGGTACCATAGTATGATTTGGCCGTAGCTGAAGCTCTGAAACAAGCTCAGAGGAGGAGATTGGAGAGGCAAGAACCGCACGCCCTCCTCCGACTAGGACAGATCAAATTTCCCCTATGGAGCGCATTGTTAGCAGCCTAGGAGTGCTTATAGATAACCGATCTAGATTAGGTGCTCCAGGCCAGGCCTAAGATTACTAGGGAAAAAGACAAACATGCTACGGATAAGGGGTTTGACTCTTTGCTCAAACACTCATGGAACCTTTGTGGAGCTACGCTACTCGATAGCACATCGTTTCATGAAAAGAAAAAAGAATCCAATTTGGTTAACGTTTCGAAATAAGGATGCACCACCGGCTTGAAAGCAACACAATCACAAACGCATAGTTAATCTCCTTCTTCAGTCTTTCGTTTATATTCAAGAGGTGAATGAAGGCAGTTCAAAACAGTTAACGAGCGATGAATCACCATTTCCGTTCCCTTCCGGCCCAAAAGAGAGGGGAACACGAAACGGAACGGAAGGACTAAAAACGTCGGGAAACCGAGGTTCGGAACACGGCTACGGAAATTTCGCACATCCCTGTATGGAATGATCCAGTTCTTTGATGTTTCCTTCCTTGACGAGAAGTAAAAGTCTTTCGATACATGCACTGTTGTTGTTGTTGTTGTTAAAGGATGGGTTCCCATTTTAGGAACGGTAGTATTCTGATAAACTGCATCGCGCGTTAATGAATCGGATATCCAATTCGGATACCCGAAATCCGGGGTCCGCGAAATTGCCACTATCCGAATCATCCAAAAATCCGGGGTCCTCAAAATTGCTGTTATCCGAATCATTCAAAAATCCGGGGTCCGCAAAATCACCCTTATCCGAATCATTCAAAAATCCGGGGTCCGCAAAATCGCTCTTATCCGAATCATCCAAAAATCCGTGGTCCGCGAAATTCTCGATCGGATCCAAAGTATACCGCCTACCCCTTGCGTCCCTCCAACACACGATCCTTTGCAGAAGACAACTGTGGAAAGAAACAGAAGCAGCCTTTAAGATGACGGAGCCAGGAAAAGCAACAGGCCCGATGACTTAGCGGCCGACCTATGGAAGTCGAGGTGCTGGCACCCCGCCGAGTGGCTAACGATGTTTTTCAACCAGGCTGGTGCGGAGAAGAAGGTACATGCTAGTTGGCAGCAAAGCACGACGATCTTGATATGGTATAGTATGTAAATCTTTGAGCAATTGTGGATGGGCATATTCGTGAGATCGACCGCCTTTCCACCAATTAATATGGCTTCGTAGCCGCGTGGCACCATCGATGCCATTCATGCTGTCCGTTTTCTTGTAGAAAGACATCGCGAGAGACAAAAACTGCTGCATCTTGCGTTTGATATGTATTGTTTTCTTTGCCGACAAGGTTGTTAGGTGGAATATTTATTTCGGCCTAATGTTTCGACTCTTTCGTCGTCTTAGATGACAAAGAATGCACAATACGTATTAAACGACAATGCCAAGGTTTCAAAATGAGAGAACTTGGAATTTGCTGCATCTCGCTTTTCTCGACTTGGATAAAGCATTCAATTGTGTGCTGCATGAGGTCATATGAGGCCTTGCGACAGCACGGTGTTGCCGCGAAACTTATTAAGTGGCTGCGCTTGCTTTACTCTTTTCTCAAGAGCCAAGGCGTAGGCCGGCACTTCGAAGAAGTTTCCAATTTCGGCGTTGTGAAGGAGTCGGTGCCCACCAAGGCCCTGCGCTTTTTCCACTCCTCTTCATTGTCGTAGTCGATGTTATTTCACGTGACCTTCAGAAACCTAATGCTTGGACGCTGCTATATGCAGATAATGTAATGCTTGCTATTGAAAACAAGGCAAAACTTGAGCGGCATGTGCAAACTTATTTTAACCGCTTTGCGGTGTTCGGGCTTAAGCTAAACCTAAAAAATCTGAGTACTTGATGGCAGACGTAAACGAGACTGGGTCCACTGAGATCAATGGCAGTGCGCTCGTACGAGCGACACATTTCAAATACCTTGGATCTGCACTTGCAACTGATGGTAGTCTTACATTCGAGGTGAGCTCTCGCGTAAGGGCTGCGTGGTCCAAATGGCGCTCAATGACAGACGTTTGGTGGGATAGTAAGATACCAGAACGCCTTAAATCAATCTGCAGAACCGTCATCTTACCAGCAGCGATGTGCGGTGCTAAGTGGTGGCCCGCAACCAACGACGTTGAGAGCCGACTCAGCGTAATGGAGAAGAAAATGCTGCACTGGATGGCTGGTGTCACGCGTTTGGGTCATATTCGCAATGTCTCCATATGTCAAAGGTTTGGTGTCGTTCCAATTGCCGATGAGCTACGTGAAGCTCGCCTACGGTGGTATGTCCATGTTCTTGGTGTGAACGATGACACCGAGAAGTTTGGCCTTAATACGGAGATATCTAGAAAACGGCCTAAAGAGCGGCCAAGGCAACGCTAGCTTGATACGTTGCACACGGACTTAAAGGAGACTGGTATCCATCACGATCATGCACTTGATCATGCGAAATGGTGTCACCACACCAGAAGGGCGGACCTGCCGCTAAGCGGGATAAACGCTGAAGAAGATTCGAATGGTTTCGAATGCTCATAAATTCTGAATATTCGAAAACTGGGGTTTTTCCGAACATTCGGGTTAAAAAAACACCCGAAAAACGTGACTTTTGAAAATTCGTTATCGAGCACATTCGAAAAATGTGGTTTCTCTGAATCTTCGAATTCGAAAAATCATTTGATTACCTATTCGAATAGGTCATCAGAGCACAACTTTGGTGTGAAGTAAGCAACGACGGAACACTTCTAGGATAGAAAACAACACTAAATTACGCTAAGCAATTCTGCGTTCTATAGTGTTGTGTTCTGAATTAGGCAAAGCAACAAAATCGGGAATGTCAGTCATCTAACGCTACATAGTGAAGTTTCTACTCTTCTTTCTCCTAGCGCAGCAAAGAAATGTGTCACTATAGAAATTGAAGATTCTTTCTCAGGTACGGGACACAATATGAAGGCGCTTTTTGGTTGCTGTAGTTTTTTCTAGTACTAGGTTTCCATTGAAAATCACTGAATCACGAAATGGAATGTGCTATTTGAGTCCTTCTCCTAGAAGGTCCCGTGCCAGCTGTGCGTGGATGCGCGGGATGGCTCGTCCCGTTCAGTGGTGTGCGTTTACCGGTTAACGATTTACCGGTTTAACGGATTTACCGGCATTTTCGCGATAAATTCTTTTAACGAAAATCATGTTCCTATCTGTCCAAGTTCGACTTTCAATAAACCCTCGCATAATGACTTCAGATCGATGTTGTCTTATTGTGCTAGTAGCCAAAGTTGTTATCACATTTATTTGACTCGGCTTACGTTTCGGCGACCTCGCCTTCGTCAGAGTTGAAAGGTCGAAAAACACTTACGAAACTGTCCTCCCAAACACCATTTCATCCTTCAAAGTACTAATCTTGAGGAGAGATAGCGACAAAATCCAACATGACGGTTATAAAGGAACGACTGACCTTATCGGTGGATACCGAGACGGACCACCACTCACCCGAAGCTGGGCTAAAACGTGGGTGAATGAGTCTACCCCGGACAACCCGACTTGAATACCCTGGGGTCAGACCAGATAGATCAGAACCCGCTGAGCTCGACGAAGGGTGCCAGTTCTTGGGTTGCCGCCAGACACTCCTCCTTCCGGTTGACCTGGGGATTCCTAGCCGTGATCCAGAGCGCCTCAATGGTCTTGCGCGCCGTGTGTAAACCTGTACGGTCTCAGTGTGTCTCAGATTATGACACTGGCTAATGAATGCCTTATGTGCAACGTACTCAAGTGGTCAGGAGAGTATTACAGGCAGATTAGAGGCTGGTCATGAGACAAAGGTTAGCTCCTGTGCTACCGGTCGCTTCCATCTAACGAAGGAGGTCAGTGAACTCGGTGCGGAGATTCTGAACGAAACCTACATGGTCTTGTAGGGCATCGGACGAGGATCACAGAACTGTGTTTCGTTTTTGCTAAATGCCTCTGGGTGGTCCAAAAATGGCAAAAAAGTTATCACTTCAAGGCGGGCTGGTAAGGCAAAAGTGACACCTGAAATGCCCCTGTCGTGCTCAGAATTAACTTACAAAAGGTTTGGAGCTCAGCAATATAATAAATTCCTACGTTTCCTAGACGAAGCTGCAGTGCACATTCAAGTGAATCATTCGCATCAATGGTGGCAGCGACGCGATGGCCGATTGGATAGCGAGGCGGACTTGCAAGAGGGGGTTGAGGGTTCCATTCCAGGGGTGTCTATGCAATTTGCCCTGTGGAGTGCTCCCTTTTTTGTTAACAAATAGTACATCTTGCTACGGTAGGTTACCGTGTTGTTGGCTAGTGGTGAACAAGGGTGACGAAGTCATGACCACCAATTTTGCCCAAACTTCGCCTATGGGAACTATTTAAGCTGCTGACCACGAATCTGTCACTCTTTTTCTAAATTATCACTTTGCTTGCACTACTTTCCATCGAAGGTTGAAGTCGAAGGTTGGAAAATAATTTTGACCACATTGGAGAAGAAACCGATCCTGCTAACGTAGATAGCCTCACACACCCATATTTACCGTAACCTGCTGTAATATACCGAAATTTTAAAAACAGGTATCATATCCGTGATTGGCACCCCAAATAACTCCTGTGGGCAATGTTTGGGCGAAATTTTTTCTTTCTTCCTCTCCTCGACCTCTGAAGTCGTGAAAGGCAGCAGTGCCAGTTATTCCGTGTACACTACTTTACCTACACATACCCATCGTAACCTTCTGCCATTCATCGTTTCAACGAAAATGGTTGCCAGATTGGTGATCTGCATCCCAGCTAACCCCATAGATGAATTTGGGACGAAAAACTTTTTCGATTTCCAGAGTTGAGGGAGTGAGTGCAAGTGGTCATAGCTGCAATCCTCCGACCGTCTACTTTAAGAGTGGTCAGGAAAAAATACACAGCTAGATAAATACCATGAGGTGAATAAAATATGCTGTACTTGGTAACAGTGAACTGAAATAGTGAATGCTGCGAAGAATAAAAAGCAGTCTGTAAAGAAATCCGAAGAACGATGAACGTGTCTTGATGATGGGGCAACACAATACTTGTAAATTGTGTTCAGAAATAAGATGACAGCGAGCAACACTTCTAAAACGAATTGAGAACATTCAAAACAGGTCATGTGGGGGTAGCATCTAACCAGAGTTCCTCAGCGAGACAAGCGTGGTTTGATGGACGCTCGACGTCACCACACACAACAAAACTAGCTCCATCACATCTGACAATAGGTTTAAAGGGGTTAGGAAGCGAAGAAGATATCCTACCAAATCCAAAATGTACTCTTTTTTAGCCAAAAACGGAGTACTCCACAAAGCAAATCGCATAGACATCCCTGGAGTCGAACCCTCGACCCCCTCTCGTAAGTCCGCCGTGCTATCCACTCGGCCACCCAGTCGCTGCCACCAACGTTGCAAATGGATCACTTGAATGTACACTGCAGCTTCCTCTAGGAAACGTGGGAATTTATTATATTGCTATAACCCAACTTGAATTTGAGCTCCAAACCTTTTGTAAGCTAAGTTCTGAGCGCGATAGGGGCATTCCAGGTGTCGCTTTTGCCTTACAAGCCTGCCCTGAAGTGATACAATTTTTGCCATTTTTGGACCACCCAGAGGCATTTAGCAAAAACGAAACACAGTTCTGTGATCCTCATCCGATGCCCTATAAGCACTTATAGGTCTCGTTCAGAATCTCCGGACCAAGTTCACTGACCTCCCTTGTAAGGTGGAAACCCCAATCCTGGAATGCATGCCTACCCTTTACTGTAGGTATATAGACGACTGCTTTATGTTGTGTTCCACTCAAACTGAGTTGGACACTTGTTTCAAACTGCTGAATCAGCAGTCAGAATATATAAAGCTTACACGAGAACAACCTACAGAAAGTTGGCTAGCTTTCCGGAATGTCCAGGTCCATCTTGCTCATGGAGCCATCAAAACTGGATGGTATCGCAAGCCCAGTAGCAAGAATATCCTCATTCACTACCGTTTTGCCCACCCCTCTAGTACTAGAGGGGCATTATCAGAAGCATGTTCCGAACTGCCAGCTCAGTCTCGTCTGATAGCGAACAAAGATCGTTGTCCAGGAAAATGGCAATGAACATCGCGAGGAGCAACGGCTACCCAACGCAGCAATGGCGGAGTAGGCGCAGGGCGCAGCTCAATGCGCCTCGTCGCGAGGAAGAACGCGACAAGGTACCGTTCTGTGTGCCTTTCATTTCAGACGAGATGAGCAGAGAAATTCGAGAGTGTGTGCGTGCAGCTGATCTTCAAGTTATGGTGAGGATCATTGATGTTCCTCCCGCTAACTTGAAGGCGCAGCTGGTTCGGAACCGTGCCTACGACAGGACATGTTCCACTCCGTCCTGTGTTGTGTGTCCTATTGGGACGGAGGGGGATTGCATGACCTCTGGAGTTGTTTACAATATGTCATGCAATGAGGTGGTGAGGAATACATAAGGGAAACGGGCAGACCCCTATGTATCAGGGTTAAGGAGCATATGGACCGCCTTAGAAGGCAATGTCCGAACTCCTTGGGGGAGCACAGGGTCCGATGTCATGCGGGCGCGATGCTGCAGGTGTCTGTGTCGATTTTAGCTCGAGAGAATGATATATCGCGCGCAAGACCCTTGAGGCGCTCTGGATCACGGCTAGGAATCCCCAGGTCAACCGGAAGGAGGAGTGTTTGGCGGCAACTCAGGAGCTGGCACCCTTCGTCGAGCTCTGCGGGTTCTGATCTATCTGGTCTGATTCCAAGGTATTCAAGTCGGGTTGTCCGCGGGGTAGACTCATTCACCCACGTTTTAGCCCAGCTTCGGGTGACTGGTGGTCCGTCTCGGCATCCACCGATAAGGTCAGTCGTTCCTTTATAACGGTCATGTTGGATTTTGTCGCTATCTCTCCTCAGGATTAGTACTTTGAAGGATGAAATGTTGTTTGGGTGGACAGTTTAATAAGTGTTTTTCGACTTTTCAGGCTCTGACGAAGGCGAGGTCGCCAAAACATAAGCCGAGTCAAATAAATGTGATAACAACTTTGGCTTCTAGCTTAATAAGACAACAAGTTCCTATCTATCGAATGGAGAAGGAAACATACTACTGATCTCAGTTTAGAAGTGATTGCTGCTATCTTCTCTGATAACTTGCTACTTAGCGTTCATGGTCTCAACCTATCAAAACATCCATGCCCACATCAGGAGGCGGAGATGGTGCGCTCCAGTGTTAATACGCGCTCCACTGGGATAGTACCTCGCGCTGAAATTCCCACACTACATGAGACAATTTGGACTAGAGATATTGAAACTCTCAAAGTAGGCAATCGGCTGAGGAATAACGAGAAGTTACGCTCATGTCTTGTTCCAGATGCCCGCGATGGGCGCGGGAACACATCGCGTATGCCGATCGCCACTGCTGTGGCGGCTGCGAAGTTTCCTTTGGCTATTCAACCGCGTGCAGCGGAATGGCCGTGAACTGAGCGCCGCGATGGCATCGCGACGATAGAAGTATGCCCCCGGCCTTAAGCTGTTTTCCCGTATAAGAAGAGAAGGAAATTCGTTATCATGTCATGTTTCGTCGTTTTTTGATGTGTCTGGCTTTGCTCCAAAGTACAGCTTAATAGTTCAAAAAAGTGGTAGTGTGAAGGCTCGAGCACACTTCGCTGCTTTGCTGCGGCAGCAATGATGAAGGATGTCATCGAGCTGCTGCTGCATTTGTTGACCGGTAAAGGCACCGCCGCAGCCATGGACACACTTTGCTGCGGCAGCGAGGGCGGTTTTGCTGCCGCAGCAGGAAATGTCGACCGATATTTCTTGCTGCGGCTGCTGTTTGCTATCCTTATCATTATTCGTATCATTTGCGAAAGCAGCGTGCACCCTCATTTGCTGCTCGAGTCGGGTTTGCTGCGGCAGCGAAGTGTGCTCGAGGCTTAAGGTGTAAATCATTCTTCCATCGAATGAAATGATGATAATTGTGTAATTTCAAAAGGCAGTTAGACTGTTATTCCAAAAGAAATGTAGCAAGATTCGATTGAATGTCGGATTTTTCAGAAATGTTTTTGTAGAGTTTTAATTAAGCTTTTATCTTTCTTAAAGCACTCACAATATAGATCATTACACTTGTGCATATGCATTCCGCTTGCTTTGTTTGCTTTAGGATGACGTATGCATGATAAAATGAATATGATATGGTTTTTCTGAGCGTGATGATGTTTCGGCAAGAAGATTTAAGCTTTTTTTTACATTACCGCCGCTTAAAATCATTGTTTTGAGGGAATATTAAATTTAAAAAAATTATCGGATTTACCGAATTTACGGAATTTGCCGTCGAATTTCCGCGTTAAAAATATGCGGTAAAAAATTTACCGGCGGCAAGTCAGCACACACCCCTGGGCCCGGATTCATGAACGCGGCCGGAGGTAAAATCTACCCCCACTTACCTCGATGACCATTTACCCGCCACTTTCGCTGAACTTACCTCTCTTTTCTGATTCATGACGGCCAAGGCGAGGGTTTTGCTCCGCGGCCAATTTCATCAGCTAGCAGCAAACCAAGCAGTCACATTTGCTGCTGCGAAGTCGCTGCCACCGACACTGGCAGCATCACAGTTAGGGGAAATGAAATGTGAAATGTGAGGTAAGGGGAAGGGGGAGGAGAGGGGTGGAAAGTAGTAGTATATTAGGAAGTAGGGATGCTATTGTAAATATGGGCCTACATGGCTAATAGTGGGTGCCATCCACCACAGTAGCCCCCATAGACAACATATGCCAAGGGAGGCTAAGGTGGCGGACGGGCAGAGTCCACCCACGCAAATCGTAAATTACGATTTGCGCGGTGGACCGTGCTCATGGTGGCCCAAGCCGACCCATAATGCCCCTAAAGGGAGCAAATTACATAACAATAAGTGACATTGTGGGCCGCCATGGTCCACAGAGCCCAAAAAACCATAGAATTCAAGACTAATAGAGGAAAACGAAAGGTCAAACAACTCACCATAGGTCCGGCGAAAGACGGCGCAGGCGATGGCAACTAGGCGCCCCTATCGAGCATTGATTATGCGGCTGGCGGCCAGCTCAGAGCTGGCAACGGACCAGCGGAGGATTGCACTGGGTCAGAAATTGGCCACGGAGCAAAACCCTCGCTTTGAAGGTAAATGTTCCCCGATGCGCCGACGGGGTAGCATTTACCTCGACACTTACCCCCGGTTTTCTCCCGCCGCGCGTTCATGAATCGCGCGTAAGTGGGGGGTGGGGGTAAATCTTGCACTTACCCGCAGGTAAATCGTTCATGAATCCGGCCCCTGGTTCCGTTGTCCGTTGATGGTAAGGACGCTCCATCGCGAAAATCTGACAAACGTCTGTGGCCAGGGGATGTCTCTGCGCAACATCCACCCACAGTCCTTATCTTGCCACGTCCCGCACTATCAAACTGCGCGCTGCCTGCTGAGCGATCTGTGCAGTTTTGGTGCAGCCTTCGCAACTTGCTCTGTCCACAGCACACCAACCCCTGAAGGATGGAAGCTTACTATTAGTTGTCCTCGGACAGCGGTTTCCAATCCGTTCGGGTTCGGGCGTCCTATGCTAGGTAGGAACGACATCCTTCGCCAAGGTGTGCAGGGACGACATCGTTGCTGACAATCCGCCAACATTTACCCTTTGCCCCAATATTGCGCCCCTCGAAGCACTTCGTTTTCGCCCCTAACTTCTCCTTCTTACTTTTGGGACAGGCCCTAATTATATTGGCTCGCGAACAGAAGGGACAGTTTGCGAAATTTCTGCTTGGACTTCTGATGTTGCTGCTACAGTGTGTCTATCATTGTCTTGTTCGTTTCTTAGTCGAACGGCCTATTTTTGACTGGTTTAATATTGCACATGTAGTGCCCTAGTGCCAGAGCTGAGCAGGAGGGAACAAGCGGCTTTGGGAGCATTCAAGAGCGTCGAAGAAGACGAAGAACGTCCGATTCCATACCCACCTATTCGACTCTACCGTTCTTCCTGCCCTGACATGCGCCTCAGAGACCTGGGTTATACGAAAGCAGGACGAACACGCGATCAGCGTCGCGTAGCGTGGCATCCAGAGGACGATGCTCGGAGTGACACGACTCACGCAAGTGAGGGAAGGCCTCCGGAGTTCCGAGCTTCGTCGACGCTCGAAGATCAGAGACGCTGTCGCATGGGCCAAGTCGAAAATTATGTCGGCCGGCCACCCACTGAACAAGAGCCGTGACCGACTCGAGCAACTCGATGATTAACGGGACGATAGATGATACAAGTGAATTGTATTAGGTTGTTGCATAAGTTCTCGGACATTGGGGGCATGGAATATTTATTATCACAACATACGAACAACAATATCAAATCATTTGGAGTAACAACCCTTTACATCAATTGTCTTTCGCCAACGTGCTGGTAAGTCATGGACGCCTTTTCTCCAAAACTTGGCCGGTTGTGATTCGAAAAATGTGAGCAGTGCCTCCTTGACATCCTCTCGGTTCCTAAATTGCTGGCCGTCCAAATAGCGTTGAAGGCTTGAAAACAAATGATAATCAGAAGGAGCGAGATCTGGTGAGTAAGGTGGTTGTGGAAAAACGGTCCATCCGTAGTCCGCCGACTCAGCCGCAGTCGCTCTAGCAATATGCGGTCTAGCGTTGTCGTGTTGAAAATACATCTTCACTTGCTCTCCTCGTGTGGTTTGAAGGTGGGCCCTCAACTTCCTCAGTTGGTTGACGTAAACCTCTGCCGTCACTGTTATCCCTTTGTCCAGTAATCTACGCCAAGAACGCTCCACCAAATGCATAGCATCACCTTTTTCACGTGAAGGTCGGGTTTCGGAACGTCCTCTGCCTCTCCAGTTGCGTCAACCCACTGTGCACGCCGGTGATAATTAGAGTAGAGTATCCACTTCTCATCCCCGGTGACGGGGTTGTCCAGTCATCCGTGGGTGCCTCTGAGGGTAAGGAAAGACAGAGCGACGTCAGCTCTGCGATCCATCTCATGTTGTGTCAAGTCGTGAGGTACCCAGCGACCCAATTTTTGCACCTTGCCAATCGACTTCAATCCTCGAACAACTGTTGAGTGACTAACACCAAGAGTGCTTGATAGTTCGCGAGTGGTTTGGTATGGGTCCGCTTCCACTCTACTTCGGAGGCCATCCTCGGGCGCCCTTCTTGTCCATTATCTTCAGCGGAGAATTCACCAACTGCAAACTTCGAGAACCACTGGTACACAGTACTTCGAGCAGGAGCACTCTTGTTGTAAACATCCTCCAGGCGACGATACGATTCGTTGGCATTGATGCCATATTGATGCAGGAATAACATGACGTGCCGAATATGCGTCTCAGTTGGGATGAATTGCTTAGCCATAATAGCTGACGTTAACAACGCAGAAGTAAATGTAAGGAACAGTTTTGTAGCCCTTTCCTTTCTCTATCGATCGATCATTTACGCGTTGATACATGTGAGAAATTTGGCGGGAAAATGCGCTTTCAATTCAGGAGGCATCAAATGTCCGAGAACTTATGCACCAACTTAATAGAAGCGTTGCTTCTCCATTTATCTGGATTAAACCTGTTCCTATTTTACTTCTAACCATACTTTGGTATTTGTATGTTGCTTTAGGACAGCTTATGACCATTGCAGCCGTTAATAAATCGAACACACTACATATAGTCGTGTATCTACAAAGCTAGGACGCGAAGGGCGGCACTAGACAATTCTTATTGGGACTCGCTAAGTCCTCCGGATAACGGATAACGGAAAATCTGCTCAACTTTAGTGCGAAGCCTGCAATACAAGCATGTACCAAGATGATAATTTTCAGTTCCTAGCGTTTGGGGCTCTAAGTCAAAGGCTGAATTTGATCACATTTAGAGGTCAGGTAGTCTACAGTCAGAGTCAGATAGCCAGAGGGGTTGCGTACGATTTCGTAAAGGTTGTTCCAATTCTCCTGCATGGACTGTTCGCATACTGCCAGGAAAACTGGCGCTTTCCGCTCTGGCGAAATTCGATGTTATTCGAAAGTCACGAAGGTGTACTACGAATCTTCGTTAGATTTTCGACTTCATCTTGGTCCTGGATGGTGCCATTTAGAACAATTCTCTTTTAACAACAAGGAGACTATATTAATGCAAAAAAAGCTTAGGGCTGGAATCAGGGGTGGACGGAATTTCTTTTTTTTTTTGCTGATTTTCTGGCCATTTTGGGCGACTTTTCCTATTTTCTGCGAAAACAGCAGAAATTAGCAAACAGAGAATAGCATGACGTACAAAATTTCTATAGGTGCCCGACTACCACAACATCGCAGCCTGTGCAGCAAAAGTTGTTTGTAGGCTATTCCAATTTCGAAAAAAAGGCTTTTTGCGAGGTGTCTTTCATTAAGAATCGCGCCATGCAGTCGTTTGATTCGTTTGATGGATGGTGTAAGCGCTGCTATCGCGCGGACCCTCTGTAGCAGATTTCAGTCTTTTATAAATCGGATTAATTGAATCGCCTGCTTCAGTAACAGTCGCGATCATAGAAAAGGCTTTGTGATAGTTTCTGATATGAAAAAAACATGCGTCAATACAGGCTCTCCCAAACGAATGTTGTCAGTGTTTGAATGGTCATAAAACTCGTTAGCCTTCCAGCAACAACAGTAACTTGTTTTGAAAGGACAGGAAAAGAAATCTAGGGGCTAATTAGATGTTGAGATTCATTCATTCGTCGATTCAGTCTTAAATTTTTCCAGCAGTTGTTTGCCCTGGGCAACAATTTAATGCTAAGGTTGTTTAGAACCTTGGATCAGAATTAGCGCAGTGTCTGAACCTGGAAGTTGGGTAGCCACGCTTTAGGTAGCCATTTGTTTTCGAAAAGAGTGTAGTTGCTCAACCAAAACTGCCCTAAAATTCTAGGTGAAGTAGAAGGTCGTAACATGCGCAGCGATCCGTCGTCTATCCACTCATCGCGGATCGCCTTTGCGGTGACACTTTTGACCACTTGATGGTGTCTTCCGTACTAGGATGCATCTTTCGGTTGATGCAGAATTTTGCTGTAATGTCATGTGCTTTCGAATTTCGCCCGCAAAATTTTCGACTGGTGGAGAACAGCTGCAATGCTGAATCCTCCCTGGCGATTCCAGCCATGGTGATTGTCTTCCATCACGAGCCTCCTGATGATTAATCGATACCTGCGAAGTATCCATGGACCAACCCGCTAAGCCCGTTTCACTGCAACGACAACGATAGGAAAGCAACTCGTTTATTGCTGATTCAAGCAGCGCAAAGATTGAGTGACGCGATGGCTGTGGCAGTAGCTGTTCCACAGGAAAGCCTCCAACGAGAGAATCACCAGGAATCCAATATCGAGGGGAGCAGATAAGGCGAAAGACAACACATCATGCACTGCGCGGAAACACGGTTCCGTGAATAAGTGTCTCTGCATATAAAAACAAGGACCTCTGAAACTGAGAACACTAGAACAATAATAGGACAAGAACCGTGGTCACAAGAACACTCGTGAGTGCGTCACTGTGCAGTAAGCACGATACCGGGATACAGGCAGTGAACGAACCAAGAGCGGGGACTGGACGAGGGAAAGCACAACAGTTCGAGCAAGTGAGTAGATTCGCGTCGCTGCGGACTACGACTGCAGACGGCGAGGGCAGAGAGCTAAAGTATGGTGGTCTCGATGCTAGTGGAGGTGTCATTCGTGAGGTACGAGCACGTCGAGACCGACGACATCGACGCCTCGTAGTGGACGGAGCGCTCGAACATCTCGCACGACACAGCACGGTGAACCTGAAACGGTGCCGCCGTCAACTTTTTTCCAGCCGCTTGAAAGCCCCTTGTATGAGTGGTCGGACAGACGCAGAGCCGCCGGAGATCGAAGCGAAATATGTTGCAGGCTAAGTCTTGAATTGAGGGCGGGTGTGTACCAGGGGTGAGGTGACGGTGAAATTTCGGAGCCCGAATGGCCGGTATTTTTACTCAAAGCGACCAGATAACAGAAGAAGTGACAAACAAGTGACTGAATAAAACGGGGTGTGAACAGAACATACATATCCCGCATAGCCTAGGTGGTTTGAATACATCCAATTGCTCTTTCACACCAAATGAGTGCTTTCTAAAGGGACAAAAAAGCAGAAGTACATTGGATGTCCTGCCAACAGACAATCCAGGACAGCGGAAACCATCAAGCGCCTTTTTACCCATTACACTGTAAGGAGCTAAACAGGACGAGATCGCTTCTGCTTCAAAAGCAGGCAGCTCGATCCAAGACATGTGAATACATATGCGGCTCGGAAGGAGCTCTCTGAACACAAACTAGTCCGCTCCATGTTTTCAGGGGGCAGAAACCGCTTTCTAGAAAGCCTTCGAAAGCGGTGTTCGAAACGGTGGAACAAAAATACCATCGAGCTAGTGCTGCCCCACTCTTAAGCTTTTTGCTACCACATGTGTAATCGCCATTTCAACAGCTATACAACTAGTGATGCATTACATTACTTCACAGCGTTGGACAACTCTTTAGAAAAGAAATCATAAAAAGCGATTGCACAAACTGGAGACTCTTAGCGATGATAAGCAAATGTAGCGGAATCTGAGTACATGAAGTGTTGAGCAAAAATTTTTTTAGCTTCCTGTACGTATGAAGGAAAACCGGAAATCGCTGTCGTTCGAAAATTAGAAAGTCGAGTAAATCCACTCTTCTAGCATGCTTCAAATAATGTTCGAAGTCTTTGACAGTGCAGAAACGCGACCACCGTAACCAACCTCGTAGAGCAGAATCGAATTTCGATCGAAATCGATTTTCGAAAATCGTTTATGCGATAACCAACGTCCAGACAATGTGGCTGCTGGTTGGGAGGTCATAACCTTGCTGCCGGTGACGCACCTGGAGAAATTTGGGGCAACTATAAAGCTGAAAGTGTGCGATATGCGACTGGTGGGTTGCGAATTCGTACCGGCTCTAAGCTTCTCTATCAGCTGTAGTAGCAGCAAAACAATAACCTTCCAAGCATTGCTTACATATTTGTTTATTACATGGTGCCATGTATTTTTGGAGCAATTTCTTCGCTCACTCAATTGCTCGAAAACTCAGAAAGTTGGTTTACTTGTTTATCCGATTGCGCGAACTTCCAAATTCGATTTTGTGAGTTCGTTCGCTCGTTCGGAGTCAAAAGCTCAAATCCGACTAGGGACCGTCTTTTTCCCGAATGGTTCTTTGCATGCTATCTAACTCAAAAAATGCTGCATAACGAATAACATCATGCCTGGTTCATTGAAGCATTCCGAAAGCGGACAGTTGATGGATTCCCCTTGCTATGCAGCCCCTTACTTCTCCGTATAAGGCGACTTGTTCGGGTCAGCCAAAGGACAAGACAGGTTTCTACCTTTCTCAGAATAATCTCATACCAACTGATCGACCTCCGCGGTATAGGAGGCTCAGCTATGCAAAGAGGTGAAGGCCTTGCTGGAAAAAAAGACACACATAAAACGGGGTAAGAACGGTGACCAGACCTGCGCCTTACCCAACCCGAAGAGAACCAATATGATAAGTGGAACCAAACTTAGGAAACAGTCGTCTACAAACCATATGCGAAGCCCAACTATCCAGACAAAGCGAAAATAGTTCTCTACAAGCGAAGCACAACAATACAGCATAAGGGAGCTCTAAAATGAGCAGCACTTATGGTCCTAAATAAACCAGAGCACTTCAAGAACGTCTGGTTTGGCTTAAGACCAGAACTGCTACCTTCGTTAGAAATTAAACAGAGGAGAACATTCGTGAGGAGGACATGCCTACCATGCATCTATTTGGGACCAACGAAGGGTAAAAGGCAAGGGCAGCGGGGAATGGAAACGCATGCAGGGGCGAAGGATAGCCTGTCGTGTGAGGTGTGACTTGTGAACAAGGCGAATTGGCATATTTTCATTTCGAAAGAACAATAGAAATCTTCTAAGACGCAATTTGAATAGTGACCAGAAGGATCTGACAGTTGATGCTTAACTGCGTCGTACGAAATGCAAGAGACGGCAGAGAGATCATGGCAGAGCATTCAGATGAGATCGAAAGGGAATGAAAGACCGATTAACAGCAAACATGGCAGTTGTATACGGCTAGATGTAGGGCTAACACGGCACGAAGGGACAGATGGGTTAGAGGGGCGGAAGCACAGGCAGACAACACAGGGTGCCAAAAGACAGCAAGTCAAGAGTAGCAACCGAGAAGAAGCGCGACCTCTCAAAGCAACAACGACATCAGCGGGTTCCGCGAGAACAACTTTCCCTCGTGAGGTCGTCCCTCCTTGAAACCACTATCCATTATAATGGCTCATACCCGGAAGGGGCTTTTCTGTCGCTGAATCGACTTCGAGCGGCTCATGTGAAGCTCCGAGGCACGGCTGAAATGACGTTCTGGTGCTGGTCCACCAGCACTTGCTCCGCCGGATCGTGCCTCTCGCTGCTGAACATCGAGACGTCTCCTCTTCTCGACCTCCAACTGATCCCGAACCAACGCCAGCTGCGATTCCAGCAGCTTTCTTTTGTGCGTGAAGTTCATCTCTCGCTGCTCAATTACCATTTCGAGCTAAAAACTGAGCGGTTAGAGTCACATGGACAATTCGAACATAGATTACGCTTCCGCCTAACACGGGTATTTTCTACGCCTTCAAATGTTGTGCCGACTACTGCAGCATCTATTTGGATTAGTACTTAAACGCCGTTCTCAAAAAAGCAATAAAATATATGTGATCTGTTGTTTCACACGTGATGCGGTTAAGTGTTGCGTCTCGAGCGCGTTTTTCTACGTCAATGGAGTAAGTTTGCCTACTTTCAAGGCGTATTGCATCCATACATCTGTGGCATTCGCACAACTTCACCTCAATTTTTACGAGATTATGGATCTAACTTAAGGACCCCAGGGGGAGGGGTGCTGGCATAACTACTCATTCACTTACTCTTCTGTTTCGAGGTGTCAGCACAAAGAACTTGAAGTAGGAGAACGGGCTGAGGTGAGGTGATTTCTGCCCATGGTTCTGAACATTGTTGTTCCGTCCCGTCACAGTGTTTGCTATCTAGTGATGTTGCTTCTCCTGAACCGTAACCCAGCACTAGCGTCTCTTGAGCGGTCATTTCAGCCATGGTCTGTTCCGGCGAAGAGTGTTCACTAATTTTGACGCTGTCTGGTATGAGCTCAATGTTTTTTCGATGGTGTCACTTCAACTCTTCAACTTCTCAACTTCTTCGTGAAAGCCCTGAACGACCGATATGACGCTCTTCGTGTCCCTCGAGCGAGGAGGATCCATTGGACCACTCTGGCACGCGACAGGGACGAATGGAGACGCTGCTGGCACCCGCTCGAGCAATTCGATGATCAACGGGACGACAGGTGATACAGGTGATACACTTCAACTCCCACTCGCACACGCCGCCATACATATGCCACACTTAAAGCCGCACCGCAACCCCCTCCCTTTTACTCCACCAAGGTTAACAAGACCACTTCCTCGTCATGTCACGCAACAGGTCCACGGTTAGCACCTTTCTAATTAGCGCCACGCTGTTCAATTAATTGTGCTAATTTGGTTTAGCAAGCATAACCCGTCTATGGAGGATTTAACAATTTAGATCGATTTTCTTTTCGACTAATCAAGAATCGCAGTTGTTCGAATATTTTTCGAAATAAACATCGACCTGTTCGAACATTGCTCAAACAATGTTCCAATTCCTCTGCAATTCTGAAATTCGCCTACACTTCCAAAGCTTGAAATGAGTCACAGATTAGAATTCGAAAACGATTTTGGAAAACTGCCTGCCCGACACATTCCCGGACAAGTTTGTTCGATTGTTTGAAAATTCGGAAATTCGATTTATTCCTTCGCTCGATTATTTCGAAACTCAAAAATCGACTCCTTTCGTTTGTTCGTTCGTTCAAAAAAAATCAAAAAGCAATGTAGGAGCAAGAAAGCAAAATCAGAGAAGAAAAAGATCGTGCTGTCTCTCTTCATTCTGAAATTCACCCAAAGCATTGCGTGTGTGAGGCAACTTATTATACATACCAGTGTTATACCTACGACTGGCTGGGGCTTCGCCCCCAAACCCCGAGAATAGGACGCCATGGCCGCTACGGGTTTCCTATTCTTCCCTAGGCCTTCTGACCTTTATGTTAATCGAGATGGATTGATTGGTCGACTTCAGATTCGTGTTCAGCGACCTTGTTTACCCCCAGGGCTGAAGTTTCGTGCCGCTTGAACGGCATCCTCAAAACATCGATAATATCGATCGATATCGATTGATCTGACTTCAGATTCGTGTTCAGCGACCCCGATTACCCCAGAGCTGAAGTTTCGTGCCGCTTGAACGTCATCCACAAAAAATCGATAATATCGATCGATGTCGATTGCCTCCAAAACCCCTCCCGTCGATGATCATCTAAATGCCCAGGCATGGTTGCCGACGTGTTCGGCACGTCTACAGCTCGCCATGCATGGTTGCCGACGTGTTCGGCACGTCTACGGCTCGCCATGCACGGTTGCCGACGTGTTCGGCTGCCGCGCCCCAACTCAAGTGTGACGGACGGACAGTGTGACACACGCACATACGCACACACACAATCTTGCTGCTTTATATATAGAAGGAAGTAGGATAGTACACCTGAGAGATCCCGATTCTTCAACAAAGGAGGAGGCGCGGGAGCAGCCGAAGACTGGCAGTGGATGGAACACAAGTTCATTGTGCTGTGCATCCGTATTTCTGGCACAATCGAAGGAAGCAGCGCTTCCGATGTTTCAATCCTTTTCTGGCGAGTTCGATTAAGCCCCCACTGGTTGCCATCAGGAGTGCACACAATGTTCGGCGCGTTAAATTTTTAACAAATTTTTTGAACGGAGAAGTTTTGATACATTTCCGGTAAATCGTTAAATCTCGCTGAAAATACAATTAACTGCAAACTAATATTTCAAATGAAGAAAATCAAGGAAAACGTCATATGCTCCAACTTCAGTGGGTCAACAACTAAAGTTCAAGGAACGGAGTGTAACACTACTATGCAACATAAACAATTCACTGCGAACAAAGAGTGCACAGCAAGATAAACAAGCTTTCAGCAACAAATTATCTTCAGGGTGTGGAAGAAGAACAGGTACGGAACTACCATTCAAGGGAACGGTGCTTAGTAGGCTGGTGCTCGCATCGACTCGACGCTACAATTACAACGATGACATTTTCACGGACGAGTTGTCCGGGCGGGTTACAACAACAACAACATGGTGGAACGCCACCGTATCGATTTTTGCTTTCCTTGCGGCAAGAGCGATTCTCGGACAACCCGCGCCGCATACGGCAGCCTGCATAGTGACGAGGGGTGTTTCGCAGTGCCCGGCTTCGGGCCAAGTGCTTCGGCGGTTGGGTTGGAACAACAATTTTTGGTTGGGGTGTTCGTGGCATCCGGGCGGAGCAAAGGTCGTGGAGTTGTGCTGAAGGGCGGGGCACTCCTTCGCCCTCAGACCGCGCTCCACGATGGGCACCGCACCCCAAGTCCATCGGCGCGCCCCGGACAACTCGTCCTTGAAAATTTCATCGTTGTAAGTGTAGCGTCGAGTCTCGCATCGCACCGGCAAGGCATCTTAGAATGTGAGTTAGACTAGGCAGATCCAGGAATTCCCCCTTCCCTAGTTTTTTGCGAAAGCATCTTGTGTGACTGTTCCACGAGCGTGTACAAGGCATCAGCCCGCTGAGTACAGAAAGAGCTCATGAAAAAAACGTCAAAAGCCTATCAATGGAACGTCAGCACTTTGACAGACGATTGACAAACGCGCGATTTTCGCGTGTCTAGAACGTGAGACCAATCGATTTCTTTGCAACGTCGGGACCGTGATACGATATCGTGTCACACAGACCCACACGGCCGAAAGGGTGTGACAAGGTCATCAACGTGCTAACACGTTCAGGAGGAGTAGCTTTCCAAAATTTTATGACATCGCGTTGTTCTCAAATCATTTACCATTTCCCGGTGTCGATCAAAGTATTTTGGGATAAGCAGCGCCAAGTGGGAATACACAGGTCTTACGAAGGGTCAGACGTATCTCTGCAAATTCGTTGACGGCCTTGGTGGCTCGGCGAAGAACTTTTCCAGCTCCAAAATTACTTCTCAAAATTCAAATACGCCATAGAAAATAACAAAACAGCATGAAAATACTAAAATACTCGTGCTTATGTCAATAGTTTTTCAGGAATAGTCCTAATCGAGGAGGGGGATGATGTCTGCAATATTAGTGAAGACAAAATCCCTCTTCACACTTTTGCGTCAAGCGGCGTCCCTACGGCCGGCAGCAGAGTCTTGCGGGTGCCGCGGACGGCCACGACAACGGCGGGTGGTGCGACGCCGCGAGGGTTACTGGACGCAATGCTGCGTACTTTTGCCGGCTGAAGCACTGAAAAGGTCGTCGCGATCTTTATTTGATTGGTAGTGTTAACGCTGCTTACATGAGACATCATATGTGTGTGAGTTTTGCAATTATTTTTGTTGCATCGTTTACAGGTATGAAACTCCATGCAAACAAGAATTCTGCTATCAATCGAATAGGATGAGGGCTTGGTGTCATCCTTTCTTCCGAAAATAAAAAATGGCCGCCTTTCTGCTCTTTCAAGCAAGTTTCAAACCATTATTTTTCCTCAAAAATAAGAAATTTATAAAATCTCAAACAAGGCGTTCACTTATTCGATACGTGAATTGAAACTTTAAAGAAAATTACATTAAAATTTTCCTCGAACAAAAAATTATACTAGCCCTTTTTCTTGGAAAGTTTCTATTAGTTTAATGTAGAGAGAGCCCACTTCGATTTGGAAGAATTTGCGTTGATTTCAATGTTTTGGGCTAGCTCAGAGAAGAACGTAAACACAGCAGTCATAGCACCTGCATAATTCATTTTGGATTCTTCCCATATCGAACAAAGATCTGGCGCCGGCTTCAGTGCATTCAACCTGCCTATACAACTGTGTAGTATACGTGAGCTCGATGGCGATTTTGTCAAAGACCATGAGTGCAGTAGAACGCGAATTCTGATTCAGCTGAAAGCGCACTGTTCTCATGCAGAGTGTGCCTTCACTACTTTGCTCCTCCCTTGTTGAAGAATTGCAAATGCTGACACTTAGCAATTTTACTCGAGTATTCGAGCTTTTAAGCACTTCTTTCATTGACGTGCGTCATAGCTGCGAAAGGGCATTCAATGATGACTTTAGCCGATCTGCTCATCGATAACGAGTACTCCTTAAAAAGGTTCTTCAGTACCGCTGTATAGGTAAAGGATAGTGCTTTGTGCAAATCACTCCACAACCATTCTACGGGTTGTCCTGGAGGCAGTCTGAAAGCATATTCAACCACGTGCGGCGGTTAGCTAATGGGAAGCCATGTTTTGACTTTCCTAGAAAATTTTGGTGCCAAGTCAGTGGCGCTGAAGGGATGGAAGACTTTCTTTGCCTGTTCGAGGCCCGTACCTACAACCTCGATTCGGTGTGAACGCGACGCCCGACGCTTCTTCCGACTGCGCTCTCACGAGCCCACCGTACGACTCGTGCTAGCACAGTCGAAAGAACTTGTGTTATTTAGGTTTAGCGAAACGATTAACAACTGAGAAGCATGAAAAAGCTGAAAGCTAGAAAAAAAACCAAAGAAGCCGCGTGAGTGGCGCGCTCCACGAGTTTTGTCGCCCTTCACCCTCCGCTTGCCGCAAAAGTGTGCGGTGGACTTAAGAGAAAAATGATAATCTTACTGAAAAAAGTTCGCTAAAAATTCCGTTAAATTTATAAAAATTTCCGTTAAGTCGTTAAGCCAGATTTTAAAGAAAAATGCCGGTACTTCGTTAAATTCATTAAATTGTTAACCGTTAAATGTGCACCCCTGATTGCAATGTGCTACCCCTCCCTGCCCCACTATTGTTCCTCCAGAAGTGTTAGCATTAGTAGTTCATTGCCATCATTATCCTGTATAGGGCTTGGAGATGAAACAGGATACTCACATATCTATCATTACCTCTTACCAAATTAAAATGACCGTAGAGCTCTTTCAAGAGAGCAGTGGTATTGCCAGCACCTTTAATGCGACGTAATCATTGATAAAGAACAGCGTGATAAACCATTCTTCGCAAAAAAAGAACAAAGAACTACAAAGACGTCCCTCTACCTACCATATTTAGAAGAAGCTACGATGTTCTGACTGATTCTAAAGAGCAAAAAAAGCAGTGAACACCATTCTATGTAGAGGCACGACAGAGTAGCGTAGCTCACAGAAACGACATGAGCACGGAAAAGGCATAGAAGGAAAAGAGTGGGGTAGTTCACAGACACGATACCCTAATCGGAGAAGGGCATCGCTAGAAAAGGAAAGACAAACGTAACAGGGGAGCCCCCCCCCCCCCCCGGTAGCAAATTGCAAAGAGGGGTCCTCTTGGTGGGCAGTTCACGGTGTTGGTTTTGTAGTAGCCTAGTTTGTTTGCAGTTTTTCTGCCGTTGCCAAATAATCAGAGTGGAGTGCCCCTCACTAGGTCAGATCCCATAGAAACTATTGTATTATTAGTGTCCTTCTGTGAAGGATGTTCCACAGATTACAGTTCCCAAATTTTGTAGTTCAAATAAAATATGGGGACTTTCGATGAGCTTTCCAGTGGAATAACACAGAGCTAGACTTTGCCCACTGCGGCCCACGAACTCATTTTGTCGACCAGCTCAAATGCCAGTAACCAGGGTAGATACCACACATCTTCAGCGCAATGCAGCAGCCAAAATCTCTCAGGAAGTGTGCTCTTACCCACTGTGATCCCAACGATTAACGCTTTGCCGGATTTACGAGCATTTTCGTCAAATCTATTTAACAGAATTTCATGGGGACATTTCCGCTATGCTGTCTTAACAAAATTCTACCTACAATTCTCGAAATTCGCCGGAAAATTTAACCTTTTCTTTGTGCAAACTCAACGAGTTTTCTAGGCGGGTTCTTGCAGTATCGCTGGGATACTGGAAAACTCTCCATTTACTTGAATCGTAGGAAAAGCAGTCAATGCCGTCCTCATAATTCGTCGATTGCTCGCATTTTCTTGCTGGTTGACCAACTCGTTTGTTTGCTTCTCCACTTTTCTCGGCAGCCGTTTCGCCTTCCTGGACTTTAACTTTGCAAAAGGCGCGCGTGCACCCGATACCAGGTCCCTAGTTCGGATTTCCCGCCCAGGCCAACCAAGCCTTCCGTTCTTTCGGGGTCGGTGAATTGGTACCAGATCTGTTCGGGAAGTGTCACAGAAAAAGTGGGAAAAAGAAAGGCAATAGGAAGGCTCTTTCCCTCTCCCCTCAACTCTTCCTGTAAATTGGACCGGTCTTTCGTACAGCACCAAGAGATGACTGTGGAACTAACAAGGGGAGGATTTGAAGACTATGTATGCACGAGGAAAGGAGTCATATATTATAGAAAGAATCTCCACCCACTGTTTAGTATGTGTGTTTCTTTTTTTACCATGTCACCAAACCAAAGGAGTGGGGGGGGGGGGTCCTTGAAGTTTACCATGTTGTGGCGCACCCTCAAGAGCGTTGGAGGTATCCTGTACGCCGGCAAGTGGTTCGGTGTGCAATCGAAGCACAACGCAATGAGAAGGCTATTTAGGATAATGCGAGCTTCTCAACAAGAAGCACAGGCCAGGTACACCAGGGGCCGGATTCATCAAAGTTACTGCATTAACCTTAACGGAGAATTGTAAGCAAAAAGCTCATTTAACGCGGCTTATCGCTCACCATATCGCTTGATAAGCCGCGTCATTTGAGCTTTTTGCTTACAATTCTCCGTTAAAGTTACTGTAGTAACCTTGATGAATCCGGCCCCAGAACACCACTTTCAATATCGTTATGACAGATCCGTTCTCCTTCAGCTACCCACAGGTCCGACAGCTTAGCGTCAGGATGTCTTTTGTAGATAAAATCGAAGGTGATGACAGCGACGTCGGAGTGAAATCGCTTCATACGGAAGCTCTAGCTGAAGAATCTCATATCGGCTGGCTGAATCTGGCCGCCGCCGCGACCTGGTAAACTCCTGCGGCTTTGGCTTACCGACTTGGCAGAAAAGAAACGCACTTTCACATTGAGTGAAGGGTGGACATGCTTCCTACATGAGTCGGCTTTCCCTACAACACGCGCTACAGATCCTTCCCTTGACGATGTACGACTGTCTTACTTGAGCTTTCCACCTTTTTCTACTGATCGGCAGTGTTTTGGAGGAGCACAACCTACATACACGTGAAAGCGTCAACACGCATGACAGCACCTGAAATTGAGCGAAGCCGACGAAAACTTTTGCTCGGATGTATCAGGTCGGACCAAAACCAATACTTCACTTGTGGAATTGCATTGTATTGTATTGCAGGTTTGAAAACAAAAGTCCTACGGAAAAGATATATCACTTGAAATGTAGGTCTGGCTGTAGCAAGACATTCAATATCATTCAAAAATGTTTAAAATTTCCAATTATGTCTATGGGTTTCTTTCACATTATTTACAAAGTACCATTATTCAATTTATGTATAAGGCATGCTCTATAGCCATAGGAGCAAATCGAGAAAACCAAAAAACCATTCTGACTGCGGACGTCAAGCAAAGGTGCAGTGTGGTACCAGGCGCTTCAAGAAGAAAATCTGAGTTGCCAGTTATAGGCATGTTGCAAAAGGTGGCAGATTTAGCCGAGTTCTGTTTCGAGGAGGCAAGCATGATATAAAGTGAAGATGAACCACTCCCTTTCAAATACGTGTATCTCTCGTGCATTTCGTTTGAAAGGTGGAGGGGAGAAAGCTTAACAATAGGAATCTACCTTACCTGGTTGATAAAGAAAAGAACACTTAAACCATGCAATTCACGCTCATTTGGTAAACTGTATGTTCCTATTTACTCATTGTTGTTCTGCACTGGGAGCAGAACCTTTTGCGTGAACGGGTACCGTTTAATGAACACGTGAATTTATACACTTCGAGAATATTTTCCAAGGTTGAATTACACCAAAAAATTGGGTGTGTTTTCTGCTTGATCGGAACTGTTCACAGGACCATTCTTCAGTTCTACGAAACAATTGCGATAGTATGGAATAATCTTGGGCTAAAAAAGCCTACATAGCAACTGCAAGTAAGTAGAAAGTTTTGTCAGTGAAAATAAAAAACATACAAAAATGTTTAGCCCAGTAATGGTACAGCGAACGTTGGGACTTCTCGGAAGCTAGAATAACTAGGCATAGCAAATTTTTTGTACCGTGCATACCCTGCGAACCTCTACGTGTTTCATAGTATCGTAAAATTGCCTCAGCTCATTATCTGCAAAGACATGCTGATTCCAACAGTTTCTGCACAAATTAAAATGTTGCCCCTGAGTAGAAATATTTCAGTTTGAATGAAACTCCTCAAGTCCAATGCGAGAGAATACGATACATACGAGAATCTGGCTTTTTCTACATCAACGCCACCAAACTGGCTGCAGTTTTTGTAGTTTGATTTAATAGATTTACAGTAGACAGAGCAATTTTTTTCGTTTAAAAGTTGTTAAAAAAATTACCGACTAACATTTAACGCACACTCCTGCTCTAACGTAATATTCAATGCACGCAGCACATACCTGACGCTTTTCTACGAGAAGTTTCGATATCTTCGCTTCCAGTTCGCCCTGGTCTTTGAGCAACTTCGATATATTCTTGGTTCCAGATTCCCGCTCCAGCTGGGCGATCTTAATCTGAGCCTTCTAACTGTTTCAGAGCAATTTTTCGGCGAGAGCTTGTTACCTGGGACTGCAACTGGCTGCAATTTCTGTAGAGCTCCGTGTTTTCCTTTTCCATCGCCGCCAACGACTTGTCGATGGCCTTCCGTTCGCTGAGCGTGTTTCGGACAGCGGCTTCCGTGCGCGACTTCTCCGCTTCCAGCTAAATATGACACACGCTCGCTCACGGACGGCATCTAAAGCGAGGAGCGACAGAGAACGCACCGCTTCAATGTGCTTCTTCAGAGATGCAACCTCGCGGTCAAGTCGAGCTCGGAAACCATCCACCTCTTTCTTCTCTACCTCGGCTCGTACCAGTTTCCGCTTGAGCTCCTCCACCTCAGAGGTCAAAATGAGTCTTTCTGAAAGCCGAGACTTATCTCAAGCAACGAGAGTGTTGATCACACTCCGAATTGAGACCGCTCTACCTTTTCGAAGAGTTACAAGCTCTTCGCGCATCTCCTTCTCGAGCTTGCTCCATTCCGCTTCAGACTTCTGCAGCACAAGAATTTGCTGCGTCATGGTCTGCTTCGCATGATTGTTATTCTCGAGAGATCGCTCTGCATCGGTGAGTTTCTGATTCAGAAGTCCCACACGATGTGCGGAGTCTCGCTGCTCCTGCCTGAACATTAAACGTACAGAAAGCCAGCAGCTGGTTCACTTTATTTCATGTTTCCTTTCACAAGGTAAAAAAAATTAATAATCCCAACGACAGAGGGTATCCTCAAATTTCTACAGCAACGTATGAATTTGATACGCCTATCCAGTATGTTAATTACTAAGCAGCGACGGTTTAGATTCGATGTTTACGAAATAAAATATCTCCGCTCAAATAACACTCCATTGCAGCAAGTAAACGCAGGCATTATTTTTTGGCTTTTTCGCTAACGGATACGAGACGTGGCTCTGAAACCATAAAATATTGGCCTCTTCATTTGGCACTCTTGGAAAGCAGCTTTGTTATAAGTTCAATGAACTCCAAGACACTATCCTCTCCAAGACAAGTAAGGTCTTGGAGAGGATAGTGCGCAGTCAAATCTATGGTTATTCACGAGTAAATAATCTTCTTGCAAAGTCACAGCATGGTTTTCTTGAACGAAAGTCTACTGTAACAGCTCTCGCTTCCACTGTTCCACTTTGGCAAAAACTAATGGATACTCGTGGGTACGTTACCGTGTGCTTCCTCGATTACGCCAAAGCCTTTGATCCTATTAATCTGCATCTTTTGTGTGTAAAACTGCGAGCTTATTGCGTTGAAGGGTGTCTTCTCAAATTTTTACAATCCTTTTTAAGTTGACGAAAGCAGACTGTTCTATTTAACCATGCTGTGTCTGACACGTACGAAACTCCTAGCGGGGTTCCCCAGGGAACATGCTTGGGACCACTCATGTTCCTGCTTTATGTCAACGACCTCCCAGACTGTCTTCCTTCTGGGGTACACTGCTCCTTTTACGCTGATGATTCGAAGACATTTTCGTTTAATAATACGAATATTTTGCAACATGGTCTCGACTCCGTTCATGCATGATCATACAAGTGTATGTTGGATATTTCCCGTGAAAAAACTACTGTAATGTGTATTGGAAGCACCCACCCAAGAGGGACAACTTTTAACTTTTTAACTTTTAATATCGACTTGCAAGTTACGAGTGAGGTGCGAGACCTAGGCGTACTCTACTCTAGCTCCCTTTCCTTCGAAAGGTATATAGACGATATAGTTGCCAGGGCATACAGGAAATGTATGCCCTGGCAACTATATCGTTTTTGCTGAAGGGATTTCATTCTGCGTGCTTTCCGAACACGTGACAGTTGTACTTTATTTCGACTTTTCACTGTATATGTAAGGCCGCTGCTTGAGTACTGCACACCAATCTGGTCTCCATCTAAGCGGACTTACGTCGACAAAATTGAAAGGGTGCAAAAAAGATTTACGAACCAAATATTTATGAGAAACGGGTTGTTCAATATCAGCTATCGAGATAGACTGACTGTTCTTGGAAGTACATCCCTTCAGCTGAGAGGAGTAATTTATGACGAAAATTTAATATTTAAAATAGTCCGCTGTGCTGTGGATATTGACAGGGATGAATTTTTTAACTTCTCGGAATTTAGTGATAGAACAAGACGCCATTCACTGCGAATTTCTACTGGAAGAGTTCGGACCCAGCAGTTTCTGGAATCGTTTCTTGTATGAGCTCCGAGAGTGTGGAATAGCTTGCCAAACGATGTAAACAGCAGCTATCTTCAACCAGAGGATAGAGTCATATCTCAGGCAAAAGGGATTTTTTAAATGTTTTTTTAAATGTTTTTTTTCAAGAATTTATTTGCAGTAGAGCTCAAGTATTCCAGGAACCGCCTAGATCATGCTGTAGTGTCTTGTCGGATGTTCAGCGTTCAAAAGGTCTATATAGACTTTACAGGATGGATCTTTCTACCGTAGTGATCTTGCAAGTACAGTAGTCGTTCACTACGAGTAACTATTATAGTACTCGTTCCCTTAACCTGTGTTACGTAGATTGTTTTTGTGTTTTTTCACACTTGTTTCAAAATTCTGCTTAGCCTGAGTTAAGCCCATGGATTGTATTTGTTATAAGAACACATATGACTGAATCCAGTTACATCTCTTCTCTCTTGATACGTGAAGTCATCTCCTTTTTTTCTCAATGGTATCATGCAATTTACTGTGTACTAAATGGTAAGCTGGATGGAAAGAAGACAATACATTGAGAAAAGTCATTCCGTAAAACATATCAGTCCACCAATAGTTGCGGTTTTTATGGTCAGCCAGTCTGAAGTTATAGAAGCGACAAAGGCTGTCACTGAAAGGAGCTCGGCCTCGCCTAAGTTCGAAAGGCTATATCCTTAGGGAGGCAATCGTTAGTCCCGACTCGGATCCGCACTGACGACGCCGACAGTGCCTCCGGAGACAATTAACGTCGACTCGCACCGTACCACCCGCCGCTTCGCGACGATATCCAAGGCAGCCCTCGCCGCCGTGCGATGGCGACCTAGCCGAGCACGGGAGCAGGCAGATCGACCGCGATCCCACTGAGGCCGAACTTCACAGATCAATCACATTTACAACTACAGTAGATAACTTATTTAAATGGTTTACAAAGGCAGCGTAGAGTGTCGTACTGGTGCTCGCCCTACACACTTTCATATCAGAATTTCGAGCTCTATCTGATGGGCTGCACAAGAATGCTTAAAAATTACCATGTAGAGACATGTTAACGCAGGCTTCGAGCCAACGGCTTCACGAACAATTAGGCATGAATTTTGTACACTTTATTACCAACATTCTAAGCTCTATCTGATATACTGTATAAAAATGCTTAAAAATTCCCCTGTGGAGATACTTTGATGCAGGCCTCTATACATTAAGAAGGTGAAGGCAGACGATAAATGCGGCCTTTCTGTGGGATCATATTGCCTGTGAAAAGCAAGGTCAAAAGAGCACTTGGAGTCATAAGCGTACACATCCCGCGGTATGCAAAAATAATCATATAATGCTTGAGGTTACCATCGTACCATTCTGGGAGGAGCGAAAAATAAGTTATAAAAGGAACGTAATCCGAGAAACCACTTTTAACCTTGTTAACCAAGTACGATGTATTCACTCAACAATGGCTATATCAACAGCCCTCTTGAGGGAGCCTGTGGATAAAATTAAATTACAATGAATTTTTACTCTTACATATGCCTAATTGTTTGTGAAGCCTTTGGCTCGAAGCCTACGTTAAAATGTCTCTACAGGTAATTTTTAAGCATTCTTGTAGAGCCTATCAGATAGAGCTCGAAATTCTGATATGAAAGTGTGTAGGGCGCGCACCAGTACGACACTCTAGTCTGCCTTTGTAAACCATTTAAATAAATTATCCACTGTAGTTGTGAATGTGATCGATCTGTTAAGTCTCGCCTTTAGTCGGGTCGCGGTCAATCTGCCGGCTCCCGTGCTCGGCTAGGTCGCCATCGCACGGCGGCGAGGTCTGCCTTGGAGATCGTCGCGCAGCGGCGGGTGGTACGGTACGAGTCGACGTTAATTGTCTCCGGAGGCACTGTCGGCGTCGTCAGTGCGGATCCGAGTCGGGACTAACGACTATCACCCATATCCTTACGCTTAGGTGTGACTTGCCAAGAATGTTGCTCGAGAGTGGTATGAAATTTACGAATTTCATACACACCACGCTATAACTTGGCTGGTTTTTGCAAAACCGCTCTTTTTACCCTCCAATAGTACGTTCGCACACAGTCTAATTGTAGTTAACCTAAGTATGAGGAAGGAAGATAATATATCTTCTTATAATCTTGTATGGAAATGACTTTTACGGAATCAATGACTAAACATTGATGAGGAATGAATTTAATCTTGGGCTTTTTTCAGGTAACAAATTTGTTTCTGGTATTACATATGCCTTCATATCAGTCCCATCATTTCTTGTTGCATAGCCAACCATTGTTTTGCTACGTATTTAGCTTGTCAACTTTGTTGTTTGTTGTTGGCTTAAATAAACATAAATAAATAACTAAATAAATAAATAAATAAATAAATAAATAAATAAATAAATAAATAAATAAATAAACTCCACCTGGCCAGCAGCTTCGTAGACCACCAGTGGAGAAGAGTGGTTAGTTTGAGCAGATTATAGTTGGCACCAGGTACCTATCTAATGCCCCAGCAATTTGTGAGCAATCAAAATTAACAATACAAGCGATCTTTTGGACCCTCGCTTGTGATAATCTCTGACCGCTTTTCATACCGTAGCATATATTGCAGCAATGAGCCACTCTTCCTCTACCTCAGAGAATGAAGGCGTCTACAAAACTCCTCTGATAGATGGAACGTGCGCCATAACGACGAAAAATATCAGGCTGTGAGCTATGAACTGTCGAAGAAACTTTGGCACTACCGTAGCCGCTCGATCTCGGCGAGGAGAGAGTCGTTCCGAGACAGCAGCGCCTCCTGGTTGTGCTGCAGTTGCGTAATTCTTTCCTCGAAAACGGACTTTTGGTAGTCTTCCGAGATTTTCTTCGCGCTGGCCGCCTAAAACGGGCATCGAAAACTGTTGGAATGCTCTCTGCCCAAGCTGGCCTAAAAAGACATTTCAAATGTCTAACCACTTGCTTCCAGCGCTTCTCCTCGAAGAGAAGTCGCTCGATTTGTTCTTTGTCCTTCTGCTGCTGTCGGCGAGAGTTTTCGAGCAGCCTTTTCACATTCTCCACTTCCGTTAGAGCATCATCCAGGCGATGACGGGTGCTCTTAAGAAGATTCATGAGACAACGCTCACTAGCAAATGTATTGCTAATGCAGCGTCTTCTAGAAACCTTGGAGATGTACAACATTAATGGGATGAGAAGCCACCTTTAGTTCAGCGTTTGCGTCGTTCAACCGTGTGACGAGCTGATCTCGCTCCTTCTGAAGAGAATGGGTACCGTCCTCTAGCGTCTTCAGCTCCTGCTCGGAAGCTTTCGCACCAGACACCAGCCTCTGACGTTCGCCAGCCATCTGCGAGATCTCTAGCCGCAGTGCCTCCATCTGTGTCTGAAATGACTCAGGTAAGGGGTAGGGATGAAGGTTCGACCTCGACGGCAGAACGGACCATCAGCTGGCTTATCTTGCTGTCTTTTTCGCGAAGATGCAGCTCAGCACTCATGATCTTCGCCTTCAGCCCTCGATGCTCCAGGTCTCTCGCTCGCATGCTCTCCTCGTTCGATACGTATAGCTGCCGTTGTGTCGCCAAACAAGACTCCAGGTTCTCCTTCTCTGAAAGACAGGTGGTTTCATGGAACCGAGATACTGAACGGCTTGAATGACACTCTGTTTGTTAACGGTTTGCCGAGTTCGAATGTTAACCACTCAAGCATTCAACCAACTTGAACTCCAACTCCATCAAAGCCGTGCCATGTTCTGGTCCTCGCCTCATTACTGTAATAGGTTAAGGAAGGGCTAGCTGAAATCCCTGGAGTAGAAAAATGCCATTCGCGTTTCGCCATGCGTGTCAAACTTGCTGAGCAGCAAGTTTGCTAATATATGATTTCAAGCACTGTTTTCAAGTCAAATTCTGCAGCGAGCAGAAACGTGATAAACACGGTTGCATGCTGCACATTACAATATGGCAGGCCATGGTCATCCCACTGGCTGTGGAGCGAATCCAAAAACGCCTCTCCAAGGTGCTCGAAGGTGTCCAAGGTGTAGCAGCAATGGTCTGACTGCTCACCCTCCGTCAAGGTCCTGTTTGTTACTCTTCTCACTATCGTCAGTCGGGCGGTGATATTTGAAACAGGGGAAGAGCTGATACCATGTGCACCTGCAATCGACTAAGGGTCGGCTTACACAGAGTTCAGCCGAGTATTCTCCCCATAGGGACTGGTGAATTTAGAATCAGTCGTGTTTGAAAAGAGCGTTGCATACCTCGTAGAAGCAGATGGCGCATGTACATCGAGAAGGCGAACCGTTCAACACCTACCCCTATGCTCTATCCTTATACATACTCTACTACTCTGTCTGTTAGAGCAATTTCTGAGGTTTTCTAACACAAGCAGCGACGCATGTTGAGAAAATGGCGCCCTAGAAACTAGACATAGGTCGCACTGTAATGCGCCGGTCTAGTGCCTGCTTGGGAATTCGATCAGTAAAGTGAACTCTTAAGAACAAATATCAACCATGAGCCCTAAACGTCGACGTAAACTGATTCCCCCAGAAATCGGTACTCTTCTGTCCCAGATACGCTATGTTGTGCTGAAGCAGTTGTACGAGCTTCTTGTCTAGACTCGCTTGGCATTCGCATTCGTTGCCAGAACTGATCGGTAGCTACCGGGCCTACATAATCGTCCGGCTTCTAACATTAAGCTTCCCCAACTCCTTTTGTTTAGCGTTAGTGCTCCACCTGGCCCGCGTACTGTTAATTCCTGCCTGATTCGATGTTGGCCGTACTGAATCACAATTCAGAGTCAAATGAAATCTGCACTGAACTCCAGGCTGGCTAGACATCAAATCCCTATGCGATTCGCTCATCTTCCTTTAGCAGTTTGCACTGCTCCGCTTTTAGGAGCTGCGAGTTGAAAGGCAGTTCTATAGACTCTGCGAGCGGTTGGTGCTACAGCTATCGCGCTGAAAGCTGGCGCACTCGCGCCGCACCAGCTTCATCACCCTTCGGAGTTTAATCATAAGATGCAGCAGTGGTAGGTGATAGGTAACGGAAAGCCAGAAACCAACCACTCTGCAGTTCCCTGACTTTTCTTTCCAACGACTGCATGTTCCCCTCTGCTTCGCTGGCCTTCGCCGCGTTCCTCTGCATGTCGTCTCTTTGCGCGGTCAAGTCTTTTGTGAGTTCGGCCTAAACACGGAGGCTAAGCGTGGATTCGACTCATCACTGCCGTTGCTGTTCACCTTGTCCCTCTCCAGCTGCTCGATCCTCTCCTTTAAGAAGCGAAGAGTGATTTCCATCGAAGAACTGATGTCCAGTCCTCTGTCGTAGTCGTGGTCGTGGAAGTGGACCTAAGGTGAATACTGTCAAAGAAAACTCAACTGAAAACCTGAATGAACGTACTGCTCTTTCAGGCGATCCTCTGACAGAGATGTCGTGAGAGCTGGAAGCTGCGCGAAGGACGGAGTACGAATCGCCGAAACCTGAACTTCCATCTTACTTTGACGCTTTAAATGACGCTCACGTGGAACTGACCAGACCTTACTAAACTTCAGTGCAGAAACAGAAATAACAGAATAGTTGGCTAAGGAAGGAGGTGTAACGACGGAGAGAAAGGTGGGTAAGAAAAGCAAAGAAACATTAATAAGCTGAAGCCAATTAACCAGTTGTCCTGTTATCTTACACTTAAGCATGACGTTCCGCTTACCGCTAGCTCTTTCCGGCTATTTAAACGTTTTGCAGAAATCAAATTTCTTGAACATTAGGGTATTGTGTTAAATTGTCGTTTTTTATCTGTGGTTGTTTTCTTTTTTAACGCATGTCTTAAACGTGCGTAATAAATTAAAACTAAAACTAAACCAGAATTAGTGATGAAGGAAACCTAGAATTAGCAACCTCCAAAGCTCCGAAAGCCTGCGGCAAGTTTTTTGTACTGACGGCGCGAAGCAACACTAGGAAATAAACGTGGGCACCTGATGAAGAGCCTGCCTTCGGGACGTCAACGACAGACTGGCCGCCACGCAGTGCTGCTGGAGATCCTGCAGCAAGAGGGTCTTCCTTTCTATGGGGATCAGAGGAAGCACTGAGCAGGTGTCAACCAACCTGCTACGCTCAGCGCAAGTCTAGCGCTTCGCTCGTACTGGTGCACCTTCTTGATGAGCTCAGCGCTTTTCGCCTCGCTCTCGTCCAGCCGAGCCTCCAGGTCGGCCCTGCGCTTTTCGAGACGCTCCATCTTCGCGCTGAAAGCGTCCCGCCCAGTGAGCATGCGTCGATCAAGCTTCTGTGAGCTCTCCTCACCTGACCGACTGCAGCTGAGTCCTGAGCTGCTCGCATTCAGTTGCCTTTTCCATGGATCTTCGTTCAGAGTCTTTGTAGTTGCTGAGCAGATCTGACATGGCCTGTTTGGAGACGATCGTCTTTTTCTCCAAGGCACTTCGAGTGGCCATCAGCTCTTCCTCAAAGGCCTTGCAGCTCCTTCGCAACTCCTCATTTTGAAGGGATAGTTCCGCGTTCTGAAATGAGAATCATATGGGATAAGGTGGAGCTGTAATTAGAGAATTTCTGCTGCTTGCTACCGATTGCTTCTGTTTTTCCAGCTCCATTGCTATTGCTCGTCCGTTTGACTCCATTTTCTTCACTAAGTCTCCCTCGACATCATTTTTCGCTATTTTATCAACGAGTTGGTTCTCTAACTCACGGATCTGGAACCACAACAATAACACCATAGCACAGCATAGCAACAGCACCTGTAAACGATATAATTTATGAAGTAAGTTATAAAGAACACACATATCCTCATTTTGACGCTTCATGCAAGCAACATTTACACTACCAATCAAATAAAAATCGAGCTTATAGCTGCGCTAGTTAATGTTCAATTTTGTCAGGAAGTCTTTTTCTCAGTTTCTCATGCTTTATCATTATGAAGTTGGCTGATCTAATAGCTATGTTCTTGCAGGGGCCGCTATGATGACATTCCCAAGGTCGCGTATAAAAGGAAACGTGTACAAAAGATGGCACAAGGAACACTCTGGGCTTTGGCTTCGGCTACTGATTCGGCTTCAACTGCGCCTTCAGTCGACTTCGGCTCTGACGTTTCCGCTCAGCTCGACAGAACGACCTTCAAGGATCAATGGCTTACCACGAGGACTCCATCAATAACTGCAAGAAACCTAGAGCGTTCAAGAGCAGTTTCCGTGAGGGTCAGCATATGCAAGATAACCAATATCAATTCAAGCGTCTTGTCTGGGAAAGTACACTTCACAGTAGTTTCACACGTGTGGCGCACAGCAGCATAGGGCGACACAACGCTAACCACCAACAATTACTAACGAGCCTTTCGAGTGCATGGCGCGATCTCGTCATTCAATGCATTATATGATTGCTGCCTTGTTGCGCTTCAAAACGAAAATTTAATCTATTATTTTTTCTCAAAAAATAAAAATTTTACAAAATTATCACACTCATTCGGGCAGAATTGAAAAACTTTTAAGAAGGATATTCCAAAATCTAATTGAACAAAAAATATTCTAACCACCTTGGAGAGCCTCAACCTGTAAAAAGCTCATTGTGTTCACCGGAAGATGGTCGCTTTCAGAAGCATCAAGTTTCTTCAGAAGGGTGTCCAATTTGACGAGAAAATGGTATATAATATTTCGCAACAATTCCATTCATTTGGTGAGGCATCGGTACGTCTTTCCAAACACTTCAATAAACGTATTCATCAGCTTGTTTCGTCACAGGTAGCAGATGAGTGTGTTCTATGGCAGCAAAAGCGTGTTCCTTCCAGAAGGTGTGTGATATGCTGCTATACGGACAAATTGCCATATCTTAATAGAAGGGCGGCCAAAGCCATGCAGTGCTAACTCTAGTTCCCATAGGAATGTCGTGCTGTGGTCAAAACTCTAGGACGAGGCAGGACTCGAACTCGCATCCATGCTTTCCGAAAAAACTAGTCCATTACACCAGCAGCGCTGCTTCCTCGAAAGCAGCATCAACGAAATCCTCGTTAACTGTCAGAAGTCGCCCGTGATATCGGAATGAGCCAACAGCTTATACCAGTATTGAATCGGTCACACTGAAGGGTTTGCCGGGAACAATGCTTTCACACACCTTCAAACCTAGAGCAGCTGTTATAGAGGTTATGTGTTCCTTCAAGGACTTTCTGCTTTGGTGAAAACTTCTACGGATGGGGGGGGGGGAGGCTCGAATCCGTACCCCTTGCTCTCCGGGCAGGATGCTAGCACTTGTAGCACCAGTGTGTATTAACCTTGTCTGTGAGGCTCTGAATCCTTCCGTCTCTCTCACTTTCCCGCTCTTTCTCATTGTGGGCCTTGAGCTGAACGGACTGGAATCCCTTGTTCAACTCTCGAAGTCTCTGCTCCAGCTCTGAAACAAAAGCAGAATCCTTAGGCTACGGCCACACACTGGCAAACTACATTTATTGAGTCGCTCACCGACAATCTGCTTCTGAGCTTCGGCCAATCTGTTGATGGCTTTATCTCGCGATGCATTCAAGTTGAAGTTTTCCTGAAATAGTCCTTCGTAAATATTAACTAAATTATAAATTAACTAATTATTAATGTTTGATGAATGTTGAAGTATTATAATTATTCAATTACAATAATTTATTAATATAGTTAACTAACTAATTAACTAAATGAATTACCAATTAGTACACCCACAGGTATACATTCTTGTAAATATTGAACATGAGGAACGCTACCTTTTCCAAGAGAGCAATCTGGTCCTTGCACTTCTGCTCTCTTTCTTCGTTCTCACGCAAACTCTCCACCATCTCGTCAAGCTTATCCTCCAACTGCTTCACAGCTGCTGATTCTGGAAAGGAGAGTTAAAGAAACGCGAACCAAAATAAAAAGCTCAGCACATTTGGTAAACGCTGATTACTACGCCTCGTATCTATCAGACGCTTTTCGGCTGATTATAGAAATTGGAATCTTAATATTCATTTATTCATTTATTTATGCGCACGAGGGAGCGCTAACACACCAAAGAACAGTAGGCACCTGACCAGTTATTACCACCACAGGTAGATGCGAAAAAGAATCAAAATCAAGGAAAACTAGATGTACTAAAGTAGATATATACATCGTAGAAGCAAAGAGCTGAAAACAACCAACTATTTCACACCCAAAAATGACCAAAACAAGAGAAGAAAGAAGTATTACTATTAGTATAGTATTACTACTTATTTTGTCTATTTGTCGTATTGTTGTCTCTGCAGTGCATTCTTCTTAATCAAGGTTCTGCCGCGTTCTCACCGATTAACACGCTGGCGACCATGGCGATCACACCCGCTCAGCCGCGTGGGATCGTGTGACACGATATCATGTCATGGTTTTGTAATTTGCTTTTCTAAGTGGATTCGAGTCTTCTGATGTTGTAAAAGGTGAAAAAAATTTCGGTTACCGATTCACTGAGCTTCTCGAGAAGTAGTGCCTTCAATTAACAAACAACTCTTGACGTGGCAAAAATCGGTTGGTCAAACGCGCCATGCACGCAAAGGTCGCCCGGTCGTCAACGTGTTAAAATCCGAACTGACTAATGCAAAAAAGCGATAGGATCTTTAGAAAGCGGATTAGGAACCCAGACTTGAAGATCGTCATATCGATAACGGAAGAAGCGTCGCCACCAATAATTCTGAAAGACCGCCTCAGTGGCTTGAAAATGACAATCCGGCAGCGGTAGTTGGACAGTGAAGTGTTGCAAGCGGCACCAGAGCGCACCCCAATCCCATAGTTGTGCGACATCTGGACACTGGCTTAAGGTTGTTTCAAATTGTAAACATGGTACCTTTTAAACAATATTTCTACAACACCGCCCGCGTCGCGCGGACAATCGCATGCTCATAACTCCTTTAATTTTGAGTTGTTTCAGAAACAGTTGGTAACATTCGATTCGTCTCCTCGAGGTCTATAAAACCATGTATAAAACGTTACCAGGCCACTGCGTTTTCGCTGTGGGTGGCCTAAAATAATAACTGCAGCAGGCTTTTGCGATTGGAGCACCTTATTTTCCAGGACGTGCATGTGACTTGCAGTGCTTTCGGAGTATATCAAGCATGGCGTGCGTTGCATGGCGTGCCTGGAATGTTCCGAGAGTGCGCCGTGCAAAATGCATGTAGGATCGAACCTATCAATCGAATGGGCGGAAGTATGCTCACTGGGTTTCTATCTTCACTTTCTGGAAAATGTAAAACCTTCAAGAATATTTCGAAACGCTTAAAATTTTTTTTCAGAAATTTCCAGACGCTCTACTCGGGAATTGCTTCAATCTGTCCCGGCGAGAATTATGAGTGCACCGTGTGCAATGCGTGTAGATATTTGTATCAATCGAGTGGGTTCGACAATTGGTAGAGTGAGCGTTTGGGGAATTCTATCATAAATTTTCAGCAGCCCTACTAAGGAATTGCTCTAATGCTGTCCAGCTAGCCTTTAGAGTGCGTCGTGAACAATGCATATAGATTGCACGCGCAGGCGTGTTCGGAGCCCAATAACTCTTTCGAGTTGAAATCGTTTCGGCTGGAACTCGTGGGTCTTATAGGCAGTAAAACGTTGTAGTAGCACACCAAAGTAGAATGGTGTAGCTTGGAAAGAGGCAATGTTACAGGGGTGCGAAAAGACAGATGAGGCTTGTGTGACGCATTTTTTTTCCGATTTCGGTGGACCACTGCGGGAAGATCCAACGAGCAAACGGCCTTGAAACGCGTAGACAAACAGAGAGCGTCAGGTGCTCCACTATGACGTGTTCAGAACTCCTCACTTCCTAAACTTTCTTAGCCTCAGCTGCCAGTTTAAAGCGGCGGAAGATAGCGGTTAGAGTTTCTTGCGCTCTTACTCGCCCAGGTTTCATTGTTCGGCACTAGCAGTGGTACCGTTCTGTTCAGCATGAAAAGCGCTATCAAATGGTATCAATTTCGACCGATTCTGGGAATATCGGTTTTTTGACAATTTCGCTTCAAAGGCGAGCCTGCTCAAAGGCGCGGCAGAAGGTTGATGACGTCATCGAAAATCGATATCATCGCTTTATCATGCTTGACACCGTTCGATAGAGCTTTTCATACTGAATTGAATGCAGTCATTTTGAGTAGGGAAAACTGTAATATGGGCGAGTTAGAGCGAGGAGAACATCGACCGTTGTTGTGCTAAATTGCACGCGCGGGCGTGTTCTTAGCACTAGAACTCTGTAATATGTTAACCTTTCCGGTTGCAGCTTGTCGGTTTTGTAGGCAGTAAAATGTTGTAGTAGCGCACTGAAATACAGCAATGTAGCTTATGATTGGACAAAGTTATAGCAGTGCGAAAATGCAGGTTACCCTTGGGCGACACGATTTTTTCCAATTTCAGTCGACCCGTGCGCGAAGACGCAGAGAGCTAATGGCCTAACAATGCGCAGGTGAGCAGAACGCTTAAGTTTCTTCACGACGACGTGCTCACTACCCTTATCTGACTAAACTGCCTTAGCACCAGCTTCCATTTTAGGGTGGCGGAGTTTCAGTGTTGAAGTTTCCTGCGCCATTATTCGCCCAGGTTTGAGTGTTCGACACTCGCAGTTTTACCGTTCTGCTTGACATGGAAAGCCCTATCTAATGGCATCAATTTCGCGGCAATTTCTAATCGAATCTAATTTCAAACGGTTCTATCGTATATCCATTTTGCACGGCGCACTCTCTCTTCACGCTTCTTAAAACCTCTTCATTTGTATAAGATGCTGTCAGTGTGTGCACTAAAGCACCTAAAGAGGGTAAGCGTTGCTGTTTAGCACGACATTTGAACCGCTTCCGCTCACTCGAATGATAGGCTCGATCCTACGTGCATTGTGTACGGCACACTCCAAAGGCTCGTCGGACTGCCTGGAGCAAATCCTAAGTAGGACGGCCGGGAATTTCATATAAAATTCTCCAAACGGTGCAAGATAGCCTTAAAGACTTTACATTTTCCGTTAAATGAAGATAGAAACCCAGTGGGCATGCTTCTGCCCATTCGTTGATAGCTTCGATACTATATGCATTGTGCATGGCGCACTCTCGGAACATTCCAGGCATGCAGAGCACTGACAACGCACGCCATGCTTGAGATACTCCGAAAACACTGCACGTCCTGGAAAATAAGGTGCTCCAATCGCAAAAGCCTGCTGCAGCTATTTATTCAGGCCACCCACAGCGAAAACGCGGTGGCCTGGTAAAGTTTTATACATGGTTTTATAGAACTCGAGGAGGCGAATCGAATAGTACCAACAGTTTCTGAAACAACTTAAAATTGAAGGAGTTATGAGCATGCGATTTTTCCGTCGCAAACCGTCTTTTTGACCGCGCGACGCGGGCGGTATTGTAGTTAATGCTGTAAATAACCACGAATGATACAGAGTGCGAAAGAATGTCGCCACGGAGCAGAAGGCTCACGAGCGCGTCGACTAACTTGCATCTTAGACCTTATATGAACATTAAGGCATCATAAATTAGGGACAAGACGAGAGCTGACAGCGTAGATAGAATTGGAGCCTTTTAGTGAAGAACACCTAACGAACCTCGACCACCTTCTGAGATGGAGAGCTGATCCAACACCGTGACTACGAGTAAAAGGCTAAGGATCGCGCATTGGAGTGACGTCTTCTGAAGCTAGAGCTCAAGGCTAGCGATAAGACGCACCCCGCAGCTCCGACACGAGGGGCAAGTTTCACCTTTGTAACCCAGCGCATTACACGCGAAAGGCCTACCGTAGGGTGATAATCGCGAGACAACGAAGCGAATGGTGACGGTGCTGTGGTCCCCCCGCGGGCCATCTGCCTAACAAGGAAAGGGTCTGAAGCGTGTGTCTGAATCGGAATGCGAGTCATATGGAAAGAATCTCCACCCTTCAAGTAGTGTTAAAGTGTGCTTCCTCTTTCCCAGTTGTTAAATCAAACGCTTAGTGAGTTCTCAAAGCTTGCTTTGGAATGGTGGCGAGGGTCACTTTTGCGTCCGCGATAAGCGGCCCGGGGAGCGGTTCGGCGGGCAGTGGGTAGTGCCGTTGCTTCACGGGACGGAACTCGGAGGTTCGGTTGTCGGGCGTTGCGGCACATTTGCATTTCAACCGATCGGTGGAGATTTGAGAGACCCTGACGTCGATGGTTGCTTATTTCTGAATCAAGGCTAGCTACACGACGTCGCATCCTCTTTTCTCTGGAAAGCGGAGCAGGGCGATTTTTCCCAATGTCACTGGTCCATGTAGCGCTACGAACTGTGGAGAGCTTGTAGCTTTTTCATGCTGTCGGCACTATGACCATATCTTCTGTTTCGCGAACTCTGTGCCTATGTACCACCAGTTTTGAAAATTCATACACCATTATTACATCGCATTGCTTCTTCTTGCATTGCGGTTAAAAACCAGTCAGTAACAAATACTGCGGCAAAGGTAACTATCCACAGTTTGAAGCTGGAAAATGGATAAATAACGCTTGAAAGTTGTGTAGACGCTTAGACCCATAAAATCTCAAGCGATTAGTTGAAATGCGAAACACCCCAGCGCACGAAAACCGAACTCCCAACCCTCTCACGATGGATCGTCACCATCCACTGTGCCTCTGACGACAATCGCGGATGTACAAGAGCCCACGCCAGCGCTCGTGAGGGCACCTCTCCGCCGACGAGTCTCAACAGCGAATTTTAAGGACCTCTACCCCTTTGGTTAAACGACACTGCAGAAAGATAACACTTCTATACGAATTGAAGCGTAGAGATTCTTCCTATATGACTCCATTTCCTGGTTGAAACGTACGCTTCAAACCCTTCTCTTGAGAGTATGCTAATCATTGCTTCTCCAACGCTTCTAATATTTAGATAAGGAAGAATTTTTCTTCAAACGGGACACGACCAGCTGTTATGAAAACTGACAGGAAGCTCTTTTCGAACCAGCGTCCTATGGATGTGGACCACCCAGCTATTTTCTTAGGCTTCTCATAGAGCTACGAGTTAATACCACTTCATTTGATTCGCTGAATCTAACGGGTGGAGAGAAAATCAGTAGGAACATACTTCTCGACAACGAAGCTTCAAGTTTCGTAACATCGTTCTCCAGCAACTGTTTCCTCCTTGAAGCTTCCTCCAGTTGTGCAGCCGACTTCACCAGCTGAAAGGAACTTTTGCCATTGCGGGGTCAGAAGAATATAGATTCAAATTCAAGAGGGATATGCTGTTGTCTTTTACAAATCTTCGCCACCAGAGCTCCCGGAATCGCTCACCTTCACACGTGCTTCCTCCAGCTCTGTTGTGATCGCGAGTTTCGCTCGCTCTCTGGATTCCTCCCGTTCGCGAAGATGAACTCTAGAACACTGCTACTGAGCGAGTCGTTCACCTACGGCATTTTTCCTTACTCACTGTTGCTCCTCTCTGTTACGGGTCTCCATGTCAAGGCGTCCTAGGAGATTCCTGATCTCCTCCTTCGCCTCGTTGACGTCGGCTTGAAGAGCGTTTTCTCTGGCAATCGACTCCTTCAGTTCTGCATCAGATCTCTCCAAGTCGGCCCGTAGATCAACCACCAGCGCACTTCTCGACGTTTCCAGCTGTAAGAGGCAGCCTTCAGCGGGGTCCTTTAGGATGCCCTGGCACTTCATCTTTGTCGCACCTGCTTCCTCTCGTTTTCCCACTCATCACGGTCAGCGTTGTTCTGCTCGATGAGGTCCTCTACTTCTTTCTTATGCTTCGATGTCATTTCTTGAAGTTTTTCCCTAAACATCCTTCGTACAGTGGCTGCAGCAAAATTGTAGCACAGGTGGAGGACACCTACTTGAGCTCTGCGCTTTCGTCTATGAGATGGTGATTTTCCTCCAGGATCCTCTCATGTACCCTAGTCAACTGCTCCAGTCGCTCTTCGCAATTCTTCACCAGTTTATCCTTGCAACTCTGAAAAACGTCGTAGAGCTCTTTAGCGGTTTGTGGAATTGCTGGGGAATAGACCTCACCAGTTCGTTCTGCACTTTTCGGAGCTTCGACTGCCACTCGTCTACGAGCTGCTTCTCTTTCAACGACAGGCTTTCCTCATAACGCACTCTTTCCATGTTGACGTGCTCTTCCTTGTTATCTATTTCCGACTGCAGCATCTTTACTTGCTCTGAACAAACACGATGAGACATGAGGTTGAAAATCTGCGCTCCATAGCGATGATATCCAAGCTGATTCTGTGAAAACCTTTATCGAGGAGAGAAGCTTGATCTAAGGGCATTTATAGCGTTCTTAGGATCCTAACACGTTGGCGACCGTGTGGCGATGATTCTACCCTTTCTTCGCTTTGATTCTGATTTCACACCCTTTAGGCCGCGTGTAACCTTGATCTAGCTGGATTCGAATCTTTTGGAAGAACTTTTTTGTGTTACGTGTACATCATCTTTAGACACTGTTGAAAAAGCCTAGTTCACGGAAGCAATTTTCGGTTACTGATTTACTGAGCTTCGCAACAAAGTAGTCGCCTCAATTAACAAACAACTCTCCACGCTGCAAAAACATCGATTGGTCTCACGTGCCAGACGCGAAAATCGCGCGGATGTCAGTGTGTTAAGGTGGATCCTCGAAATATGCCCTCGAATCTTCCAACAATAGTCTTCGTCATCTGAACAATAAACTCCACATTTTCATTGTTCTTCAAGTCCGCAGCGAAAAGATGCATATTTTCTACTAATTGACCACAATTGCAGTTCAACTTTCTGTGAAAAAGTTGGAAAAACACTCGAATATGATCTTGCAATTTGCCACTGTTGTGAGCATTGCAACAGATATGTATGTCCATTGTGGAAAGAAGAACAAGGAGCGGAAGGTCCGCTTAACTCTTTTCCATGTGTTTCCTGCCTCCAAGCCAGAGGCAATGCAAACGCACCCCGCAAGTCCACGATCTGCGCGTCCTTCTGCTTCGATTCATTGGTGAGTCGGTCGAAGTTCACACGGAAGTCCTCCAGAATCGACAACTTCTCGTCGTCCTTCAAAAAAAAAAGATTTCGAAGTGCGGCGCTGAATGCGGCAGCCGGCTCACCTCAGCTTGTCGTTTTTCCGCGTCCGCTTCCGCTTGCGCCAGGCGAGCGTTCAGAGCAGCAACATCATTCCTTAGCGAAGCAACGTCGTCGAGAAGTCCGTCTCGCTCCCTTCAATCACATTTATTGCAAAGGTACAGCTCGAGGGTGGAGGACTTATCTGGTTCCAAGGAAGCGCGTTTAAGAAAGACGAGTGGTGCTAGAAGTACTGGTTTCCACGATATCACGTGGAAGCGTTTGTGGCTGAAGCGCCTCTCGATAGTAATGGACAGAGAGACATGGAGAAAGAGGGAGTTGTCCTTATAATTGGCCTAACTCCATGGAAAAATTTAGTACATCCGATGCACACAGTGCACACATACCGAGCAAAATTACACATGTGTCATGGTGTCTGGTCCTAAAAACTGGCCACATTTTGGCTTTTTATTTGGTGTACGATGCGCGGATTTGCACTAACGTTTTTCTTTCCTTTGAAATTTAAGCAAGGAGTTAATTTCAAAATTTTCTCCGAAGCACTGCTTGCGCCACAACAAGGGAAGCATATAGAAGAGCTGTTTCCACAACCTTTTCACATCACCCATCTGCCTTAACATCTCAGTGCACTCGTTGCTCTTCTCCTTTGTCAGACTTTGGTGGTGCTCCAACTGCTCACGCACGATCCTTGTCTCCTCAGAAACCTGAGAAATCGATTGGAGAAGAGCTAGATGAGTGTAGGCGCAGGCTAAGCGAAAACGGTTTCTGAGAAGGCGTACCGACTCCAGTTGTTGCTGGAGCGACACCACTGAGGCCTTCAGCTCGTGTGCCTTTTGCTCGAGCTGAGCGTTCAGCTTCCGCACCTCGTCCAGTTGCGACTTCGCAGCTGAAAAAGAGCTTCGGATAGGGAAGGGGTCAGCGCAGCAGCCTACACTCAAGGTCGCACCCGCTTCGCTCTCCGTGGCGTCGTCGAGCTTCTCGGTACACTGATCAACGTCGGAACGAAGCTGCGTAATCATCTCCTGGAGGGCTTTGTTCTCCCCGCTCAGCAGTGTGTTCGAACTGCGAGACTGAAAGCAAAAGACTTTGGCAGCGGAGTGCTACGTGAGCAGAGGCTTCCACCGACATCTTCCAGATCTCGCTCCAGCTGCCGCAGCCTAGCCATCAGCTCATCGTGGCGCAGCAACTGCTCAGCAATCTCCTGATCTTTGGTGTCCACTTTCGACAGCTCAATCGCCATCTGATCTTTTATGCTCGCCAGATTCTCTTTCAAGTTGGCGATGGTGTAATCTGAAACAAAGAAGGACTCAAACCAAAGAATACGTTAACAAGGAAGGGTACTAATACGTAGATCCCTCACTGGGACCACATGTGGGATACTTTTGAATTTCGTCGAAAATTTCAATTTTCACGTAGCAAACTTGATTTCGCGCGACAGCCCGCGTCTCGGAAGCGTTTGGAAAATAAGGACAATGCATTGCTTCACACCTTGAAAGGATCTCTTTCGAAAGTTAGTTCGCAACTGGATATTGAGTAGAATACGCTAGGATAGACCCTTTCCGAGGTTGGCAGTCATACAATTGAAACCTAATGGCGTACTCCGTCGTTTGTAAAGAGGCTATGTGCTCCCTCACGAACCTCTTTCGTCGACTGTCTTCACTACAGCTGAGTGCTCCGCTCTCAGTTCTCGTAGCTGCAGCCGAAGAGCTTCCACTTCCTGCCTTGCTCGGTCCACTTCTACCTGCATTCGATTCGAGCGCAGTCGTTCCTTCAATTCGTCAGGCTGATAGGTATTCGCACAAGTTCTTGAGAGCAGTTTACGCTCCGGAAAAATTTTTCTTTCGTGATTTTTTTCGTAAATATGGGCTACGTCTTGACCACGGTAGAGCATCGACTTCGTTTTCCAACCCTGTCTCTCACATCACATCAGATACGGAAAATTCCGTTTGTTGCTTAGAGTTACGTTGTGCTCCCAGTATTTTTCGAAAACTGTTTCTCATTGCAAACTTATTTGCGAACATGATCGACAGTTACTGTTTTAGCCCATTACCAGCATGTGCTGATTAAACTTCGGATTTCTATAGAGAAGCTGGAAAACGTAGCGTTTTTGGTGATCCTTGTGACATTGGTCGCCTTAATGCCCATTTTGGGTGAAACACTTGATCCACACGAAATGATAAGGACAATGAATGAGTAGTGACCCAGCGGATATCCCCCAACGACAAGTTCCGGAAGAAAATTGCGAGTGACCTTTTAACATAACCGTTGTCGAACAAATTCGGCGATATCTCCTCTCGAAAACGAAACCTATGTTTTTTCATGTGTTCTTTTGTGAAGTAGACTAGAAGCTCATAAACATTAACAATAAAAGAAGGTTTCCTATGCGAAACTTACTATAGATCACCATTCAGCTAAATATATATAAGCATATCTTGCAAAAAACTGTGAATGCCTTGCTACCAAGTGAACGGCTCTCTGTCATAAGAGTGATCTCTTTCCCGTCTGTTTTTTTTTAGCATTCCATTTTAACTGACGATGAGTAACAACCCAGTATGTTCTGAAATCATGATGATAACATACCTCATTCATTCTCTCCTCAAGATCGCCCTCGTGGGCCTTGTCTCTTGCAGCCTGCTCGTCTCGATGACTCGCCATGAGGTTTTCTATGAATTCCTTGTGGGTCCTGAAACAGACCTCCTCCCATTTGCCGACACCGGATTCCGGGTCAAAGTACCTGTGTGTCGTCGCCAGCGTTCCCTGCAGAGAGGTGATCAGCGACTCCTTCATAGACCTCTCCTCCTCGGCAGTTTGCAGTCGGTCTGTTAGGCGCCGAAGATCGTGCTCGAGCTGTGTGATCTTGCGTTCCCTTGAAAGCAGAACCCGAAAACTCGTCGTCACTTCAGCTGAAGCTCACAATCACCCCCTACCGTTCAGTCGCTTCCTCCTCTCTCCTCTTCTCAATGTCCCTTTGCGATTTTCTCTCCTTTTCATGGACATCAATCTGCTTTTTCAGACGGCTCACCTCCAGCTCAGCTTGTTCGACCCTAAAGATAACGTCCTGTAATTCAGTTGCTCTCAGAAACTCTCCCCTGATACCCACCTGGTATTCGACTCCCGAACCTCTGTGGATTTTGCTAAGAAGACAGCGCGAATCCTACGCACCGTGTCATTTACGGTGTGTAGGTATGCTGAATCAGATTATAAAAAAACCACTGCTGTTTAGTTGAGGTCATAACATCACAAGAACAGCGTTCCTCGTCGTCCCGTGAAAGGGTAGTATATTTGAAAGTAATCTGCAAGATACCACTAGACCGGTTTTCAGCCATGAAACAGCGGCCCGTAACGCAGTTTCAAAGCGATTGCAAACAGCAATTTCAAGACAAACATATCGCCTGTTCGGTCTGAGTGTCTGCTTCGCTTTCATGTGTATAGTTCAAGATTGGATTGATTCAGGAACACCCACTTTAGATGAGTGGAAGCAGCCAATATTATCGGCATATCGCACCTACAATGTTGTGGAGTTGGATGAACTATCACTGGTGAATCCTCGATGAATCTTGAAGGAAAAGAAAACGCAAATTTTCGGCTATAAAGTAAAGGTCATGCTTCATGCAATGCAAAGGTTTCGCTTAGCAGAACACTTCTTAGAAATCTGCTCTCCTTTCCAATTCTGCCTTCATTGTTTGAAACTCACAAGGGCTTTCACTTCGAGTTCGAGGACGATAGGGCGCTGAGCTAAGTTCGGCCATGTTGCAGATTCGTGATATTGCGCTCTCAATTTCCTCGTTCTTCTCCTTGGATCGACTGAAATCTTCTTGGAGACGTTGCAGCTGGCGTGTTTTTTCAATCAGCTGCTTCTCCGTCTAAAACACTGAGCTTACAATTTCCGGTACGGAGAAGACAATCAGAAATGTGGCTAGTGCCAAGAAAGCAGGTTTCAGACGGTTTAAATACTCTAGCACACACTGCAATATGATTAATTCGGTTTCTGGTGCAGATTATGACAGCCGCTCATGTATGAAATTGATGAGCCCTCTCTGTCATTGCGACATCACATACGCCCTTAGCGATGGCTAAGGAGTTCAACCAAAGATTACGCGAATTCGAGAGCGTTCCCTGGGCGAGTGCAAAGACTGACTAGAAGAGTGACACTGAGAAAGGATGAGGAGAAAGGGAGAAACAATGGGCGACGGAAGCGTTCCGCGTAGTGGCAGTGAGCAATTTCGGCGCGTGCAAACTGTTCCCGCCACAGCATGCGCAGCCAGGGATGGGCGGAATTTCTGTTTTCTGCTTTCCAATTTTCTGGCCATTTTGGGCAATTTTTTCTGCATTCTGTAAAAACAGCCAAAAATTGGCCAGAAAACAGAAAATAGAGCTGTAAACAAAATTACATCATAGAAGTCCAATGAAGAGAATACAAAAAGCATCAAAGAATCATGAGTTTCATTCCAAAACTATGTTTAAGAGTATTTTAAAATGCAATTCTGGTGCGATTTATATGTGCTCGTGCAGAAATTGCGCCATACTCTCGTGCACTATGCTGCTTTGTTTGTTGATTGATTGCGTAAATGCCGCTGACATGGAGATCCATCATAAGACATTTCTCGACTTTCATAATTTCGCTTCGTACTCTTTTCGATTTCAACAGTAGTGCGGACCATCTACGATTACTTACAACTTTATATAAAGGCTACAAAACTTGTGCTCTGAGGGGCATTTATCTATTAACCATCCGCTTGTTCTTGAGTTACTGTGGGTAGGATTATTCTCTACCTTCGGTAAAAAAAATTGAAATTTTTTGTCCGATCACACCCAATGATCGCTTCCTGCAGAGCCTTTGGCGAAACTGTGTTCCTAACTCTGAACCTTGCACAGCTTTTGCTTGTCAAAAATTAGTAAGAAACAGAAAAGTTTCAGTCACATTTGATTTCGATGATGTAGTTATGAGGTAGTGGTACATGAAATGTTTCAAGTATCGCTTGTATCATCTGTCGTCCCGTTTATCGTAAAGTTGTTCGAGCGGGCACCAGCAGCGTCTCCATTCGTCTCTGTCGCGTGCCAGAGTGCTCCAATGGATCCTCCTCGCTCGAGGGACACGGAGAGCGTCAAATCGGTCGTTCAGGGCTTTCATAAAGAAGCCCGACCAACGCGTTGGTGGTCGTCCTGGGGCCGTATGCTATTCTCGACCGACTCGGGGACGGGGACGGCGCGAAAAATCGATGGTGCACGACGTGCATACCAGGGATGTGGGCGGAGACCGCCTGATACCCGGCCGGGGACGGTTGGGGAGAGAATAGCATACGGCCCCTGGTGTTCTCTTGACATCCCCGGAATCCAGTCCGTAACGGCTCTCGTCCAGCGGGTGTCTGCGAATCGCATTACAGTACCGCCCGCGTCGCGCGGTCAAAAAGGCGGTTTGCGACGGAAAAATCCGTCGCAAACCGCCGCATGTTCATAACTCCTTTAGTTTTAAGTTGTTTGAAAAACTGTTGGCACCGTTCAATTGGCCTTCTCGAGGTCTATACAAACTCGTATAAAACTTTACCAGACCACCGCGTTTTCGCCGTGGCTGGCCTAAAAAATGACTGGAGCAGGCTCTTGCGATTAGAGCACCTTATTTTCCAGGACGTGCATGTGACGTGCAGTGGTTTCGGAGTATCTCAAGTATGGCGTGCATTGTCAGTGCTCTGTCATGCCTGGAATGCTCCAAGAGGGCGCCGTGCACAATGTATATAGGATCGAACCTATCAATCAAGTGGGAGAAAGCATGTTCACCCCGCCTCTACCTCCCCTTACTGGAAAATGTGAAGCATTCAGGCCTATTTCGAACCGTTTGAAGAATTTTATCAGAAATTTCTAGCCGCCCTACTCAGGAATTGCTCCACTCAGTCCGATGAGCCTTTGGAGTGCGCCATACGCAATGCATATAGGATCGAACCTATCAATCGAGGGAGCGGAAGCGGTTCAAATGTCGTGCTAAACAGTAATGCTTACCCTCTTTAGGTTCTTTAGTGCACACACTGACAGCAGCTTATACAAATGAAGAGGTTTTATGAAGCGAGAAAGGAGAGTGCGCCGTGCATAACGCATATACGATAGAACTGTTTGAAATTAGATTAGATTAGAAATTTCCAGACGCCCTACTCGGGAATTGCTGTACTCTGTTCCGGGGAGGCTTTAGAGTACGCCGTGAACAACGCATATAAAATAGAACCTATAATCGAGTGGGACGACCGCTCGCAAATGCACGCGCGGGCGAGTTCGTAGCGCAATAACTCTATCATGTTCGAATTTTTCCGGTGCAACTTTAGTACTTTGTAGGCAGCACAAGGTTCTTAACGTGCTTTAAAGCACAACGGTGTAGCTCATGAATGGAGTAAATTACAGCGCTGCGAAAATGCAGGTGAGGCTTGTGCAACCCAATCTTTTCCGATATCGGTCGACCACTGCGAAAAGACACGGCGAGCCAAGGGCATGCAAAAGCGTAGGCGAGCGGAACAACTAAGGTGATTTGAGACGATATGATCGCAACTCCCCAGCTGCCTAAACTGCCTTAGCCCCATCTGTCATTTTAGGGCAGTGGACTATGCGATTGAAGTTTCCTGCCTTCCTACATACTCGCCCACATTTGGGTTTTCGACACTCCCAATAACATCGCACGAAAAGCATTATCGAATGGTGTTACTCTCAACCAATGTCAAAAAATCGATTTTTTGACAATTTCCCATCGGGGACGTGAACACCCTAGGCCGAGCTTGCGTGGACGATGACGTCATCGGAAACCAATATTTCCGAAACTGGCCTATTTTCCTCGTACAACCATCGTTCAAAATCATCTAGGCGCTTAATTGGGGCACTGATTACGAATCCGACGTCCGTTTTTGAAATTTCCGCCGATTTCAGTAGGTTATTTCACGTTTGAGGGCGATCCTGTCAGGATCACCGGTCATCCTCAGTTATCGGTATGGGCGGTCTCCTGCCGTAATCGTCCAAATGAGCATCGGCATCGTGTTCGGCACCTCGAATAAGTCCCCGCCCCTATACGAAGTTTGAGCAAAATCGGTGACCCGACCACCCTCATTTACCCAGAAGAAAATCCAACACCTAACGAAATTGGCGGAATTTTCAAAAACGGACGTCGGATTCGTAATCAGCGCCCCAACTAACCCCAGATGATTTTGGACGAGAAAATTTGGCCAATTTCAAAAACATCGATTTTCAATGACGTCATCGTCCGCGCAGGCTTGTCCTGTAGCGACCCCGTCCTCGTGGGAAATTGCCAAAAAACTGATTTTTCTGAAATTGCCGAATTGACATCGTTTCGCGGTGAAGCTAATGGCTTTATTGCGAGTGTCGAAAACTGAAATGTAGGCGGATAATGGCGCAGGAAACTTCAAACGCTAAAACTCCGCCGCCCTAAAATGGCAGCTGGTGCTGAGGCAGTTTAATCAGGTAGGGAGTTGCGAGCACGTCGTCGTGAAGAACCTTAAGCGTTCTACTCGCCTGCGCATTGTTAGGCCGTTAGCTCTCGGGATCTTCCTGCAGGGGTCAAACGAAATCGGAAAAAATCGTGTCACACAAGGCTAACCTGCATTTTCGCACCGCTGCAACTTTGCCTAGTCATAAGCTACATTGCTGTATTTCAGCGCCCCACTATAACATTTTGCTGCAACACGCGCAAGCTTCTACCGAAAAGGTTCACACATGACAGAGTTATCGCGCTCAGAATACGCCCGCGCGTGCAATTTAGCGCAACAACTGTCGATGTTCTCATCGCTCTTACTCACCCAGAATACAGTTTTCCCTACCACAATAACACCATTCAATTTAGCATGGAAAGCTTAAGCATAGGCCGATTCGAAGCTATCGATTTTCGACGGCGTCATCGTCTGTTTGCTGCGCCCTCGAGCAGCCTCGTCCTCGGTGCGAGGCTGTCAAAAAATTGATGTTTCCCAAATCGGTCGAAACTGGTATCATTCGATATCGCTTTTCATGCTGAACAGAACGGTACCATTGCGATTGTCGAACACTCAAATATGGACGAATATGAACGCAAGAAATTCTAACAGCTATCTTCCGCCGCTCTAAAACGGAAGCTGAGGCTAAGGCAATTTAAGCAGCTAAGGAGTTCTGAGCATGTCGTCTTGAAGCACCTTGAGCTCTCTGTTCGCCTACTCATTTTAAGGCCGTTAGCTCGCCGCTGCATTTTCGCACCCCTGTAGCATTGCCTCTTTCTAAGCTACACTGTTCTACTTTAGTGTACTACCAAACCGTTTTACTGCCTACAAGACCCACAAGTTGCAGCTGAAACGATATTTGAACTTGAAAGTGTTATTGCGCTCCGAACATCCCTGCGCGTGCAATTTGCAGGCGGTCGCCCCTTCGAATGAAAAGCTCGATTCTATATGCATTGTTCGCAGCGCACTCCAAAGGCTAGCTGGACAGCCTTACAAGGGAACTGTCTGAACGGGACGCCGGAACGGCAAGAACGAGTACTATAGGGAGAATCCCCGTCCTCCAAATAGTAACAGAATATGCTTTGTTTTTGCCGAATCCTTGAGACAAACGAGTACGAGGGTGTAATGGTTAAGAGTCCGTAGAGTGAGCTATTCAAGGCAGCGCAAGGTCCCGGTGTCGTGGACTGGGTGGCGCAGTGGTAGAGGACAAGCCTAATGTTCGTGAGGTCTAGTGTGCGGCTTCCATGCTACGTCGCGTTTTTGCACTTTTACCATAGTATCGGATTTCCATAGAGATTTCCAAGTCTGAACTTGTTTTTGGCTTCGCAGTTCCTGCCCAGTGGTGCTCCACTGCAGCCCAAGCCTGGAATCGCGATACAGCCCACTTTCCCCAGCTCTCAAAGTTGTATTGGATAACAATTCTAGTATAGCCAAAAGTGCAAAACGCAACGCAGCATGGGAACCGAACCCTAGAATTACGAACATGAGGCGTGCCCTCTACCACTGCGCCACTCAGTCCACGACAACGGGATCTTGCGCTGCCGTGAAGAGCTCGCTCTGCGGACCCTTAACCATTACACCCTCGTACTCGTTTGCCTTAAGGATTCGGCAAAAACAAATCATGTTCTGTTAGTATTTGGAGGACGGGGATTCTCCCAATAGTATTCGTTCTTGCCGTTCCGGCGTACCGTTCAGACAGTTCCCTTGTTAGAGCAATTCCTTAGTAGGGCGGTGGGAAATTTATGATAAAACTCCCTAAACGCTCACTCTACCAGTTGTGGAATCCACTCGATTGATAGGTTCATCTCTATACGCATTGCACACCGCGCACACTTGAGTCTCGCCGGAACAGATTGGAGCAATTCCTCAGTAGGGCGGCTGGAAATTTCTGAAAAATTCTTCAAACGGTTCGAAATAGTCTTGAAGGCTTTACATTTTCCGGTAAGAGAGATAGAAGCGGAGTGAACATGCTTTCTCCCACTCGATTGATAGGTTCGATCCTATATACACATTGTGCACGACGCACTCTTGGAGTATTCCAGGCACCAGCGTCCGTCGCCGGCTTCGCCGGCGTCGTACGCTGGACGTGCGGGCCACGCCAGGCTTGCCGGCTTCGCCGGCTTCGGGTATGGCAGGCCACGCTGGGAACGTAGCCGAAACCTAGCTGGGGATGCTTCCTCAGCAAGCGTCCGTCGCCGGCTTCGCCGGCACCGTAGGCTGGACGTGCGGGCCACGCCAGGCTTGCCGGCTTCGCCGGCTTCGGGTATGGCGGACCACGCTGGGAACGTAGCCCAAACCTAGCTGGGGATGCTTCCTCAGCCAGCGTCCGTCGCCGGCTTCGCCGGCGTCGTACGCTGGACGTGCGGGCCACGCCAGGCTTGCCGGCTTCGCCGGCTTCGGGTATGGCGGGCCACGCTGGGAACGTAGCCCAAACCTAGCTGGGGATGCTTCCTCAGCCAGCGCCCGTCGCCGGCTTCGCCGGCGCCGTACGCTGGACGTGCAGGCCACGCCAGGCTTGCCGGCTTCGCCGGCTTCGGGTATGGCGGGCCACGCTCTAGCTGGGGATGCTTCCTCAGCCAGCGCCCGTCGCCGGCTTCGCCGGCGCCGTACGCTGGACGTGCGGGCCACGCCAGGCTTGCCGGCTTCGCCGGCTTCGGGTATGGCGGGCCACGCTGGGGACGTAGCCGAAACCTAGCTGGGGATGCTTCCTCAGCCAGCGCCCGTCGCCGGCTTCGCCGGCGCCGTACGCTGGAGGTGCGGGCCACGCCAGGCTTGCCGGCTTCGGATATGGCGGGCCACGCTGGGAACGTAGTAGCCCAAACCTAGCTGGGGATGCTTCCTCAGGCGAAAATGAAGGAGAAATGAAGTGTAAAGGTGGATAAACCCGTACGAAGCGCAAATGTACGCCCAACAGATACTCGTTTGGGAACATCATCGACTGTTCTTTGATTTGCACCGCTCTGGCAGTTTCAACATGTCTGCAGTTTATCAAGTTACAGGTTCATGAGGCCTTACTTGAGGGTTGGGAGTTCCCTTCTTGTATGATAACATAAGGCTAGATTATATCTTTATTATATGAATAGGGTTGCGGTAGCGGACACGGAGACAGACAGGTAACGGGCTGACGAGGCCGGGCCGAGCCGCCGAGGGCGAGCCGAAGTCGAGACTGACGAAGCCAGGCGTGGCTTCGTCTTCGTAGACGAGGCGCGGGTGTAACGTGACAGCTGGGTGTACCGACAGCTGTCTATGACCCGACATCTCCATTCCTCGGTAAAGCTCGTCCTCGAGCTTAGGAGCATCGCTATCGAGTTGACATATGACTCATATCCGAGAGACAGCATATTGCATATTTACAGAAGAAGGAAAAATAGGAACTACAAAGTAGTTACGCTATTAGCTTCTACTGCATGATGGAAGTTGAGGATAGAAGGTCACAATGTGATGTTGTTGGTTCGATGCCTAACCAGGAGGAGGAGGGATCTGCACATTCATTGAGAATAAGCTCGTCCTCGAGCTTGGAGATTAAAGGTGAAATGAGACGATGTTCAAGTATTTCGTCTTGGAGAATGGGCACGTGGGGTGTGAGGATAAATGGTGGAGTTGAATGTAGATGAGTTCCATGTCTTTTGTCGTCGATGACGCTTACGTTGATGAAGAAACTATTGCATAAAATATTACTTTACAGTACAGCAGAGAAGATTATGATAGGAGACTCAACATATTGATTAACAGAAATTTACTGCTTATGTTATATATTATGCTAAATTTTCTAGAGGAGACAAGGATGGCTTGAGATACAGAGTGTTGAGGAGTGGAATTTTGATGAAACAAAAATATGGGCAGTGACATGGACAAATTGCCCTAATACAAAATTGAACATTTGTGAAATTTGTATGAGTAAAATGTCTATGAAGGCTCCAAAATACATAACGTCAATGGCATTTATGTGTCATATAGAGAACGGTTTGTCAAGTGTGAACCTGAATCTTTCAAGCAAAATTCATTGTGTGGTTGACACAGGGGCGGAGATTAGAAAAGAGGTGTGTTATTATTATTTTTTTTTGATGACGCTTTCTAGGATTCTTTGAATCGCCCGTTCAAAGAACATTTCGTATGACTTTGCGCTGAGGTGGCAGTGAGGTGAAATTCAAACTTACATAAGCAAATTCTAGCAACTTGATTAAGTTGTAAAATATTCTTCCTTGTCCATAGAACGTCGTGCTAAAGTATATTTGTCTTTCAATCGGGGAGATCGCCGTAAGGGTGGTTTTGAACTGTCCGATGCTTCACTTGAGCTCTCCTCTGTAGGAGCTGGTATATGAGCTGAAGCATTGGCTGGTTCAGAACGCGGTGAATAAATTTTTAGACGGTTTATATGAACTGTCTGTCGCTTTTGGCGATTGACAAGGTCGTGAATCGTGATATTTGGTCTGTCAACTACTTCGACCATGAAAGGACCTTTCCACTGGCTGGTGAGTTTTGGACGCATAGTATCGTCGCGAAGCAGTACTAAATCTCCAGTGGAAAGTTCCGTAGGGAATACCTTATGCAAGAGGTCGTATCCTGATTTGTACAATTCCGTCTTTGCTGCTATCTGCTGGCCCACTGCAATTATGCGACGTTCCAGGCCGGCTGAGAATTGGTCTGCGAACGTATCTGTCGCGAAGGTGAGTGTTGACGGCAGATTGTGAACGATGTCACACCATGTGATCGGACTCCTTCCATGGATTATGAAGAACGGACTGTATCCTGTAGTAGAACTTTTACTACAGTTATAAGCAAATACAATGGGTTGGAGGAAGTCGGACCAGAGGTCTCTGGAGTCAGAGCAATATGCTGTTAAGGAGTCGTGTATGACTTTAACAATACGCTCTACTTGGCCATTTGCTTTATGGTTATAACTGGTGGTGAATTTGTTTAATATGCCGAGGGTGTTGTTGATTTTCGCAAAAATATCGCTTGTATAGTTTGATCCCCGGTCTGATACTAACTCTTTCGGGATTGATTGCTAAGTGTTTCTAAAACTTGGTCAATTTTGGTAATTAAAGTGCCGCTATCCCGTGTAGTTCCCTCCGTACGAACAATATTCCACATCCGTTCGGCGTCCTTTATTAGTTTATCGTGATCAGTCGGTAGAGGACCAATTAGCGTTAATTTTTGTTTGACAGTATCGCAAAGACCACTAATGAAAACCATATTTTGGAGAAACTTACGGTGTGCGGCCTGTTCCTCACCTGGATAGGCTTCCAAAATATTTCGTCTAACCCTATTAGAAAAAATTACTGGAGCTTCTCCAGCGTACATTTTCATGTCCACTATTTTCTCCCTTGCAAGATCGAGAAAGTAGTCCGAGGAAAAGTGCGCTTGTAGTTTTGTGGTGGCTAGGCGCCAATTTGTTTTGGTGGCCTCGTCGAAATTTTCGAAGATTGCCTTTGCAACATCTTTCAGATGTGCGGGAAGAAGGCGTACCATTTTCGTCTCTGTTAACGTATCATACTATGTGGAAGGCAGCAGATTCGGGATGGGTATGTCCATCTTCTTGGTCAGTGTAAAATACCCCTGGCCGAATAATTTACCATCGGACCGGAGCTTCCCGTTGGTGAGTCAGGTGGTCGGACAGTTGGTTGGTCAGGTGGTCGGACAGTTGGTTGGACAGTTGGCCGGACACTTGGTCGGACAGTTGGTCGGACACCTGGTCAGACAGTTGGTCGGACAGTTGGTCAGACAGTTGGTCAGACAGTTGGTCGGTCGCCTCTGCACGCTGTAATCTATGTGACAAGGAAATTTATGGGATTGCGTTGTAATAGTACGACTGCCAGGACCCCCGACAAGCACACCATGTCGTTTTTAGAAGAGCCGTCCCTGATTCCACCTGGCCTTGCAACTTGCGTAATTACGCGGGGACGGGGTGGCAAGTCGCCAGCGCACTCTAATTACACAGACGTCTGGTGCGTATAGGGTCCGCTAGACGGTTTCTGCTAATTAGGTGCGTCGGAAACCCGCGTTATTGAAAGTTGGATAACTTTGTGAACTCCTCACAATAAGCTCCGGTTGCAGGGAAGACTTATTAGATCGGAGTTCGATATCCTGTTTTTTCTCACCTTGTACGGGGTGTATTTTTATTTATTTATTTATTTAGAGTCATGACTATATGGCGAACGAGTCCTTATTTCACAGTCGGCGGAAATATGTGTAATAACATGAAGCAAATAACGTAGGTGCGATCCATGAAGCTAAAAAATGAGCGAAAAACTAATATTATGGGAAGGACTGAGATTGCAGGCGGAGAAGCCTTAGTCTCAGTCCGGTTGGTGAAGGAAAACTCCGGAGATGACGCTGTCATCCCTCTCAGGAGCGAACCTTCTTTGGATAAGCTGATCCGTTTATCTCCCTAGAGCACCTTCGGGGGGAAAATCTCTTCCGGCTTCTCGGAGTCTCGGATCTCGGCACGGCTAAGCAAAAACCATCAAAAATAATCCCGTGAATTGCATAAAAGGCCCACCTCAGGACGTAGCCTGATGTGGCCGAAAATTGAAACCTACACCTGCCCGTGCAAGCCATGTGGTCTGGTCGTTCTCTTGAACAGAGACAACCAGGCCTTTAACGTGAGCTTCATGTCAGGAGTCTGGTGGTCGCTAGGTGGAACGCGAGCTTTGCCGCAATTTCCCAGGCCTCCTCGTCAAGACAATCGATTCTCACCTAGGTTCAAAATAAAGAAGATTCACCAAAATAACAATAACAATGAATTATGCGAAGTACCAACCTAGATAGAAAGGGAGCCGTTGAAATGTGGGATCTCGTCGCCAGGACTATTAAAGAAATGAGAAGGATTACTATGCATACTAATGTCCTTAGGTATTTCCCTGTGTACAGATCTTTAGTACAATATCCATTTGTGGGACAAACGTATCTAACCCCTTCCTGTATGGGAATACCCCTAGCCGCCTCTGAAACGGGAGTGCGTAGCCCACAGTGTACGGTCAAGCTATTATTTACGCCCGCCCACGCTGATCCTAGAGCAGGATCTTAGCCGATGGCCATCGTTAAGACTATATTGCTCTCAGCTTAAGGAATGGATTTGTATGATGTTACGCGCGCTTTAGCTTTGAATTTAATATATATATATTAAATTTTTTTCAAATACGATCTACGCCGCGCGGGGCAATAGAAAGAGTCGATCGACAACGGAAGTCGCTCACCTGCAAGGGTTTGGCGGTCCTCTGGGTCGGGAGTCGTCAGGTCGTCCGAAGTGGGGTCAGGGTGGGGAGGGTATTAATTAAATTACTGGGTAACTAGGATGTTATTAAGTAGAAAGAAAAAAACCTTTTGACTATTCTTACAAAGGAAATTTAATTAAAATAAAAACTATAAATTAATCATGTATCACAAGAATCTCCCCGGGACCTCCATATCAAGTTACAGGTTCATGAGGCCTTACTTGAGGGTTGGGAGTTCCCTTCTTGTATGATAACATAAGGCTAGATTATATCTTTATTATATGAATAGGGTTGCGGTAGCGGACACGGAGACAGACAGGTAACGGGCTGACGAGGCCGGGCCGAGCCGCCGAGGGCGAGCCGAAGTCGAGACTGACGAAGCCAGGCGTGGCTTCGTCTTCGTAGACGAGGCGCGGGTGTAACGTGACAGCTGGGTGTACCGACAGCTGTCTATGACCCGACAAGTTCATGCGTCGTAAACAGTAAACACCCCGTTCGCCGCGGCCTGGGAAGCGCGGCAGGCTTCGGACAGCGCGACGAGCGTTTTACAGCGCAGAGAGCTTCAGAATGACAGTAATGATAATGATAAAGATGATGATGATGACTCCTTAAACACCGTAGATACGACGAACCGATCAACAACTTCCGTCAACATCTCATTTGTCGTCAGCAGGTCTCACCCGCTGTCGCCGCGGGACTCGGACAACGCGGCGAGCTTCGGACAGCGCGGCGAGCCTCTCACAGCGCGGTGGGCTTCAGAATGATAGTAATGATAATGATAAAGATGATAATTATGACTCCGTAAGCACCTTAGATGCGATGAACCGATCAACACCTTCGTCAACAGCTAATATGTCGTGAGCAGGGCTGAACCGCTGTCGCCGCGGGCCTCGGACAGCGCGGCGAAGCTTCAGACATGACTCATGCCTCTCCCGATGCCTCTCCCGATTATATATAGTAAAGATGACAGAGCACTGACAATGCACGTCATGCTTGAGATACTCCGAAAACACTGAACGTCACATGCACGTCCTGGAAAATAAGGTGCTCTAATCGCAAGAGCCTGCTCCAGTCATTTTTTAGGCCACCCACGGCGAAAACGCGGTGGTCTGGTAAAGTTTTATATGCGTTTGTATAGATCTCGAGAAGGCGAATCGAAAGGTGCCAACAGCTTTTCAAATAACTTAAAACTAAAGGAGTTATGAACATGCGAGGTTTGCGACGGATTTTTCCTTCGCAAACCCTCTTTTTGGCCTCGCGACGCGGGCGGTATTGTACGTGGCCGGCCCACCTAATTTTCGACGACTTGGCCCACGCGACAGTGTCTCTGATCTTCGAACATCGACGAAGCTCGGAACTCCGGAGGCCTTCTCTCACTTGCGTGAGTCGTGTCGCTCCAAGCATCGTCCTCTCGATTCCACGACGCGCGACGCTGATCGCGTGTTCATCCTGCTTTCGTATAGCCCAGGTCTCTGAGGCGCATGTTAGAGCAGGAAGAACGGTGGAGTCGAATAGGTGAGCACGGAGTGGGACGTTATTCGTCTTCTTCACGACTTCTCCGAAGCTCTCGAAAGCTCTCCGAGCCGCTCGTTTCCTCCTGCCCAGCTCCGGAGCCAGGTCGTTGACCATGTTGACTTCGCGACCCAGACACACGTAGCTGGAGCATTCGGAGGTGTTCGTTCCGCTGAGCGAGAATGAGACAACAGAAACTTCGGTAATGTCGCGAAGGTGAGCAGCATTGGTAGGTGGGAGCGCGCCAGCCGATAATAACCAAGCAGAGCACAGATTGAACACATGGTAGCCGATCAGGGTACGGACTGTACACGTCCTCTCTGAACGGCAAGCCCTTTCAATGCAGTCTGACTGCATGGGGCGTTCCCATCCCCCAATGCTGCTCGTCTTCGCGACATATACCGATACTTCTCCGTTTTTCATGAACAACGTCCTCGTAAGATTCAGCTGCAGTCCAACGTTCCCACATACGCGATCGAAGCCGCCAGCATTCGTTCCTCCTGGCTGCTCGGTGTTATGAGCACGCTGTGGCCGGCAAAGGAAGATGGTGCAGTTGCCGACCGTCGACCTTTACTCCAACGTCCTCCCATACTAGGTCGCACATGATGTTTTCGAGGGTGGCGCTGAAGAGCCTCGGGGATATGGTATCCCTTGTCGAACCCCTTTCTTCATGTTGATGACGACGTCGTTGTAGAATGGTGAAATCTTGGTCGTGAATCCACTGTACGCGCTCTCGGACTCTGATGTACTGAGTAGGAACGTCCCAAGTCAGCAGGGTTTCGACGACGCTTCAGTTTCGACGGAGTTGAACGCCTTCTTCAAGTCAACGTAAGACACCGCATCAACTTGGACTCTCGCGATACTTCGATGTTGTGTATGTGGTCGATCGTGCTGAATCCTCTCCGAAATCTTCCTTTTCGCATGGCTGTCCTTCGTTCAGGGTTTTGCTGGTTCTATCGATCCTATCTATGGTGTCTGCACATTCAAGAAAGCACCTTCACCCAAAAACTGGCTTGCTGACAGCCCGTTCGGTCACAATCTTGCGCTGTTCTGTGAAGCATCAAGCCACTGCACAACATCTTCAGTCTGCTAAGGAATAACTAGGTGATGTAAAGTGCATTGGTGAGTTGGCCTGAAAACTCTAGCTATGCGGAAACTAGGCCACCTACAAGGCAAGGTGTTCTCGAAGACGAACTAGGAGTATAGATTCTGGCGCAGATAATAATACTCAACGAACCTGTGCACAGCTTTAGAGAGAGTATCTGTGAACTCAAGCAATGGAGTTCAAACATGGAAACGGTGGTTAATGACCCTTCATCGTGTTCGGTGCCAGTTTCTTACTTGTGGGACCATTAACCTTGCGAATCGTGATTACATCTACATCTTGGACTTGAACCGCTATATTAGAAGATAAATGTACCTTTCCTCTTTAGCCCCAACCTTTGGAAAACCAAAACATATATTTTTGAAAGAGACCCTCATAGTATTGTGATTAGTGATGTAATCTTTAGGGCTTTAGTTGTGAAACGGGCTGATCGATAATGATGCATACTTCAGATAGATAAAAGAAGTAGAAAAAGCGATAGCACTCACAAGGGAGGCCCATGAACTTCCCCCAAAGATTCTCAACGTGACCTATATGGTCTTGTAGAGCATCGGACGAGGATCACAGAACTGTGCTTCGTTTTTGCTACGGGCCACTGTGTGGTCCGCAAATGGCAAAAAATGGTACCGCTTCAGGGAGGGCTGATAAGGCAAACGTGACACCTGGAATGGCCCTGTCGTGCTCTGAACTTAACTTACAAAAGGTTTGGAGCTCAAATTAAAGTTTGATTATAGCAATTTCCTACGTTTCCTAGACGAAGCCGCAGTGTACATTCAAGTGATTCATTCGCTGCAGCAGCGGCAGCGACTGGATGGCCGAATGGATAGCGTGGCGGACTTGTGGGAGGGAGTCGATGGTTCGATTCCGGGGTGGGGTTTCTGCATCCCTAGGTGGAATGTTAGCGTCCTTACAAATGGAGGTTACATTTTGGCTCCGGTAGGGTGCCTTCTCCGTGTCCTAACCCCGCTTTCAACCTGTGGTCAGATGTGGAAGAAGCTGGTTTTGTTGTGTGAAGCAACATCAAGCGTTCATTAAACGACGCTTGTCTCGGTGAGGAAGGTTCTGCTAGATGCTCCATATGACTTCTTTGGTATGTTCTCAATTATTTTTCGAAGTGTTTCTCACTGTCACCTCATTCATGAACATTCATGAACAAGCATTGATTCTGATCCATCATCAAGACAAGCTGATGGCTTTTCGGATTTCCTCATAGACTGCTTTTTATTCTTCTCCCAAATTTCATTATTTCAGCTAACTGTTTCCAAGTACTGCACATTTTATCCAACTCGTGTGATTGGTCGTCTTGCTGTGCGTTTCTTCCTCACCATTCTCTTACACACTTACTGAAGACGGATCGGGGTATTGCAGATAGGAACACTTGCACTCACTCCCTCTAGAGGTCGAGAAAAATTTTTGTCCAAAATTCATCTTTAGGGTTATTTCGGACGCAGAGCACCAATTTGGCCACCAATTTTTTGGCTAAACGGTAGATTACAGAAGGTTACGATGGATATGTGTAAGTTAAAGGAGTATGCGCAGAATAACCGGCTCTGCTGCCTTTCACGGCTCCAAAGGTCGAGAAGAGGACGAAAGAAAAAGTTTTGCCCAAACATCGCCCACGGGGGTTGTTTGGGGTGCTAATCACGGATATGACACCCATTTTTAAAATTCGGTCGATTACGGTAGGCTACGGTAGATATGCGTGACTAAAGCTGCGCACGTTAGTGGGATCGCTTCCTTCTCCAATGTTGTCGGGCACATTTTCCAACCTTCGACTTCAACTTTGATGGAAAGTAGTGCAGGCAAGGTGATAATTTAGAAAAAGAGTGACTCGTGATCAGCAGCTTAAATATTTCTCCATAGGGCCATTCTAGGTGTCACTTATGCCTTATCAACCCACTCTGAAGTGATACCATTTTTGCCATGTCCGGACCACGCAGTGACCCGTAGCAAAAACGAAGCACAGTTCTGTGATCCTCGTCCGATGCCCTACAGGACCATATAGGTCTCATTGAGAATCTTTGGGGGAAGTTCATGGGCTTTCCTTGTAGCCGAGGTGAACATTAGGATTCTAGCACGTCTCTAATTCTTTTTAGCACTTCGCCTCTTAGTTGGATTGTGGCGAACGGTGTAAAACGAAATCTCTCCCCGACAGGCAAGATTCAGACGAACATGAATAGTTTAGCGCCTACGTTCCGTCAAAGCCACTACAGCCTTCTGACCACCGGTGATCAGAATATGAAGTCCACCTTTCCAAGCTCATTGAAGAAGCTTTGGTAGTCCCACTTTCTGGATTGTTATTGAGGCGAGGTAGAAATTAAAAGATTGTTCGGAACCAGCAAATCATACTGCAGCATGTAGGGTGAGAACTGTAGTGAAGAACGGCTCGTTTTTAGCGATTGACCTTAGACGTGAGGAAGGTGTAATCAGGAAGAGCGAAGAACCCACCTCGGTTTGGGTTGTCGACAACGCTTCGTACTTGGCCATCACTTCCTCAAGCACCACCTCTTTTTCCTTGGCCATCTTGTCCCGCAGTTCGTTATTCTGAAATGACGCCCCTCTAGCTGCCTGCCGTTTTTGAAGAAAGCGAGTCAAACCTTGAATTCGGCGTGCCGAATAGCTTTCTTCATCATGGCCGCACATCGTGTGAATTCAGTCAATTGTTTATCCAAGTCGCTCGCAGTAGATGTATGCAATTCTCGGACCTAGAGTTCACTTGTCATTTGCCTCACATTATCATCTGTGCGTCGCTTCAATTACGCATTAAGCTGACGAAGTGGGGAAATCTGAACAAAAACAAAAACGAAGACTCTTTTCCCCCAAACTTTTCAAATAATAGGAAATCGCTCACTAGCAGTCTTCCTTCTTACAGTCTCCCGTTTCGAGGTATGGGGAATCCTGAGCAACGACTACAATAGAAGAAGGGAAGGGACCTACTTTTCGTTTGACCGCAGTGAACGCCTTCCAAAGCTCGATCAGCTGACGATTCTGTTGTTCGACCTGGTTACGGTACCTCTGAAATGGGATGCTGAAAGCACTCGTTCGCATCAGTGCCTTGATTCGCGAGTTAGTTTTCTTCAACTGGGGTACACCCACACCAAAGAGCCAAGAAAGGTGCAAGCAATGCAACAATGAGCGTGGCGGCTTTCCTAGTGGAGCAAAAAGAAATCGAGACATTGAAAGCTGTTGAGCCAACGTTGCGGCAAACAGGGTTCATTGGTGTACCCTCACTTCCGTCTCGACCTGGCTCCTTCCCCTACTCTAATATTAGCGATCAATCGAGTGAAAAAGCAACCGCTGAGGTAGACCACCTGCCTATCAAGCGTCTATAGACCTTAGGAAGAGAAATATTGGAATCAACTTCAAGCATGTTTCATGGCCGATACAGGATGGTGAAAATAAAGGGCCGAAGGCGTCAGCGTTTACGGACCAGTGTAATGAATGCCGCTCCAACAAGTTATACAAAGTTTTATTTTTATTTTAGAGAGAGTCCAGTGGGCGTATCGGCTTACTAGAGCAGACTGGCGAAGGCTTCTTTCTACGTTTTGGTGCCGGATTTGCTCAAGAACGATAAAACCCAAAATTATCCATCGGGTTGCTACCGCAAGTCATTGTATACAAAGGTATGCACCCAACGTGCCTTCGTGATAACATTAGAAGTGTAATGTGTGGCGTACACCGCAAAGGCGCTGGCAAATGTCGACCTTTATCCACTTACCCTAATCGGTACGGCCAACTAAAGTACGACCCAGTACCCACATACGACCAATAAATCCAAAGAGAGTTCTAGCTTGAAGCTGATGCGAGAGCGTGTCATCGCGTGGTGTTGTCGAACTAATGCCAGGCTGTTTATCTCCAGTTGTTTACGATTCGTCCGAGCATTCCAAATGTGGACGAAGGTGGCTGATGTAATGAGCTTTCATTGCAATTGGATTAGTAGAGAAGTGGTGTCAGTCTGACGCCAAATGGCATTAGATAAGCACCCAGTCCACGTATCATTTCCTGTGAAGAAAGTAGTTTGGGTATATTCTCAGTGAAAAACGTGATTAGAATGGAGCAGTCCGCCATTCGCTCCCACGAACTTTATCGAATTAAAAGTTGTTCCGTGGTCAGTTCGGCCATGTCTTGCTTCCGGACCTTACTACGCTTACATATGTTCGTTCAAGCAGAAAACTGTTGTCGAGATAAGCAGCCCGCACACTAAACTTTATAAAGCAAGGGTTGCTGAAAATAAACAGAAACCTTAATGAATGGTGAGAGGATGCCCCAAAAGCATGCACCTGTTGAATAGCATCCAAGCGACACGGGTGCGAAAATCTTACTCTGGGTTGGGTGAACAGATAAGGATATGCACAAGACTGTGTGCCGCGATGTTCACTTGATTGGTAGTGTCATTCAAACACGACGCTTTGCAGTTGGAGAACGTCTGGTGTTTTACGCCTTTCTTTTCCAAACCCCTTCTACGTCACAATTGTGTTCCGTCACCAATGACTACTTACTCTTATCATACTTTCACTACTTCACTATGCCTGTAACGAGAGCTATTGCGCTGAGATGGAAAGTTAAATGAGATGAAGCTGAAAAGTGGGTGAACTCAGCGTATTTTGATTAAGAAAAAGCTTTCTCGGATGGAGGGCCCCCAAAATGGGGGGCGGGGTACTGCGAAGATAATGAATTACGCAGCGATGGGTCAATCACCCGTCTACTTTTTTTATAATCGTACCTTCCGCCCATGATCCTTCCATACACAGTCTATGGCAGACACACAATTTTTCCGACGATCGTGACGTAAGCCGTCGCTACCATAGCCAAAAAGAAATTTGAAAAACGCCATAGACGAGAGGCAGAGGGAGGAACAGAGTGGCTACCCCAATGTTCACCTCAGAGCAAGGAATCCGGCCAAAAACTATACGGATTCTTCTCCACCATCCATAGTTGTTGTCTTCAAAGAAGACTCAGCAAACGCGAGTGTAAACGCTCACTTATTTGTTAAACGCAGATCCTCAAGAACTTTAAATGGCATTTACACTGCTGGTCAGGCGACGCTTCAAAAGCAAATAGCACCAAACACGATCGTCTCGCAACACGTTGTCGGAGTGGTGGAGATTAGTGGCAGACGTTGCTTCAGAGAAATTTGGAATCTACCGTTGCGAGTAGTGGGAACGGCGCATCTACTCTTAACAGGAACCTCCAACAGAAATCCAACAGAAAGCGCCTCTGTTACTTCTGGGCAATAGTGCCCATCTGAGTGAGCTCCGAGATAAGGTGAATACTCATGGACCCAGGCAAGGTACCGTGACTCGAGCCTTGAAAACAGAAATATGTTGTTTGCCCAGACGCAAGCCCCTACGTGTCAGAGCTCGTCACACTCTCCCTAGAACAAAACAGTTTGGGGCAACGTCTCCAGAAATATCGGGATGCGCATTGGATGGCAAGCTTCCTACGTGACACCTCTCCAAGGCATGGTCAGAATCTCAGCGTAGAGGGAAGAGCCGTGGCATTACCGCGTTCTCGACACGGAACCGTTCCCGATCGTTGCGCTGTCCCTGCTCGAGGCGCTCGAGAGCCCTGGTGAGCTCTGTGACGTCTTGTCTTAGGTTGTCGTTCACTGCCAGAGCAGCGTCGTTCTCCTCTCGCAACATGTCGTTGATTTCCTCCAAGGTGTTGTTCCTGAAAGACGTCTTATTATGCGGGGTCACGCGGAAGATCAGTTGAAATACTCGTTACGTGGATCTTTTCAACGAGCGATCGTTTGAATTTTTGCACTTGACTATGCTGGAATTTCACGTCCACCAAAAATTTAAACAGCGATCTATATAGAATTGTAGGGCGTTGTCTGGGAAGCACCGTAGTGGTTTCCAAATGTCCTGCAGACGACTGGGCAGGTCATAGATGGCAGAAAACTGTGGCGCTTCACTGCGTGCCGATAACGCAAAACTGACGCCCGGAGTACCCTTGTCGCGCTCAGAATGAGCCTGCAAAAGGCTTCAATCATTGCTAGAATGTGGGATTTGTTAAATTCCTAATGGAAACAAGAAGACACATTCAAGCGAGGCACCTAAAAGGAAAAGTGGCCGCGATCGATCGGATGGCCGGGTGGATAGCTCCTCGAATTTGCAGGGGAGTGATCGAGGGATAGATTTCAGGGGTGGTGTTAAATGCACTGCTGGTGGTGCTTTTTGCATTTCTATCAATGCATGGTGCATTTTGGCCTCGGTAGGCTACAGTGTTCGCTTTTCGACCTCGTTTTTAATCTCCCGCGGGATGTGGATCAGGCTTCGTCGTCTAGAGATACGCCGCTAAATCGCTTAGCTTCTCGTGGAGCCTTTCTCACGCCATGCTGTAACTCGCCTGTATAATTTGCAAAACTTTGCTTCAGTACCTTCAGGACCCCAAGCAGGAAGACTGCGTAATTTGAAGAGGATTTCGGGTGTTAGGTTGGAGGTATCCTCAGTAGCAGCAGCTAAGCACCCGTTTCATGATAATCTACTGAAGGGTGACGCGAACTTGCTCCTGTCAAAATAACGATCGCCTATTCAAGTAGAACAACTGATCCGGAATAACATTTTGGAGGAAATTGCTCTATATGGAAAGCTAGTACAACTGTCTTCAACCCAACTAAGAAAAAGGATATTGACCTTTCAGGAGGTGTAGAAAACAGCTTCACCAGGAAGCATATGCTGCGGGGTTTATCGAAGGATTACAATTCAATTGCATGCGGACATCAACGGGTTCGTTATTTTCGACTTCCACCACTGAACACTAGGAGAAAACCTGCGGATCTTATTATGTTGTACAAATTTCTAGCTAAAAAGCTAGCCATCGATACAAAAGTTTTTATCGATTGTGTAGTCACACGCTTTATAGGAAGAAAGATCATTTTTCGACTCCAATTGGTAGCTCATGAATCGGGTCAGATGCTCTAACCTATCGGATTCTTAAGGACTTCAGTTGGCTACTTGGCGAGCACGAAGACTCGACACGGTTGTCTGCTCAACCAATAGGGTGCAGTAACACGCGTTAGTGCTCCTCTTTAGTGTTGTTTTCTGTTTACATTTTCACGCTAGACAACCGTCTACGCCTTAAATAAATAAATAAATAATGCATCTAGAAGGCCGTCGTTTACTATAGAAAGGCTTTCGTCAGGTTCTCAATTGAGACCAGCTCAGTTTGTGAAAAACGCTGGACGTTGCTTGCAGCGCAACTCTAGCTGTGAAGCGAGATTTAGATTTCCCGACACTCAACCGGACGCGCTCTCCGACATCGTGCGAGAGCATCCTGAAGACAGCTGAGGGCTCTGCAATGGATCGAGGGTAAAACGTCACGTTCGTCCTGAACCCGTGCGGCGCTATCGTTTATACAAGAGTTCTGAGCAGCGGAAAACTCACTTGAAGAGCTCGCTCCTCAATCGCGCGAACAGCTCATCGATGTTCTGGTCGTCCAGGTTCAGGTGTTCGTCAGAATTGTGCAGACGTGGCGATGATCGGAACCTCGGTGAGTAGCCGCGGCGCAGGTCTATTGACGTAGATCTGGGAGCAAGTCATGCATCATACAGCTTTGCTTTGAGGCGCTACTAACTACTTCTCCTTCCTGCTCAATTTCTACAGGTATAACTCGGTACCGGTTCGAAATTCAGCAGAGGTATGCCCCATTACCGGAGGTGCTATATGTGAAGGCAAACGATGTTCGAAGGAAAGTTTTCAGACCACGATAAGAAAGAGGGAGTACCAGTAGAGAATTCAAATTTACACTGGACCCTTAGCACACAACCAAATGGGAGGCGAATCTTCTACGAACCGCGATAGGATTTCGCTAAAAAAAGTGCTAACGAAACTGGAGAGGGTTTAGTTGAGGCCTGTCCATTCCACCCGCTCACTGCTTCCTTGTTTGCCCAGGAATCCGATTACTTGGAATGTCGAGCCATAGGCGAACACGTGTTCGTGCGAATGAATAACACGTAAAAAGGAGGCCATGACTTCTGTGCACACTACCACCCCACGTTATAGCAGGTGCAGCTCTTTCCATAGTAAGCGGGTGCTCCAGCTCGGGTGTTCTTCATTGGAATTCCAAATTGGAACAAACTTACTGGGCGAGGGAGCCATCCGGCTGATCCAGCCGAGTGAGGCTCTTGTTTCGGGAATAACGTATCCTGCCTTGGTAGCTGGGAGAAGGCTGCTGGTAGCTGTCGATGTACGGTGAACTGGCCATGTGGTCAACGGAGAGTTGGGGCAGTGAAGTAGCCAGAAGTGCAGGAGTGGATGTCAGCCGAGCCGTGTCGTGAGCACTTCGCTGGCGAAACTTCTGGATCTGAACACGTGTAAGCTTACATAGCTCTGAACGCACCGCGACAGTGCAAAAGTTGCAATACGCAAGGAAAACACAACGCATCTCGGGAATCCATGTGTGTCAAAGATGAAGCACGACTTATACAGTGCCGGACGTGTCTTTTGAATGAACGCCGCAAAAACCGCGACTTTGCGGTTTTTGCGTGTTTTTCATATAACTCGCCTAAAATGTATCCATTTCAAAAACCAAGGATATATTTGAGCTCAGGAGCTCGAGCTCTATCGTTCGGTATACATTGTTCATATGGAGCCATGGAAACGTTCGAAATTAAAACTTGCGCTCCATTGCGAAGGACGGTCGCAGACGAGTGTCGGTAGCAAGCCGTCGAAAACCGTTGCGTGCTCACAATTCCTCTAGTTTGAGCTACTTTGAGAAACGGCATGTATACAACTTCGCCAAACCACCGCGTTTTCGCAGTGGGTGGTCAAAAATGACTGGAGCAGACCTTTTACGATTGGAGAAGCTTATATTCTAGAACTTGCGTGTTCTCGGAGTATCTCAAGCATGGCGTAAAGTGCTCCATATGTCAGGAATTCTCTGAGTGTGCGCCGTGCACAATGCATATAGGATCGAACAGGGGGGACAGCTTGTAGAGTGTGCATTTAGTGAGTTTCATGAGAAATTCTCAGCCGCCCTACTCAGGAATTGCTGTACCCTGCTTCGGCGAGAATTTGGAGTGCGCTGTGCACAATGCATATAAGATCGAACCTATCAATCGACTGGACGCGACAGCTCGCAAATTGCACCGCGGGCGTGTTCTGAGCGCAGTAACTCTGTCAAGTTTGAATCTTTCCACTGCGCTGTGCACAATGCATATAAGATCGAACCTATCAATCGACTGGACGCGACAGCTCGCAAATTGCACCGCGGGCGTGTTCTGAGCGCAGTAACTCTGTCAAGTTTGAATCTTTCGGCTGCAACTTGTGGATTTTGTAAGCAGTAGGAAGTTCAAGAATGCGCTGAACCACATCGACGTAGTTTGTGACTGAACAAAGCTCCAGCGGTGCGAAAATGCAGTTTAGCCTTGTGTGACACGATTTTTTCCGAGTTCAGTCGACTACTGCATGAAGACAAGGAGAGCTAACGGCATGCGAATGTGTGAACGAGCAGGAGACTGGAAGCCCTTTACGAACACGTGCTCGCAGCTCTCCAGATGCCTAAACTGCTTTAGCCCAATCTGCCATTTTAGAGCGTCGAAGGGCAACGGTGAAGTTCCTTTCGCCCTTACTCGCCCACATTTGAGATCTCGACATTCTCAATGCTACTGTTCTGTTCAGCTCGAGATGCTCTATCGAGTGGCCTCAATCTCGACCAATTCTGGGAATATCGATTTTTTGACAATTTCCCTCGAGGATGAGGGCGCTCTTCGCCGAGCATGCCCGAACGATGATGTCATCGAAAGTCAACAATTTCGATATTTGCCAAAAGTCCTCGTCCAAACCTCGTCTAAAATCGTCTAGGGAGTTATTTGAAGCGCCGATTACGAATCCAACCTCCGTTTTTGAAAATTTCACCGATTTAGGCATGTTAGGGGGATTGCTAATGATCTGAAGATATATCGTGTGCTAGAAGGTGGCAATAACAGGGCAAAAGTTCAGTCAGCTTTGGATAAGGTCTATGATTGGTCTAAAACTTGGAGTTTGCCATTAGCTCCTGAAAAAACTGTGTATATGAGGATAGGCGGTTCTCAATTACAAGGGAATTATACTCTGGGAGAATGCCTTTTGAAGCAAGTATGTTCTGTAAAGTCTTGGTTTTCGGTATGATAACAAGCTTCACTTTACAGAGCATTACAAAGAGCTGTGCAGAAAGGCCTCGGTTCGCACATCCCAAATCTTTAAAGGCCTTTCTACATGCGGAGAAAAGGTGCTAATTAAGGCGTATACTACATATGTGAGGTCGGTTGTAGAAAGTGGAACTTCGGTATTCTCGCCCCATAAAAAGAAAGATATTCTTCTATTGAAAAAAAAGACAACTTCACCCGAAAGACCTACATACGATTGGGTAAGTGCACTTATTCCGGAGTTCCTCCTAGTAATACCAGGAATGCTGTGTTCAATCTGCATACATTTGAATCTCGCAGGAAATTCGATGATATTTGCATGGTGTTCAAAATAATATCTGGCATCCTCAAAGTCGATTCCTCCAAATTCTTTAATGTTTTTGAATCCAGAACTAGGGGCGGCTCGGTGAAAATTAGGTTTCGAGTTCCTCGGTCAAGTATTCGGCTGCACATGTTTACGTGTACGGCCGGGTCCGAATACCTGTCGCTCAAACTCGGAGTTGCACCAAGTCCTCCTTGTCTCCCGGCCTGTAGGCGAATAGCATGGAAACGGCTATTAAGTTTTGAATAACCCATACATAATTTGATCGTTCTGCTTGTTTTGAGATCTGTTCTGCTGATGTTTTTGTTGAGTTTGTTTATCTGACGTGTGCCTTATGCTGCGTAATAAATAGTAATAGTAATAGTAATAGTTGCAGCCATTTGAGGTTGGTAGGGTCAGCAATCACTGACCATCCTCAGTTGTTGGTATGGTGATATCCTGTCATAATCGACCAAAAGGACTTCGGCATCGTATTCGACGCCCTGAATAACCCCTGCTCTTAGAAGAAGTTTGAGCAAAATCTGTGCTCCTGATCCGACCACCCACAGTTATCCAGGAGAAAATCCAAAACCGACCGAAGTCGGCGGAATTTTCAGTAACGGACATCGGATTCGTAATAAGCGCACCAAATAACCCCCTAGATGATTTTGGATGAAGACATTTGGCCTATTTCGACAATAACGATTTTTGATGACGTCATCGTCCTGGCAGACTTGGCGAAGAGCGCTCCTGTCTTCGACGGGAAATTGTCAAAAAATCAATTTTCCCGGAATTGACCCGGATTAATAGCGTCCGATAGAGCTTTTCAACAGTGCCATCTCGTGTGCCAAAAACTCAATTTTGGGCGAGTAAGGGCGAAAGAGACTTCACCGCTGCCCTCCGCAGCTCTAAGATGGAAGCTGGGACTAAGGCCCCGTTTATACTTCGTCGCGGCGCGATACGATGGCCACGCAGTGAGGCCAAATTGATCGATCGCGTCGCACAATCAATATGGCCACTATACGTGGCGTCGCATCGCGCCGCTACGAAGTATAAACGGGGCCTAAGGCAGGTTAGGCAACTGGAGAGTTATGAGCAAAGTACCTTAACTGATTTGCTCACCTACGCATTCGTAGGTCGTTAGCTCACCGCACCTTCCCACAGTGGTCGACGGAACCCGGAAAAAATCGTGTCACACAAGGCTAAACTGCATTTTCGCAGCGCTGAAGCTTTGTTCAGTCATGAGCTACGTTGCCATGTTTCAGCGCACTTCTTGACCTTTCTACTGCTTACAAAATCCAAAAGCCGGAATGATTCATGCTTGACAGAGTTATTGCGCTCAGCACATGCCCGCGGTGCAATTTGCGAGCTGTCGCACCCAGTCGATTGATAGGTTCGATCCTATATACGTTATGCACGGCGCACTCCAAAGTCTTGCCGGGACAGAGTACAGCAATTCGTGAGTAGGGCGGCTAATAAAACTCCCTAAATGCTCACTCTACAAGCTGTCCTCCCCCTCCCACCGATTGAAATATATCCTTAGTTTTTGAAATGAATGAATGTTAGATGAGTTATATCAAAAAGACGCAAAAACCGCAAAATCGCGGTTTTTGCGGCGTCTATTCAGAAGACGCGTCCGGCATTGTAGTAGAAGTTGCAATCCACCCAAAAATATTTACAATCCTTCATTGCAAAGCTGCAGTGAGCGTCGTCAAATTCTCTTACAACTCAGTGAAGATGATTCAAATACGCTCTTCAAGCTTTCGACATCCAAAATTAGTTACCACTATACGCGGTTAGCGATCAAAGCGCTAAGCAACGCGCATTAGAGCGCATGAATAACGAAGTGCAAGGAAGGCCACAATCAACCAAAAGCAGCTGAATGGGGTTGGTTGGTCGTAGCAACGTTGCAGGACATCGTCGGTCTCAATCAGGCAGGTTTCCTCGTCCACTGACCATATGGGAGCACCCCACATATCACAGGGCATGCTTTGCACGTCCGCACCCCTCTCCCCCTCGAGTTCCTAAAGGCTCTCGGCGATACACACCGCTGAGTTGGCCGGGTCAGAAGCCCGATGAAGGCATCATGATCGGACGGATTCGGATGGAAAAGTCGGAATTCCCAATTCGATGACCTAAAAATCAATAAAGGGCAAATGGCACTAACACGTATTCTCGTAGTACAGAACATTGTCTTCCAAACGCTATACAAAACTGCGCAAAAAATTACAAACCTAAGCGGAGAGAACAAGTGCGCAAATGGCTACTTTTTAACTTTTCACTTCAACGACCTAAAAATTGACAAAATTCAGGATGAAAAAAGAAAGCAATAAATATTCTGATAGAGCAAATCATTCTCTTTTGAATGCTATGCAGCGCTATGCAAGAGACCGTCGGCGAAATCTGTAGTGAATCGTTGAAAAAAAACTGCAAGGACTTATGGGACAACCTAATACACATACTGTTGATATCATCCACAATGGAATCTAGTGAGCAAGATAGTGAAATAGAGCAGAACAGGTGGAGCCAAGCACGAAAACCTGCTGAAAATATTAGGGTGGGGGGGGGGCAAAAGTAATGAAACACCCCATGCCGTATCCATATATCTCGTGGCTGGAGTCTGGTTTCGTGCTTATCGTATTTGTATGTTTGTATGCTACTTACTGAAAGCCACCTGAGAAGTTAGCACATCCGCCCTTTCCAGAAGCATGCCAAAACCTCAGTCTGTCTCATGCCAAAACCCGGGTCTGTCGACCTGTGTCGCGCAAATCTCGCCCAATTCCCAACCCCGAGCAGCCTGGGCTCAATATTCACGCAAGATACGTCTTCTACCTTAACCCTGCCAAGCAGCAAGTTTGGGTGAGGTCTGGTGACCTGTTACCGACCTTCGTGACGCGGGATGTTCACTGCGAGAAGCATCTTTTGAGCTTTTGAGTCTGCGCTCATGGACCAGTGTACTGGAAGCTGTTTTCCAAGAGCACAGCGATGGGCTCCAAGGCCATGGTGAATGAAATAGAAGAGATGGACCGGCGACTCGCACTCATTCGGTCTTAGCGCTTCAAGAAGGTGTTCCTCTTCGACAACGCCGCACCTCCTCAGGCAAAAGTGACTACGGATAAGCTCGCTCAGCTGGGCTACGTTCACATGCCTCACCCACCGTATTCGCCGGACATCTCTCTATGCGACCACCACCACTTCTTGGGCCTACAGGACTTCCTGGTCGGAAGGGACACAAGAACCCAAACAGTGCTTGACAACCATATCGAGCAGTTGATCGACACCAGGCCCAAGCAGTTCTGGAAGGATGGGATTAGGAAGTTGGCTGACCGATGGCAGCAAGGTCACTGCCCTTAATGGCAAATACATTCCTCAGCATCGTTGAGTTGTAAATGAGTTATAGTGAGATAAAGATTTTTTTCAAATTGTCTCATTACTTTTGCCCCCCCCCCCCTAATATCAGTACCCTGCTCTGGTAAATGAAACGTGACCACCCTTCTGATCGGCAACTTCCAATAATATATGGCTGAGCTCATTCGCACAGAAGTTGTAGAATTTGAAGTTGAACGCTGTTTTCGATTTCCTGTGATCAAGATAAATGTAGCATTCGCATTGTTATTCTCTCACATTTTTTGAGTTGCTTTCAGAGGAGTGTTCTCACGGTGTACAAGAGAAGCGCAAAAAAGTTCTCTGAACTCGAACCAGCACCTATTGCTGACTGGGCGGGAATGCTCTTCGTGTAAGGCTTTGTTTACACTTCCGACGCCGCGACACGCATTGTGGCCAAATTGATCGATCGCCTCGCCCGATCAATGTGGCCACAATACGTGGCGTCGCGTCGCTCGGCGTCGAAGTATAAACGGAGCCTGTTAAACGAGTTCGCGCCGCGACGTATAGTGGCCAAATTGATTGTGCGACGCGATCGATCAATTTGGCCTCATTGCGTGGCCATCGCGTCGCGCCGCGACGAAGTACAAAGGCCCCCACAGAGTTCTGCGGCAATGCCGCTCGCCGCAATGGTTAAGGATAGGGCAGGGACGCCGCCGGCAGCGAGCTCTGCGTCTCTGCCCTATGGTTAAGCATAGGGCCGCGGCGCTGCCGCAGAACTCTAAGGGGGGCCTTAAACGGAGCCTAAAGCCGCATGCACACTTTGCAGCGCGGGCAGCGGGCAGTGGAATGTGGGCGGAGCTGGTCCCGCACACTGCGGCACTGTTGAACTGCGCTGCGGCCGCACGCAGCGACAGTGAGGAATGCCCGGGTCATTCCTCGTTGCCACTGTCGCTGCCGGCAGCACTGCGGCAGCGAGGTGTGCACACCCTCCTCACTGCGGGCTCCGGTGCCGCGGTGTGACTCCGCCCCTCCGCGCTATGCTTCAGCGTGGCTGCCGCACTGCCGCAGCGGAGTGTGCACGCGGCTTAATGCCGTCGAGCTTTCCCGCCAGATCAGCAGGAGGTGCGTGTTCCAGTTCCGTGTGGAGCTAGAGTTTTCGTCGCAACAAAACATCGCAATAACAGCTTTCAACCTCAGAACGGGTATGCCTGAACGGCATAAACGAATTTCATTGCAGAAATCTCGGTGCTTCAAATAGTACGAAAGTATGTTCCGTTTTTGCAAAGTGCTTAAACCTTTCGAATTACGGGGCCTGAAAGTTAGCCATGGAATCACACAACCGCACAACGAAATACCTTCCCGGCATCATATGCAGTAAAAACGCAAAACTACTGCATCAGTGTAGCAGAATCAGGTACCCAATTCCTCACCCTTGCAGTGCTTTTGCGTATTTGCTGCATATCCGATAGTTGGAAAGCACTGCTTTGTGCAACGTTCTCGTAGTGGCACTCATGTTCACTGTTGAGACATACGCCTGACACCCTTCCCTGCTCAGCTGGAATGGCTGGCAACGAACGAAGTTACGATCGCATGAACTTAGAAGTCAAAACTGCGAGAACTTTCCCTACATCCTTATACACAAACGGCAGGTAAACAATGTCACATCCATCGCGGAAAGGTGAAATGGAACAGATGCGAAGGGATTTGAGCTTGCACCTAATCAGAATTGTTATCGAGTGCTTCAAGAAGAACTACGGGAAATAGCTCTGAGTGGCCTAGATGTAACCTATGGAGAATCATCGACTTTTAAGCACTACCATGAAGGGAGGAGGTCGAGAAGGAACGGACCCAATGTTTTCCGAATCGGAGAACACATAGCCCCTTCCCTATTCGGCGGAAGGCTCATCTCAAAATTATCCGTCGAATTAGGCAAGAGCGAAACGCCGTTAGATGTGTCGCAGCACTTGTAAGTGGATAAGGAAGTTACTACATATTAACTGTTGTGTCGGTTGTGCTGGCCGCATTGATGCGAGTTATGGAATCGTTGCTGTCGGTTCGGTTCGTGGTACCGCTAAGGCACCTCGCTTAGCCCGTGGGTTCGAGTTCCAGCCGCGCACTAGTGCATATACTGTGGTGTATCATCGATAAGCCCTTCATTCCTCTTTTCAACACACAACGTGAGTATTGCGAGAACAAACACACACCGGAACCGGTATTGTATCCTCTGCACGAACCTCCGCATGATGCTATTATCAGAACCGAAGATCGCGTAGTAGAAAATCGTTACTAGTACCCATAGTTCTGTTTGAAGTTCTTCGAATAATTTGGACACGGGAGCTGCGTCTGGAGTTCCAAATGTACCACAATTATTTGTAATTGCACCCCCACCCAGTTTTGGGGAGACAATTTTTTGACCGCAAAAATGGTTGGGTTGGTGATTGGCTGTTTCTGTTTTGCCAACTTACTCTAGCTAACTATTAGTTTGAACATCTGAGCAATACTCTGTGTGACACTGAATAGACCCAACTTTCATCATTACATAAGGTGGCGCCGGAATGACGCAGAATTCCTGACCGTTTATTTGCGTCCTTCAAAATTTCGTACAGAGTAGTTCGCACAGGGGTCACATATGGTTCTAACTTCTTCCTTCCCTAGGCGTAGTTGTCCTTGAGGATGATGCTTAACGAAAGTCGAAGAGGATTCGGAAAGAGCATTCCAAAACTATGGTAGTACGCCTCTACTCGAACTGATTGCGAGGTGCAGAGAGCTGCGAAGGGAAGAAGGAGTGCCGCAGAGCCTCTGCCCTTCACGAACGCATCGAAGATGGCGCTTCTCTTCATTTTTGCGCAGACGAAAGCAGCCATGCCAGCTTCCCGTCCGATAGAGGGTTACTTCCAAGAAGTCGACGAAGACGAACCTGATCTGTCAGTCCTTGTATGAGATTTCTATTTCTTCTGTTTTCCTGCACTCCCGCCTCCAGCCGTGATCGACAGTGAGAAAGCTCTTCGGTGACCTTCGCTACATCTGAACAGAAAATCCGACTCATGGTTAGAATAGCATTGGTGGAAAAAACAAATCGAATCTAAAAAGAAATTTTGAAAGATACTAAATGAGTGAAAAAGCGTGCTTAGACGTACTCAACTCCTTGTATCCCTTTCTATCGTTTTGGAACTACGACGAGGACATTGAAATGGAAACGTATAACAACTTTAAGAAAAACGAACGGGTATAAAAAGCTCCTCCACCCCGATCAATCGAGTAAAAGATTACATCATTTCCAAATTTAGCAGAGGTACCACAGTTGTCTGCCAGTATTGCGTATGGATTATACATCTGATCATTATTGCAATGCCGTACGCCAGGCCGTTGCATAAGAGAGAAAAAGGAGCGACACAAATTATGTCATTTGTTGCTGTAGTTTGAAGCTTTTCCACTTCATCCTGAGTCATCTCGTCAACGTTTTCTGATTTCGAATGGGATTTTCGGAGCTCTAAAGACAGCGGAGCTGCATTGGCACGGACTGCCCAAGATGCACGATCCTATTGTGAGAATACTCGTAATGTGCAGCACAGAGGTGGCATTTCCCAATCTGACTATTCAACAAGAGCGTCGATCGACAAGAGCTTTGTACTAGCGGTTAGAGATGAGAAAAGAAGACAGCAACTCAGGCCCAGGAATTTTTGGAATGGCTGTAATTATTGATTCCTTCCAAGGGTCGGATTTTAGCAACGACTTATATAACTTTAACAGAGAATTCACAGCGGAAACCTATGATAACGCGGCTTATCGCTCACCATAAGCGCGCTATCAGAGATTCCGGCTGTAATTTTTCTGTTAAATTGCTGTAAGTCGTTGATGAACCCGGCCTCAAATTTCGGGAACTGCACTGTAGATTAAGGAAATATCCTACTACACATAAAAGAGTAGCAGCGGTTGTGCCTGTCCGTCCGTCCTTCCGTCGGTCCATCTGGCCTTTCATAGACGTCGAGTAACAGGCGTCCGGGCTCAGACGAGGTATCACCCTCGTCATGTCGCGAGCGCCAGAAGACGTGCCACCGATGTCGCACAGTGGGTGTCTATGTTCAGAACGGTGTCATCAATGTGACGCAAGGAGTGTCCGGATTTAGACGACGTGTCACCGATGGGTGGCCAGTGAAGAGGGGATCAGTAAAGGGAGGACCATTGAAGACGGCGGGGGAGGGGGGGGGGGCAGTTGTTCGGTACACCGTGCTGCCCGCCGCACACTTCCCGCCCTGCCCGCTCCGCCCTATTTGGACAAGTTTGCTGCGCTCGAAACCGTCGTTAATTGGCGTGACATCGTCCAAAAACCTAACAACTGATAGGGGACGACTGGGAAGCGCATCTCGGGGAACACTGAAGTCATTTTCCAATCGGCTCGGTTATGGAGGCAGTTGATGGAAGGAGAACGTCGCTCTTCTCACTAAATTCTTTCAATTTTCACCACAATTCTTTCAATTTTCGCCTCAACTAGAGACTATGGGTGATTCCGGTCTGTTCTACACTGGCGGGACCTGAAAAAAGCCTTGGTACTGCAGCTGAAAACTCTTTTGTTCCAAATATGGTGAACAAGGTTCTGACTCTTGTCTCAAGAACGAAATCAGTTCAGGATAGAGATGCAGGGCTAAGGGAAGTGATTAGAAATGCGATGCTTCCATGTGAAGGCAGGGACCCGGACATCTTGTCCTCGGCGCGCCCCTCGCCCCGCCCCTTTCTGAGGGCGGTGTATCTAACGACTCTCCGCCAAGATGGCGCGCTAATAGGGGGAGGCAAGTGAAAGGGGGAGGGTTGGGGACCAGTGAAGAGGGGATCAGTAAAGGGGGAGGGGGAATGGTAAAGCAGGGCCAGTGAACAGGGAACCAGGTAAGGGGGGGGGGCAGTGAAGGTGGGAACACTAGAGGGTGGTTACAGTGAAGGGGGAGGGAGGTAAAGGGGGACCTGTGAAGAGGAGAACTTTAAAGGGGACCAGTAAAGGGAAGACCAGCAAAGGTGAGACCAGTAATGGGGTTGGGGGGGGGGAGGGAACAATGAAGACGGAACCAGTAAAGGGGACCAGTAAAGGGGGAGGACCAGTAAAGGTGTGGCCAGTAATGGTTGGGGGCAGTGAAGAGGGGACCAGTAAAGGTGGGACCACTGGAGAAGGGAGGACCGGTGGAGGCGGGGGACGCAGTAAGGGAGACTAGTGAGGTAGGACCAGTGAAGGGGACCAGTAAGGGCGGACGAAGGTTTTTATCGGTACCGCCCAACGTGTATCGGGCTTCAGAAGACGCGCTACAGACGTCGTGTCACGTGTGTCTAGGTGCAGAGGACGTGACATAAACGTCGTGACAACGCCATTACACGTACGTCGGGGTCCAGCAGATGTGTCACAGACGTTATGCAACATGCGTTCGGATTCAGAACACGTGACCCAGACGTCATACAACGTGTTTTCAGATCTACATAGAAGACGTTCCACAGATCGTACTTTGCACAACAACCGTGAGAAGACTTTCTAAAGGCTTCGTTCGACGAGTGCGCGCGTACTCGACTCTCACTACACGTTTTTAATTTTGTTATTTCTCTCCGGCACAAGGGTAAAGGGTATTGGTGGGGTGGGCGTGGGGGTAAGAAAGATGACTAAACGAATCGGTGGAATGATATTGCTGTCGGACAGTTGACGGTATCGAGCTTTCTACCAATACCGATTGGTTTCATTTCTGCTTCCGCAGATTGAGCGCTTTGGATTGAGACTCTCATAATCTGTTCCTCACGACGTAGTGGAGTACTTCGAAGAACAAATCGCGTACGTGAGATAGAGGGCGGATAAGTCCCATAAGAGCAGTTCTAAAGATTCTGCCTTGTCGTATACGCTATACATGTACTATTCTATATAGTGAAACAAGTTGTTTACTGTAATCAAAGTGAGAAGGCCTAGGGAAGAAAACAATACTGTCGGGGTGCTCTATACTCGCGATTGGGGGCGAGGCCCCCAACCAGAAGTTCGGCGGCCGCTAGGCCGCTGAACGTCTGGTTGAAAATTATGGTCAAATGTGTTGTAAAGAGAATGAGCACATTTTTTGAAAACTATTTGCAGAACTCCATCGAAATGGTACTGATTTATAAGCCTTCAATTGCTTCATTATTTTTACCTTTACCTGTAACCTTTTAACTTTTTTTCAGTCAGAGGTATGCTCTTGATTGAATATGTCGTAAGGCACGATAAGCAAGCAAGGAACCGTTTCAAGCGATGGTCCAACTCTTCACATACTTTTTATATTCGGGTGGAAGAGTGTGTCGAGAGAGAGAGTTCAAAAGGTGCAAACTCTTCCATCGAGAACAAAAGCGCTTATGGTGATTTTGAACATGCTACGGGACAGTATGGAAGCGGAAGATCTACACAAAGAAGACCTCAGACTGTCGGCCACTGTTGGTGTTAGCCAAACATCCATAGTACGTGAACTGGATTTCACTGGCAGGGTTCAAAGCATAGTTCGATTAGTACTCCCCTATAATAAAGAACAGTTAAGAAAATACTCGGAAAAAAGGAAGAGGAAAAAAGGGAAAGGATGTGTATTTAAACCCTGCCGAGGCGGCAAAGGCGTCTTACCAGGATGCTATCCCAGCGGAAGTGGTGAATTTGTACAGAAGCGACTCTGCCTCAGAAATATCGACCAAAACGCAACTATCTCGATCCTACTCTCGCAACGAACTGTGTCTCAGTCGACTACACATTGGAAGCAGTAGCCCCCCCCCCCGCATTTAGGGATTTCCTTCGTCCTCAAAGCGTGCGCTCGGTGGCTTAGGGTGTGGCGTAGCGGACTCATAGGAGAGAGGCCAGGAGTACGAGTCCGCTCATTGTGCGTTGTTTTGTATGTGTGTAAAAATGGAAATAATTAAATTTGTTAACAACATGAATGGATTTTGCTCGCAGTGATTGACTAGCTAACTGGTTGGAGTCCGCTGTGTCTATTATCTGAGATGCTGAACGAAGGAACCTTGATAAAAGATCATTCAACAAATCATATTTGACTGTCGCAAAATTAATCGCCGAAATGGACCGTTACTTCAAACTGCTGAAACTCAGCTTAAACACTACTTCATTAATTGACGTAAAAACAATCAGAATCAACACGTTTTTGCCAGCGAACAGGTAATAAATCTAATCCTTTAAAATAAAAACTGAGATCACAGGAGTTAACAAAATCGAGGAGGGCACATTCAACATCGGCCAAATTAATGAATTGTTTCTGACGCAAATGAGAAGAAGAAGAAGAAGGAAGAAGTGAAAGTCAGTGGGGGAAAATCGGGAGAATATGGTGGGTGATAGAGATCTTCGATACCTAAATGGGTCAATTTTGCCGAGTGATTTGTGAGGTGTGGCCTTGCGTTGCCCTGCAACAAGAGCGGCCCTCCTCCATTCATCACTGCCGGCCAGTATTTTTGCAGCCTCTCATAGATGTGATCAAAATCACAGCAGCAAGGCTCTGCTGTGACTGCCTGACCAGGTTGCAAAGGGCTGTGATGGATTACACCTTCACAACACCACCACAAAGTAGGCAGAACTTTTATAGGGTGAAGGTCGGGCTTAGGAAAGGATGTTGGAGGAGCATCCTTAACTACCCAGGCAAATCCCCGCTTCCCGTTATCATAAAGGATCTGTCTTTCATCTACAGTTATAACGCTTACAAAAGGCTCATTTTTAAGGGGAACTAGCAGGTTGGAGCAAGCGTTGAAACGTGCAGAACGCTCTCATCGGTCAGCTCATGAGGCACCCACTTCGACATCTTCTTCACCTCGATTCTCGCCAAGTGTCTTTCTACCGTACTACGTGATGCAGGCGAATGTCCTCTGGTAGCGCATGTGAATTCGTCTCCGGATTCGCTCCGACGGCTCTCCTCAAAACTTCATCGTCAAGCGACGACCCGCGCCCGCGACCCGGTTTTTCTTCGAGATCAAATCGTTGAAAGCGAATTTTTCGAAGCAAAGCCTCACCGTTCGTTCGCAAGGACACTCCGACCCAAAAGCGCTGCTAAGGTTACGGGATGCCTCTGCTGCAGAATGTTCCAGTTTAAATTCGTAAAGCATTATGAGTTGACAACGCGTCGGTTAATGATGTTACGAAGCCATGGAGAAGGTCGCCTAGAACAATTGGAGCGGCATCCACATTTTTTGAAAAAGCGGGACGAAACTTAGAGAACATCCCTTTCCCTGAGACGGAATGATTTAGTGCAAAAAACTTGTTTATTCATCCTCCTCGAAACATACCTCGAAACGAAGATTAGTTTTGCGACAGCCTAATAATATGTAGGTCGCTAAGGAACGTTGAGATACAAAGCTATGAGCTTCTGTCATGACAAGATGTACGTTGAGCTAGCGCAGAACCTTCCAAAGAATAAGGTTCAAGGTACGAATGACTGTGACCATCCGGTTGAAGCTTAAGATGACCGTCAGCTGACAAGGACTTGTTTCCGTAACTTTTTTAAGCTTTTCGAGGTATCTTGTATTTAGCTACTCGATATGACATGACATAATTTCGATTCTTATAGCCCCCCCCCCGGCACATGGTGCAGATTTGATCTCGACGGCGAGCACTTGCTGTGCAGATTTCGGAGAGAAACCTTAGAGAACTGGCTGAGTAACAGTTCATGCTCTGCACACAAATGGGCATCAGGCAGTGAAATCCAGTATATTGTTCGGGAATCCAATTATCTGTACTTTTATAAACGAACAGAACATAATCAAAACGAGCGAATTCCAATCCTCGTGCTCTTCCCTGTGAGTTCGCCATGCAATGCTCTAGGCCACCGATCATGCGTTTCAGACGAAAGAAACCCCTAAATGCGAGAGACTACTGCACCCAATTTTTGATCGGCTGAAACTCTGTACTTTACAGAACTAGGGAGGGTAGGGTAACTAGGGTACTTGTATTTTCGTGTTTCTTAAGGAGAGATGCTTCCGACCACACAACCTCTTCCGCCGTCGATACTAACCGTTAAGATAGTCTTCTGGTAAGGAGCCATTCTCGCGACAGTTAGGGACATCATGAAGAATCTCGCGACATAGAAAATGGGGACAAAGACTGCGTTTCAGCAAAAGTTCTGATTGCAACGCATTCCAACCTTCGCTACTGCCGTGTCGACTCGACGACATCCGTTATGTTCGGCGCTTCTCGACACTTGCGTTCATCTGAAATATTAGCAGCGTGAATACTAGATGATTTGTTGAATGCCAAAGCGGAATGTGGTCAATGGGTGGGACAAAACAGACAGAAGTAGAACTACGGGAACAAAATCGCTAAGGACAGAAAGCGGTCAAAAATTAAAATGGATTCAAAATAGGGATGAAGCTGCCTTTGGAGGCTTACGACTTTGCGGCCTAGAAGTGCAGCTTCACCTGAATCGTGAGAGGTAATTGAGCACGGCCAAGAGACGAGTCTTTTTTGATCACAGACCAAATAATCAAATATTGAAGAGTTAGGCAGCCGAACACTGCGGCCAGGAAGTATGGAGCAGTCAGGAAGTGGCCTTGCAGAGCAGGAGAAGGGCCGCTAAAAGAGGGAGAAGACGTCTCCGGACGCTGAGGTGGACAGAACTTGTATTGCACCCACTTTTGAGTTCTTCCCACTTCCGAGGCGCTTCAAACCAGCTGTAATAGCAGTTTTACTGACTCCTAGACCTTCCGCAATCTCGCGAGGCTGTTCGCGATGGATTGGCTTCCACGAAGACCTTCAAATCACCGCCTTGGGTTTCTGTAGGCCTGCCGCTTCGGGGTGCATTTTCAAGGTTAAAATTTCCGGAATGAAATTCCTCGAGCCGCCGTTGCACAGTCGTTTCTCCAACATTGCTCGGCCCTCACACATGGTTGATTTTCCGGGCTGTTTCGACGGCGGATCGGCCCACTTTGAAACGGAAGTAAAACATCGTTCGAAGCTGCTCTTTCGACATATTTGCTACGACTCAATAGGCAGGCAACTGGTTATGCCAGTTGCGTGCCTATTGAGTCGTAGCACTCAAGGTGGAGAATCATTTATTCTATGTGACATAAGTTGGGAAGCAGTTGTTTCTTATGGTATTAAATTAATTGTATTTATTATCGCCACAATTTCTTTTATATTGCAGACAAAATTTATTTCCGGATAGACTTCAAGTCAAGTAGAGCCGCAGTATAGGCCTGTTCTTTTCCTCGTTTTTAGTATAGTATATTACGCATTTTGACTCGTAAGAAGAATATGTTTGTAAGCTTATGAATTTTTTGAGGTATTTCAGGATCAGCAACGTTGACAACACAATTATGACTCCTCAGTTTCCTGCTTATTTTTGTCTAGATTATTGTTTACTTCCTTGTTCTTTTATTGTGTTCTTGACATACCAATCATAGTGTCTTTTTTTGTGGAGTGCTGGCTGTTTTTTCTTCTTTTTGACGCACCCATGAGTGCATAAATAAATAAAATAAAATAAAATATTTCAATAGGTATTCGAAGAAACACAATTCATAACTGAAACACAAATTACTTCTTCACCTAGAGCGAGAATTCCGCATTGGATGTTGTATAAAAATGCGGAGTAAGTTGGTATCGATCCAGTAATAAATGGACGAAAAGCGGTTGCACAAACCGCCAGAACTTTCCGGTTGACCTAATAGCAGATGGACGCTAAGATGGAAGGATTAGAATCGTGCACGACAAAGATTCTGTCCGGGCCATGGATGAAGAATAACGCGAATCCTTTGGGCATAGCTGCTTGCGCTTGCTTTAAAAAACTACACTAAGCAGTTTGCATAACGTAAGCACTTGAATAAACGATCTTTGGCGGTCTGCAAGAAACGCGATGTAACAGAGTGCTGGACTTGTTTCTTGTGTTCCTGCTTTTCTTATCAAATACGGTCTATGTACGGCCCCTACAGTTTTGCACAGGACTACTTTTCAATAAAAATTCATTGCATCCTGAACCAACAAGATATCCTTCCTCTCCCGCATAGTGGTTTTCAGTCGCGACAAACCCGGTGGTCACAGCACTGAGCCTTGGTAGTGATTTAGGGAATTTTTCAAAAAATCAGGGTGTCTCCTTATATTTATTGATTGAAATACCCTGTCTGAGACAGGAGTGAGATAAAACCGCAATACAACAAACACCAAGACTAACAAAAGCAGCTCCTAAATATCAACGCACAGAGAATTTGTTTGGCTGCAATGCGTTTGAAAGGATATTTGCTTCTGGGAGGTAGGTAGACCTACCACGTTGAAGGTAGGCTACATCTTCTCTAACTGAAACTTTTAGCTCCTACAGTGGTCTTACCAGGATACTATCTCAACGGTAGGTCGGAACGGCGCAAGAGTTGCATATGGGCAGAATTGTCTCTCCCTTGAAAGTAACAAACTGCAGGTACCTCGACCCCAATACAACTCTGCTCAAAGTTAGGGGCGACGGAAGTCGCGTGTTAGCGCCCTGTTGATTCACGTGCTCCACAGCTGGCGGTCGCGCGCGGGATGAGGGCTCGTATCGCGGTTCAGCGCGGTGAACACGCGGCGTAGTAGGGAAGCGCTCAGGCTGTCGAGCGAGAGGTCGGGGGCTTGGATCCCGCGGACTGCGTTAGTTTTGCACTTTTGCAAAATCCATGTTTATCATATAGGTAATCCATCTAGGGGTAGTATAGTGTGTTATAGAGCATGTTTACATATAACATATGCTTCAAACTACAGATTAGCTAAAATGTTCACTTCTATGTGTCACTTATTTTAAGCCTATTTTGCGTGAAGCTATAATTGTGTAACGATAGATATTTTGTGGCACTAGTTGAAAGTTCCGACTCCATAGACAAGACTTCGGTCAAAAAAAAATTTTCGCTGAAGCTTTTTCTATGGGTTATTTGGGGTGCTGATCACGAATCGGACATCCGTTTTTCACGATTCTGTCTCTACCTTCCGTCACCGGCAGAAACGTTATGAATGTAATCCTGTGCCTTCCTGTGTCTATATTATCCAGCCGAATCGTGAAGAACGGATATCAGATTCGTGATCAGCACCCCAAATAACCCACTAGATGAATTTTCAGGAAAATCGGTGACCCTGCCTGGACCACCCTTGTTAACGGTATGGGTGGTATGTTATATGTAAACATGCTCTATAACACACTATAGTACCCCTAGGTGGATTACCTATATGATAAACATAAATTTTGCAAAAGTGCAAAACAAACGCAGTCTGCGGGATTCAAACCCTCGACCCCTCGCTCACGAACCCGAGCGCTTTCCTACTACGCCATCTGTGCGCTGCGCCGAGTCGCGATACGAGCCCTCATCCCGCGCGCGCCCGTCTGCTGTGGAGCACGTGAATCAACAGGGCGCCAACATGCGACTTCGCCCTAACTCTGCGCAAAGTTGTATTGGAGTCAAGATACCTGCAATTTGTTACTATCCAGGAAGACGCGGTTCTGCCCATATACAACACTTGCGCCGTTCCGACCTACCGTTGAGATAGTATCCTGGTTAGGCGTACGAAAGAACAAGTTATATTGACCCCCTCTGGTAATTGAGGGACGCAGAGTATAAAACTGTAAAAAGTTCACTGCGGACTGCTCCTTACAAAGTTTGCGAAGTACACACACACATCGAATAGTTTTCTTCCAGATACTGGGCTCGACAGTCCAAAATAATTGTTCCTGATAGCCGCACTTGGAATCTCGCCGTAAAGAAAGCCACAACGCCTTATTGGAGTTCTCCTAATAGAGTTGTTCTGATTTTTTTTCAAGTAATGCAATAGCCTTCTTTTTGTAAGGAGAAAAAACAAGCGTTCCGCACTCCAAAATAGGACTGATGTAAGTTTTGAAAGCGTAATGAGGACCTTGCTATCCTTCGTTGTGAGGGCTTTCAGCATGTGACATGTTCGAGTGAAAGCAGGCCCGAACACTTTGTGGTGTGGGCGAAGGTCTAAAGCACCAACGTATCGGAATCTGAGAAGGACCTTAATTTCATTGACTGTTGCTGTTGATGAACCGTTGATGTGAGAGTTTATGGATGTAAGGGACCGCCCTATTCTCATATGAAAGGTTTTACTCTCTGACAGGGGTAGTTGTCAATCCTCGGACCTTTTAACCAGACCGTCAATTACTTGTTGCAGTTTAACTGCATCCTGAGACCCCTCAATTTCCATATAAGTTTCGAGATCATCGGCGAATCGCTTAGACTTAGCTTTGGATTGGCGAAATATTTCTGCTCCGAGATGTAGCTGGCTGATCTCCGCTATGCAAGGGAAGGTCTAGTTGTTTCGGGTCTGCATGAACCTCCTAATTAGTTCTACTGCAGTAGTTTAAGGCGATGCTAAAGATACCTTAAGCACAAAGCTAGCATGAAGGTCTAAAGCAGCGAATGTGTGCAAGCTATCCGAAACAAATCACAAGCAATTGAATGTATGCATTCTGCTGTCACCAATGGGCAATGACAGAAGGCCATAAACTGTCAGCGCCGAAAGGCATTCGACTAACAGCGAATAAGCGAACGCAATTATCGGAAGGAACACCACTGCCAGCTAAACGCCTCCGCCTTTGATCACCTATGGCAGTCAGCTTGTCTCACGTGAAGGCCTGTGTGGTGAGCGGAAGACGAACCTCTGCTGTTTGGGAGGGAAGGAGAGGAAAGCGAATTTGAAGCTCCATCAATTTCGTCACCAATTCTCTCCGCCCTAGCTGAGCAGCGGGGCCATTCAGAGACAGGAAAAGAAGACAATGCCGCTGGCCGACCTTGCTCAGCACTTTGTCCTAACCACCTCGAAATTGCCCTATTTAAACCGGCCACTTTTCACCTTCGACTGCGAAAGCCAGTTGGACCGTTTCTAAAAAACCACAAAATGCAGTCGGAACGCATAAAATGCGATCGTTGTCAACCGAAGGCGATGTGGTAGAAAGCATATTGGCATCGTGAACACCTGCAGTGGAGGAAGCTAGAGCGCGAAAGTGTCACTGCCGCCGGGACGTGCTACCATAACACCAGTAACAAAGGAAAGGATGAACGTTCTTCGAGCACTTGAAGGGGAATGAATCACGCTCAGGAGAATAGGGGGAAATACAATTCGTGTTGTGTAGAAGTTCCACTGTTCGACTGGAGCTTGACCTTTCACATGAAATTCCGGTATTCATCGTCACAGGTACGTAACATTCAAGACATTTCAAAGGAAATGGTGTGAATCTAACCACAAGACCAAATATAGAGGGAGGGTCACACTTCCGGTGTTGAAAAGCAAAACTGCTCGAAGCACCTGGACACAGGATACCTACTCTTCCTTCAAATGTCAACAAAAATCTCACCCTGAAACAGTGGAAAGCTCAAGTCAGCGAGGAAGGTGCAGCACATGCACGCAGATACTACCTAGAAGTCCCCCACCCTTCTTCGTTGCCATTCGATGTATGCAGGAACCAAAGCGCGACAACACAAGAGCACTCTGCACGAGCTTCCATCAAGTGAAAACGACGTCATTTCTGCACCGCTTGCAAAGAGTGGCGGAAGAGAAGGCAAGGCGAAGAACCTCAACAGAAGAGCAGAGTTCAGGTTCCACGTCACACTTGTATGGTCGATTTGCCATGGATCGGTAAGGAAGCGGCTGAGTCTCCTTGTGTGCTTCAGTTCCATGCTCCTTTTGTTGCGACTGTATGAGAGCGCTGCAAAATCGCTTAAGTCCACCCTCGTCCAAGATTTACACAAGATGTCTCATTATAAAATTAGCAATTTGCTCGACTCCAATCCTAACCAGTGGTCTTGGCCAAACTGAATTTTAGGAGCGAAGCAGAATTTCCGAAATTATCGCGGAGGAGAGAACTTTAACATACTGACGACTATACGCAGACGCAGCATCTACGCTGTTTGAGACGTGCGAGGGAGAGAACGCATCATTTCTGCTGCGTTAGTTTGCAAATCGACTTTCTCCACAGTGAAGTAGTCCTGTGAAAAGTTGTTACGGTGCTTTTAGGTGTCCCGACCACATCAAACTTATACATGCCAGAGCAGGCAACTCTTTCATAAAACTTGAGAAACACTTCAATAATACGGGAGGCGGTACGCTTCAGCTGTATAATGGAAAACTTGTTGTTTTTCAGGTGTTAAAACAAATTCGCGGGCTGAATAACTGGAAACCGGAAAATAAAAACTTTGTCATCATATGTAATGCTTTCAGCTGTCATTTGATTCTCCACACTTGGTCGTAGTTCCTTATAATGGAGATTACATCTGATCTAAATCCGTAGCTTTCCAGTCATCGTCCTCAGAGTCGCTGATTATCGGGAATCGTCTAGTGCTTCTGTCAAACTCAAACTATAAAAAAGAAAATATCTCCTTTTCCATGGCTCAGCAAAGTCAAATATTTGGAAAACCCAGTCCTCTTTATTAGCATGGCAAAAAGTCGGTCCTGTGAGACAATGTACAGCATAAATGACGCGCAGATGCGCACGCTCCAGCTAGACCAAAGTAGGTTGTCTTACACGCCAAACACTACAAAGGTTCGATGTCGGAAATGCGTTGAAAAGCCAAAGGGCTGAAAGACATAACACGATGGGCACCTTCCATCAGAATCAACATGACACTATTTAAGAGTTCCGACTCCACCGATATGACTTCGGTCGAATAAATTTTTTCGCTGAAACTTTGTCTAGAGGGTTATTTAGGGTGCTGATCACGAATCTGACATCCGTTTTTCACGATTCGGCTGGATAATATAGATACAGGAAGGCACAGGATTACATTCTTATTGTTTCTGCCGGTGACGGCAGGTAGAGAGAGGTTGGTATGGTCGGAGACCACCCATACCGTTAACATGGGTGACCCTGCCTGGACCACCCATGTTAACGGTATGGGTGGTCTCCGACCAAATCGTGAAAAACAGATGAACGGATTCGTGATCAGCACCCCAAATAACCCCCCTAGACGAAGTTTCAGCGAAAAAAAATCGACCGAAGTCGTGTTGGTGGAATCGGAACTTTTAACTAGTGCCATCAGTAATACTTTTCATGGGTCATCGCACGATCAGGGCCCTATACCGTGAGGAAAGGGCTTTACACCTTTCTCACGGAGAGATGACATCGAACAGGAGCTCCAATACCTCGCGTTCGCGAACAATACGACGGAAGAGCTCGGTGCAAATCCCACAGTTTATAAAATTGAATTGGATTTGGTACGTGTAGTGCAGTAGGGGAGATGGGTGCCAGCTTTCGCATGCACCCGATACCAGATTCCTGGATAGGATTTCTCGCCCAGACCTTGAGCTTCTGCTTACTACACTCCGTGAGCCAACGATGACGAAGGAGACGAACCATGAATCATTGGAGAACCAAACAGAAAGGATTCGTCCGGCTGATCAGCGGAATGAATTTTGCTAATGTTTGTGGTGGGTTTCCTGTTAAGAGCGACAATTCCTCTCCTAAGACTGGGGTCGAGGTCGACCTACGGTTGAACTAGTGAGTGTGGTATTGAATCGAATCCCTGCAATGCAAATGGCTCTAGGCGGCTCTCTATTTTGCAAAAAGTAAAACTGTTGAATGGTATTCATCGACTAAGCTCATGGTCACCGATTTTGCCCACATTCCAGTGTAATACGAAAAAATTGATGTTAGTTTCTTGCTCAGCGCTCCAAATAGCCCCCCCCCCCCACTAGGCAAAATTTGGACGAAATCAGTGGTTAGGACCTCGACAGCCTTGTTCATCCGAACCCACTGTGACCTACCGTAGTCGGCCGAGATACCAAAAACTGATATCAGACTCGCGATCAGCACCCTAAACTACCCGCCCCTAGTAGAAGTTTGGTCAAAAAAAGTTTTTTCGACCTCTCCTCGACCTCTAACCCGAAACTTCGTCAAATGTGGTGTTTTGAAGCGGCGGAGTATGAGGGCCTCTACAGAGTCTTGCCGCTGCACCCCGAGAACTCGCACATATCACTCCCGCCGCAGTGGGACCCACGCTGCCTGCCACTGTGGTGGAAGCCGCGGCGAGGACGAGTTGTCGCGGAACCACCGCTCGCAAAGGTACCCGAGGGCTGCCACTGTTCACGGCGCCTCTCACCGCAGTGCCAGGAGCTGCGGGTGAGACCCGCTGGAGAGCGTGGTCGATAGGAAGCTTGAGGGGAGGGTTTTTTTTTGGGGGGTGGGGGAGGAGTCGTTCGGTACACCGTGCTGCCTGCCGCCCACTTCCCGCCCTGCCCGTGCCGCCCTATTTGGATGGACAAGTTTGCTGCGCTCGAAACCGTCGCTAATTGACGTGACATCGTCCAAAAACCTAACAACTGATAGGGGACGATTGCGAAGCGCATCACGAAAACTCTGAAGTCATTTTCCAGTCGGTTCGGTTATGGAGGCAGTTGAGGAAAGGAGAACGTCGCTCTTCTCTCTAGATTCTTTCAATTTTCACCACAATTCTCTAAAATTTCGGCTCAACTAGAGACTATAGATGATTTCGGTCAGTTCTACATTGGCGGGACCTGAAGAAAGCCTTGGCGCTGCAGCTGAAAACTCTCTTGTTCCAAATATGGTGAACAATGTTCTGATTCTTGCCTCAAGAACGAAATCAGTTCAGGATAGTGATGCAAGGCCAAGGGAAGTGATTAGAAATGCGACGCCTCCATGTGAAGGCAGGGACCCGGACATCTTGTCCTCGGCGCGCCCTTCGCCCCGAACCTTTCTGACAAGGGAACTGTCTTAACGGTACGCCGGAACGGCAAGAAGGAGTACATAGGGAATACCCGTCCTCCAAATAATAACAGAAGATGTTTTGTTTATGCCGAATCCTTGAGGCAAACGAGTACGAGGGTGTAATGGTTAAGGGTCCTCAGAGCGAGCTCTTCACGGCAGCGCAAGATCCCGGTGTCGTGGACTGCGTGGCGCAGTGGTAGAGGACAAGCCTAATATTCTTAAGGCCTAGGGTTCGGTTCCCATGCTACCTTGCGTTTTTGCACTTTTACCATAATATCGGATTTCCATAGAGATTTCCATATCTGAACTTGTTTTTGGAGTTTGTTACGGTAAGATGTTCTTATTACTTATTATTAGGTTGTAACGAATTAAATGGCACTGGCTCGCGCCATTTTTTGGCGCGTCTTTACGCGTTTGATCAAGAACGAACCGTAACATGTGGCATATCATTTAGAAGCGCAAACTTTGCTCTACCGGAGAGTAGCAGATTTTCTATGTAAAAGTGGGAAAACTTTATAGTTTTATTGACTTTTTTGCAGATGGACAAAAAGGTAATCCGAGGCATTTACTTGTATGAATTCAAGCTGGGCACTACAGCTAAGGAGGCGGACGAGAAGATCAACGCCGCTTTCGGTCAAGGATGTTCCACAATTCGGACGGCGTATCGTTGGAATCAGAAGTTCCGGAATGGAGATGAGAGCTTGGAAAAACATGAAGGTCGTGGGAGGCATAGTGATGTTGATGAGGACAAGCTGAGAGATGTGGTAGAGGAGGATCCACACAAAGGTACCAGGGAGATAGCGAAGGTTCTTGGCGTCAGTCGCAACACAGCTGCCCAGCATCTGAAGGAAATTGGAAAGACCAAAAAGCTGGAAAGATGGGTGCCTCGCGAGCTGTCTGAGGAGCAAAGAAACCGACGATATGAGATCTCGTCCGCACTGCATCTACGGAACGAAACGGACCCATTCCTTGATCGCATCGTGACCTGTGACGAAAAATGGATAATGTGCGACAACAGGCGACGATCGGCACAGTGGGTGGACAGCGATGAGTGCCCCAAAGTTTTTGCGAAGCCGAAATTGCACCAAAAGAAAGTAATGGTGACAGTATGGTGGTGTTCGCTGGGAATTATTCACCACAGCTTCTTCTCTCCCGGTGAATCCATCACGGCAGAGAAGTACTGCATTGAAATTGAAGAAATGATGAAAAAGTTGAAGGATATCCGGCCGGCCTTGGTAAACCGAAGGCGAGTTCTCCTTCTGCACGACAATGCTTGCCCCCATGTACACGAATGACGTTGCAGAAATTGAATGAGCCAAGCATTGGAACTCTACCACATCCTCCGTTTTCTCCCGACCTCTCCCCAACAGACTACCATTTCTTCAAGCATCTTGGCGACTTCTTGGTAGGAAAAATATTCAAATACCAACAGGATGCCGAAAGTGCCTTCGAAGATTTCGTCAATTCCAGAACTTCTGATTTTTAAGCTACTGGGATAAAAAAGCTTGTGTCACGTTGGCAATGATGTGTAGAATCAGAAGGTTTTTATCTCGATTAATAAGCTTGCCTATAAGCCGAGATATTAACTGTTTAAATTTACAGTGGTTCAGTGCCATTTATTTTGTCACAACCTCATATTTGTCGACATCTCGTAATTCACCAGCAATGTCCGAAATATGCCAAATGCGATTTTGTATGTAACTTTTACTCCAATAGATTGTTCTCATTGTCAATGTAAGAAATTTTGACGCAGAAACAAGATGAAACAGCGGCAGAAAGAAGAAAAATAATTCCAATGCAGTTTATTGGTGTCGGTGAGGTGAGTGCCATTAGTGTACTCACAGTGTAGGAGGGGACATAAGATCTTCAACCTGACCTACCACCTCAATCAATATTCTCGCCTCTGTTATGCTTACAAAGTCGCGCGGCAATAACAAGCTACTGCTGCCAACACTGACTCTACAATGTCTGCCAACCCTCGAGTGGTCATTCACCTAATGACACTGAGGTGCGGATCTCCACTGAATGCTGTCCCTTCGAGAGAAGAAATGAAGCTGGCGGAAAGGGTAGCAAGTACATTTTACATCCTACAGGATTTCAAACTGCGACAGCTGGAAATCGACGAAGTGGAGAAGTTGGCTATTTGACGACACATCCTGGTTGTTTCGAAAACACGAGTGGAATGACATTCCCGGAAGACCTCAGCCCATGTGATGAGTCAGGATGTGAAGAAACTGTAGCCTTCATATGTTGCCCATACTGTGATCGGTCTTACTGTTTTATGCACTTCGTGCCTGTGGCTCATTGGTGCTGAAGTTATTTCATAAATATTTCATATGTAATCGAATTTGGCATATTTCGGACATTGCTGGTGAATTACGAGATGTCGACAAATAATAAGTATTAATAATAAGTAATGAAAACATCTTATCGTAGCAAACTCCAAAAACAAGTTCAGATATGGAAATCTCTATGGAAATCCGATACTATGGTAAAAATGCAAAGACGCGACGTAGCATGGGAACTGAACCCTAGACCTCACGATCATGAAGCGCACCCTCTACCACTGCGCCACCCATTCCACGACACGGGGATCTTGCGCTGACACCCTCGTACTCGTTTGCCTCAAGGATTCGGCAAAAACAAAACATCTTCTGTTACTATTTGGAGGACGGGCATTCTCCCTATAGTACTCGTTCCTGCCGTTCCGGCGTACCGTTCAGACAGTTCCCTTGTGAAGGCGGTGTATCCAACGACTCTCCGCTGTTTTCTTTGGTTTTCGGTTCTCGCTTTCATGATGTTTCATGCTTCTGAGTTGTTAATCATTTCGCTAAATCTAAATAACACAAGTTTTTTCGACTGTGCCAACACGAGCCGTACGGTGGGCTTGTGATAGAACGGAAGAAGCGTTGGGCGTCGCGTTCACACCGAATCGAGGTTATTGGTACTCGCCTTGCACAGGCAAAACAAGTTCTCCATCCTTTCAGTGCCACTGAATTGGTACCAAAGTTTTTTTGGGAAGGTAAAACATGGCTTCCCATTAGCTGACTGCCGCTGGTCCTTCTTACGTCCAAATAACTTTTTAGACTGCCCCCACGACAACTCGTAGGTTGGTGGAGTGATTAGCACAAGGCTCTATGCTTTACCTATACGACGGTACCGAAGAACTTTTTTTAATAAGTACTTGTTATTGATGAGCAGATCAGTTAACGTTGCCATTGAATGCCCTTTCGCAGCTATGACGCAGGTCAATGAAAGAAGTGCCTATATGCTCAAATACTCGAGTAAAATTGCTAAGTATCAGCATTTTCAATTCTTCAACAAGAGAGGAGCAAAGTAGTGAAGGCGCATTCTACATGAGAACAGTGCGCTTTCAGCTGGATCAGAATTCGCGTTTTACTGTAAATTTACTCGAATTATAAAAGTGCTATGGCTTTACGTTTTTCTCTAAGCTAGTCCAAGACAATTGAAATCAAAGCAAATTCTTCCGAATCGAAGTGGGCTCTTTTTACATTAAACCAATAGAAACTCTCCAAGGAAGAAAATTAGTATAATTTTTTGTTCGAGAAATGTTTAACATAGGTTTCTTCAAAGACTTAATTCACGTGTCCAATAAGTAATCATCTTGTTCGAGATTTTATAAATTTCTTATTTTTGAGGAAAAATAATTGTTTAAAATTAGTTTGAAAGAGCGGAAATGCGGCCGTTTTTTATTTCTTAAAGAAAGGATGACACCAAGCCCTCATCCGAAACGTCACGATTTTTATTTGATTGATAGCAAATTTCTGTTTTCATGGAGTTTCACACCTGTACGCAATGCGACAAAAAAAAAAAACTGAAAAACTTACACACATACACATATATGATGTCTCGTGTAAGCAGCATTGACACTATCAAACAAATAAAAATCGCGACGACCTTTTCAGTGCTTCAGCCGGCAAAAGTACGCAGCATTGCGTAAAGTAACCCTCGCGGCGCCGCACCACCCGCCGCTGTCATGGCGGGTCCGCGGCACCCGCAAGACTCTGCTGCCGGCCTGAGAGCGATGCGGTGCCGCCGGGCGGCGTGAAAAATCGATGGCTATGTCAACCATCACGCCGCGCCGCGCGGTGGCGCGAGTATAAAAGGCGCTTTAGGCCGGGGGCATACCTCCATCGCCGCGATGCCATCGCGGCGCTCAGTTCATGGCCATTCCGCCGCACGCGGCCGAATAATCAAAGAAAACCTCGCCGCGGCCGCCGCAACAGTGGCGGTCGGCATGCGCGATGGCTTCCCGCGCCCATCGCGGGCATGGAATACTTTTTCGCGCCGCGCGCGGTGTTTAGCGTTGATCCTGGACGGATCGCCGTCGCGCTCCCTTGCAGAGCGATGGGCGATGCGACGAGCACAGAGAAATTCAAATTCTTTCGCGTCGCTCTGCAAAGCTCATCGCCGCGATTCAATCGCGGCGACGGGAAGTATGCACGAGGCCTTAGGCCGGCAGCAGAGTCTTGAGGGTGCCGCGGACCCGCCATGACAACGGCGGCGCGAGAGTTATTGTACGTAATACTGCGCACTTTTACCGGCAGTTGCGACCTCTGAGAATGTCTGAGATGTGGTAAGCAAAACGCTTTTTGTTTTATGAAGCGTTTTCCAAAATAAGTTAGGAGTACATGAATGTAAGCCATGAAATCTAATAGAACACTCCCTATAGCTCAGCAGTTCTGTACTATTTTGCGTTTGAGCTCACTATTATCGTTCTATCTCCACTAAGAGTTCTTCGGTTGACAAGCAGCTCGAAGATAATGTGGTAGCCCTTGTGATGACAGCATTCCCTCCGATGCCTTGCTGAGTCCGAGAGCTCTGTCCGATGCAGCTACAGCTCATATTGAAAAGAACGGTCTGCTTTGTTGTTGCATTTCTGCGCAAGGGCTTTCGCTAAACCTCGCACGGCTAACTTGTGGATGGAAGGCCGCGAAGATTTTCAGTGCAATAAAGGTCACCTAGTATCGTGCTGTTTTTTTTGCGTTACGTTTTGAGTGCAGGATTCCATACGCCTCCGTTTGTCTACACTAACGGTGATTATAATGTTGGTTGTCAAGCTCTTTTATGGGCAGAAATTATGCACCAAGATATTATATTCCGTAGGTTCGTTCGAAAAAATCTTTCCAAATAGATGAGCCATAATCGACACCCATCTATCACGCCCCCCGGGGCGTCTCACGCACAGCTCCTGCTACTGCGGGTGAGAGCCGCCGTGAACTACGGCAGCCCTCGGGGTCGTTTGCGACCAGCGGCTCTGCGACAACTCGTCCGCGCCGCGGCTTCTACCACAGTGGGAGCGTGCGTCCCCACTGCGACGAAAGTGATATGGACGAGTTCTCCGGTTGCTGCCGCGAGACTCTGCAGAGCCCCTTTGCACCACCAACGCTGTTCGACCGCTCGAAACATCCACGTTATCTTCCTAGTAGCGATCACCTATCAACGCTCACCCGTGATATCGGGACGAGCCGACCGCTGGTAGCCCAGAGGCCGGATTCGTCAACAATTAAGCCGTGGGTATGCGGGTGATAAGGGGTAGAGATAAGATAAGATTTAGGGAGAGATAACGGAAGACTCAGAGACGCAGGCTTCATTGTGGGTATCTCTACCCCTTATACCCGCGGGTTAGTCGTTGATGAATCCGGTCCCAGCTCAGCATGAAACCGGTGAAACTGACCGGTTTCATTCGCAGGAATGATTTTTACATTGTGTTTGAGTGCTGATAGGTGACAGTTACTACGAAGACAATGTGGATGTTCCATTCGGTCAAACGGCGCTGGTGGTGTAAGGCGTAGCATCGCTGCACGGGAAGCAGAAGGTTCGCGTTTGAGGCCCGCCTGGCGCAGGAGTTTTGATGGCAACCAAACAACCATATAAAAGTTTTTATCAGTATTATTTAAAGTTATGGAACAGTCCAGGCACTAATGAGCTACGTCAATTTACATGTAAATTATAGATAAATTAGTATAGACCGCAATAGATCTAGTGACTTCAAACTTCGTAGACTTGAACTTGGAAATAGATAGAATAAACAAGGGAGTTTATCAACAAAAAATCAAAGGAGTTGAATCAAAAAGTGGCTCGAAACGTGCAGCCTTGCTTCGCTAATCCGCAGTACGCCAGGCGGGACACAAGAGAATGGTGCAAGAGAGAACTAGTGCGGGCAAATGTGATTTTTTGTTGTGCGTAATGGCAGAGACCCGCGGCAGCTGAAGAAGCGCTGAGAAAGGCAAGCGCTGTGGAAGCCCTTGTAATGGTGGAACAGCCTCTTCGGAGTGGTGGTGGCCATAATTTCTAACGCTGTGCCGAAACCGCGGACACGAAGATCACAATCTGGTAAGTGCGCATAAAAGCGCATCGGCTCAGGTTGGCATGGATACAACAGCCTGCGCCCGCAGCTCCCATACGTTGGATTAGGTCAGGCCCCCGCGGAAATTATCGCAGCGCTTCACCTCGGCATCTCGCCATCTCAGATCGCTCTCCTCCAGTACACGACTAATATTCGCTGGATTCAACTCGCAGAAAAGCAGTCAGCGCGGACGTGCGCCGGAAACAAGCAGAGGTCGGCAAACATAGACGCAGTGTTTTTCAGTTTCTGTCCAGTTTCCGATTGCTGTAGACGGGATGCAAGAGCCATCGTGAAACAGCTAGCGCCTTCAAAACAAAAAGGTCGTTAAATTGTAGATGAGGCACTGGGAACCACCAATAAATCGGGGAGGGGAAACGAAGAATGTAAGAGGTTTACCACCCTATAAGGGTACGCGGTGTGACTGGCTGACAATGATGGCGACAATCCGGTAAGATGTTTAAGTATTCATTTTTAACGTAGTTTTATTGTTGCTGCAAAGACAGACAACATGGCTGTTTTTAGATTCGAAGAAGGGCTTAAAGCCCAAAACGTTGTCAACTGATCAAGTCGATCTTCGATATTGCAAAATTGAAGTTGTATCCACGAAGCTCGGGGAAGCAACGATTTAAAAAATAATTATTCAAAGCTATTTCGCAAAAGGCTGTCGAGGAACAATAGCGGAAACGCATCACAGGGAAAAGAGATGATGAGATTCGAAATCATTCCTCGCCAAGCTTCTGACTGTGGAAATGGAGAGGTATTCACCGGTACACTTGTCAACCTCAACTTCCTCTTACTCTACTTTTCGCAGGGAAATTTCCGCCAAAACGGCTAATCGAGGCGTGGTTCGGCTCATCGAGGATTATCAGCTAACTGAGGAAGATGCTCGTTTAAAAGAGGTGGGAGGTGTATCAGCAGCGATATATCTAACTACCAGCGTCGGTCGCGGGCTCCGGGTCATCCTTCACTGCCACACGTCGTTATATATGACACGTCTTTTGCACACCGACAAACGTGGCACAATTCTGAAGCCCGACGCATGTTGGACGATAATGAGAACTGGCTTTACTAACCCGGGTGACACCCCTTCTGAACCCTGACACCCGTTGCAGGACCTCGGTGACACCTCTTTTGAACCCGCACCTCCTTAGCGCAACATCGGTGACACCTCTCCTCAACCCGAACGTTCTTGGTGGGACATCGGTGACACGTCTTCTGAACCCAGACACTTGTTGACCCACCGCGCTGACACCTCTTCCAAACCCGGACGCATGTTGAAGGAGGTGGGGACATCTCTTCCCAACACACCTCCTTTGCGCGACAAAGGTGGTATGTCCTCTGAACATGGACGCCTGTCGACAACTACAACAGTGGACACCTGGATATAATATTCTAGATGTAGTCTTAACAAACAACGTGGATGTCATTAATGATGTGCGAGTCTGTGAACCGTTTTCAACATCCGATCACAACATGGTGTCCTTCCATTTCAGTTCAAAGGGAATGAAAGGATCACCTAACTATTCACGATACGATTTCGCTAGGGGTGACTATTCCGCGATTTGTCAAAGACTTCTGCAGATCAATTGGCGTAGCGAAATGTCAGTTTGTCAGTCTGCAGATGAATATTACTCCTTTTACCTAATGGATTGCTATCAACTTATTAGAGAATATGTCCCAATCAAAACCAGTGGAAGCGAGTACCGCTATCGTGGAGGTGACAACCACAACCCCCCCCCCCCCCCCCCCGTCCTTCCCCATACTTCCTCCCAACACACTCCTTCAGCACCTCTGTGCAAACAAACACACACTCACTCACCCACAGACAAACGATCGTTCTCGCTTATATATAGTAGGATAGGATAGGATAGTAGGAATATAGTAGGATGCATAGGCACAGCCCTTAGACGGAGTTCAGAGAGCCGGCTTAAGAAAATCGAATATACGTAAGTGCATGTCAGGGAGGTACGTTACTCGGAAAATTATGCAGTGGAAGGCGTCGGATATTACCCAAAAGTGACGACGGGGCGATTATTCTCTTTTAGGCGAGCAAAACGCCGAGCGTAGATTTCACAAGAATACTGATGAGGAGTATTTTAAAGTAAGCAAAAACTTCGCTGGAGCAGTACATTCGTTGGGAATGGTTGATCGCAGAAATCCCAATTGGGCGAAAGTCCTCACGTGCGGATTGACGGCCACTTTATATGCCTATGGCGAGTCATCAGCTTAGAATAGATGAGCACCGACAAAAGAGTAGCGATGAGTTCTTTTAGGTAAAGGGAGAGTTACTGCAGATTGGAGGCCTTATCTCCAAAAAACACGGTAGCTAAAGCGAGTGCTAGTGTTATGCAGAGTATATTTTTGTCAAATAACCGCGCGCGCTTCTCCCACACGAAACAAGTTTCTAGGTGCCAATCTGACGAAAGGCGAATTTGACATAATGACGGTCTAGTACCTCTGCTTCCTCTCCAGCAATATTCATACACTTACTATGAATATTTCATAAATTTCTAAATATATCCCACCATCCCACCATATATAATAATAATAATTATATATATAGTCTGTAATAGAGGAGGGTTTTTGTCTGTTCGAAATTCTTCGGAACTTCGTAAACTTCGTGGGCTCGATGGTTTAATCACCCAAGTTTGGGGCAGGATCTCGACTTCTCTCTCCGAAGGGGAGCGCCGGGAGGTGAGCAATCGCCGCTCCCGAGGAGAACACGTGAAGCGTTGCGAAATAGGCCGGCGCTGCAGCTCTGTCCGCGCACGTGTTGGGTGGCTACTGCCTCGAACACGTGCCCCTTCAAGGCTCCTGTACTCGCTACCGTTTAATTAGTGGACCTGCAGTATCTTGCGGTGCTGCAGCAGTGTGTTGCTGCGGGGTACGGCTCTGCCGCCTGCGTGCTCCGGCCGAGGTCACAGCTCATTCCGGTTACTGCGACCTCCGCTGTGTTCGGGATTCAGGGGTGGGCGGAATTTCTGTTTTCTGTTTTCTGATTTTCTGGCCATTTTGGGCAAATTTTTTCTGTTTTCTGGGAAAATGGCCTAAATTGGTCAGAAAACAGAAAATATGGCTGCGAAAAAATTATACAATAGAAATCCAATAAAGAGAATCCAAAAAGTATCATAGAATCATGAGTTTCATCTCAAAATTATGTTTCTAGAGTATTTTAAATTGCAAGCATGTAAGTTTCTGGATCTGCCCTTGTAGAAATTGCACTATGCACTCAAAACTATACCACTTTGTTTGTTTGATTGTATAAGTGCTGCTGGAGTCCCTTCACAGGACATTTCTCCACTTTCATAATTTCGCTTTGTAGTCTCTTAAATTTCTGCAGTAGTTCAGACTATCTACGGTTACTTAGAACTTTATGCAAAGGCTAGAAATCTAGTGTTCTGAGGGGCATTTCATTATAATATATGTTAACTAACTATGTGCCATAGAGTAATTGTGGGTAGGATTATTCTCCACCTCCGGTTATTGAAAATTCTTGGCTGGTCTTTCCCAATGATCGTAAAGCAAAGCCTTTGACGGAGCTGCTTTTCTAACTCTTGTTCAGCTTTTGGTTGTCCAACATTAGTGAGAGGCTGAAAAGTTTTAGTTACCTTTGACTTCACTGGTGTAGTGATAGAATAGTGATACATAAAATTTTTAATTCATCACATCTATCATCTGTCGTCCCGGTGATCATCAAGTTATTCGAACGAGCACCAGCAACGTCTCCATTTGTCCTTGTCGGTTGACAGAGCGCTCCAATGGATCCTCCTCGCGGGACGGACACGAAGAGTGTGATATCGTTCGTTCAGGGCTTCCATGAAGAAGTCCAACCAGTGCGTTGGTGGGCATCCTGGTATTCTCTTGACATCTCGCGGAATCCAGTCAGTGACGGCTCTCGTCCAGCGGGTGTCTGCGAATCGCATTACGTGGCCGGACCGCCTAATTTTCGACGACTTCGCCCATGCGACAGCGTCCCTGATCTTCGAACGTCGGCGAAGTCGTATTACTCCAAGCATCGCGCTCTCCATTCCACGCTGCGCATCGCCGATCACGTGTTCATCCCGCTTCCGTATAGCGCAGGTCTGAGGCGTATGTTAGGGCAGGAAGAGCAGTGGAATCGAATGAGCTAGCATGAAGTCGGACGTTCTTCGTCTTCTTCACGATTTCACGCTGTTTAAAAGCTCCCCAAACCACTCGTTTCCTCATACCCAGCTCAGGTGCTAGGCCGTTGCTCATGTTGACTTCGCGAATCAGATACACGTAGCTGGAGCACTCGGAGACGTTCGTTCCGTTGAGCGAGAATGGGGCATCATAAACTCGTCCGTTTCTCATGAACGTCGTCTTCGTAAGATTCCGCTAATGATACAAATTGAAAAAATTCTTTATCTTTTTATAACTCAATTACAACTCAACGATGCTGAGGATTGTATTTGCCATTAAGGGCACTGACCTTGCTGCCATCGCTCAGTCAACTTCCTGATCCCATCCTTACAGAACTGCTTGGGCCTGGTGTTCATCAACTGCTCGATATGGTTGTCAAGGACTCCTTGGGTTTTTGTGTCCCTTCCGACCAGGAAGTCCCATAGGCCCAAGAAGTAGTGGTAGTCGCATAGATAGATGACCGTCGAACACTGTGAATGAGGCATGTGAACGTAGCCCAGCTGGCCAAGCTTATCCGTGGTTACTTGTTCCCGATGGGGTGCGGCGTGGTCGAAGAGGAGGACCTTCTTGAAGCGCTGCGAATGAATAACAGCGAGTCGTCGGCCCATCTCTTCCATTTCGTTTAACATGGCCTCGGAGTTCATCGTAGTGCTCTTGGGAAACAGCTTCCGGTAAACCGATCCATGGGCGGAGACCCAAAAGCTCCAAAGGTGCTTCTCGCCGTGAACATCTCGCCGAACCAAGGTTGGTAACAGGTTACCAAGCCTCACCCAGACTCGCTGCTTGGCAGGGTTAAGGTAGAAGACGTACTTATTATCTTGCGTGAATATTGAGCCTAGGCTGCTCGGGGTAGGGAATGGGCGAGATTTGTGCGACACAGGTCGACTCGTCAGACCGTGGTTTCGGCATGAGACAGACTGGGGTTTTGGCATGCTTCTGGAAAGGGCGGAAGTGGTAACTTCTCAGGTGGCCTTTATTAAGTAGCATACAAACATACAAATACGATAAGCACGAAACCAGACTCCAGCCACGAGATATATGGACACGGCATGGGGTGTCTCATTACTTTTGGCCCCCCTAATAATATGACATGAATGTATGATGAATAATAATAATATGATGGAAAGGGTATATGTTTGATCCTTATTAGATAATGTCTACGTATTTAAAGAAACACTTCCACCCAAAAGTTTTTGCGCTGACAGCCTCTTCAGTCGCACTCTCGTGTTGTTCTGTGAAATATCAAGCCAGTACCCAAAACATCTTTGGTCCGTGTTTGGTGCTCTATAGGGCCAGTCTCTTACTAGTGGGACCCCTAATCTAGCGAATCGTCTGTTTTGAGATTACACTTACATTTGGACTGTGAGCCTTAAACCGCTATATTTTAATATGAATGCAATAGGGAAAATTCATCATTTATAAGCCACTCCTATAAACGCTTGCAAGTTATAACGCTGGTCCACGACCAATTTCTGGTCGTGCAAAAAGCACTTGCTACTGGACAAATAAATCTTCGGATTGAATAATTAGGTAGTATGATAATTGCGAAATTTTCTGTTTTCTGATTTTTCTGTTTTCTGGCGAAAGCGATTTCCTGTTTTCTGTTTTCTGGGAAATTTTTCAAAATTTCCGCCCATCCCTGTTCGGGATTCTCCTATTCGAAGTTCGTTGCGTTGAGCCCATGCATCAGTTTCTCCCGCCCACTCATGCTTCCTACTTGTCCCTTGGGCACTCTTCCAAGACGTTGCCATTTTTATTCGATTGATTGCAAAAGTTGGACAACAAACACAACAATGAGGAACACACATATCCCTACCTTGGTGGTTCATGTAAGTGGCATTCAATCAAATAAAAGCTGCGGTGAACTTTTGGAGCACATGGCGCGATATCATCTTTTATTGCGCTATATGCTTGTTTCTTAGCTGTGGGCTGCCTTCATTGAAACCACGTATCTTCCATTTTCATGTCCAATTGGAGGCTCTCAAATCAAACTGGACGCTCTTCTAAACTAGCCTACGACTTTGAAATCAATGCGAATGTTCCCAAGTCGAATTGACCTTCAGGCAGGTTTAACTAGAGACTCAATAAAAGATCTAACATAACATTTTGTTCAAGGAAAATTTGGTATGTAACATTCTTTGAGGCTTCTTAGTTTACCTGCCCCAATAAGTGTAATAATTCTGTAAAACTTTTATTAAAATAATAAATTAAAATTTGCTTCAAACCACAGCTAAGAAGCAGGCATATAGCGCGTTTAAAGATTAGATCGCGCCATGCAGTCCAAAAGTTCGCCGCAGCTTTTATTCGATTGATAGTGTAAATGCCACTTACTTGAATCACCAAAGTGGGGATATGTGTGTTCCCCACTGCTGTATTTGTCGTTTAACTTCTGCCATCAATCGAATAAAAATCGCAACGTCGTGGAAGAACGTAGCAAATGAATTGGATGCTTTTTACCCCGACAGCAAAACGTAGCAGCGTGCAAGTGAATCAATATTTAATGGAGCTATGCATTATTCGCGAACTTATTTATAGAATTTCTACACGACTATGACAACAATTCGTAATACTTCAGATCAATTTCTACAAGCCTCAAGTGGCTGGTATCGAGGTAGTAAGCTGTCGCTGTAATTCGTAATACTATTGTGAGACGGAGCGGAGACAATTATTGGAGGAGTGAGCTGTGTCAAATATTAAGATCAGAACGAGACCAACTTTATGGCCGAAGCATACGCAACTGATTATGAATACAGATAGAGATCTATGTGGTTGTTGCCTGATTGTGTCGGCCGACGGAAGCGCCCCAAAGCTGAATGGAAGTTTTGATCAGACAGTCAATATCGGTGAATATTTTCGATCTTTAGAACGCGATACTGAATTTCTCTCTGACGCATTGGAGTTAGGAAAATCAGAGACAGAATATCCCACCATATATTAAGGAGGATGGCATGAGCACTGCCTGTAGTGGTTCGTCAAGCGCGGAAACCAAGTTCTCGTCCCACCCCCCAGTTTTCGACTACATCAGGCTCTCGTATAATATTCTTCCCGTACACTCCCTCAAAATCAGTGGCCAATGGTGCGGGCGTATTTACTTGGGTTACTATGCTTTTCCTACCTGCCCGGCTCCTCCAACAGGTTCTCCAATTTTCAGCGGTGGGCCAAGACAGGCTAGCGAAGAACGTTGCTGGGACCTGCGCTCGGTACGGCTACGTTTTTAACCAAGCCTTGCCCAATGGTCGTCATTTTTCAGCAGTAGTTTGACCACTTTCCATACTATGCTATGTACAGAAGAGGATAGTATTTTTGTCATAAGCCGCCATTTCATCACACCTCGTGGCTCAAAGCACGGCGACTGGACAGAAATGTAAGACATTTCATTAGCTGCAATAGGTTGTGAACTCAACGTTAGACGAAGAGGACATTCTTCTGAGTGCTGTACTGGGATATGAGTGGCACCAAGTTAGGAATCGATCTGGAGTTCGTGCACGTTTCAACGAGCTCGACGCTAGGGATGCTTCCTTACCCAGCGTTTATACGTTCACGCGATTGAGGCAAATGAAAAGCAACTCCGAACAACCTGGAAGTCTGATAGGCTTCACCTACTGATTAATTTCGTGGTACATGTATAGTGCACATTTCCAAACAAATTAATATTAGTCGCACAGGGCCAAGCACAAGGAACGTGGTGAGTAGGTTCTAGCCCTTTCACATTTTCAGTGACGAGTCGAAGCAGAAGCAAGCGCAGAAGCACTTTGCCATACAAAGGACTTGGACCCCTAGGATACGGTAGAATATGTACATGCGGTTCCAGATATTAAAAGTACAAGCTGCAGCTGTATGTACGGATTAACCTACATATTGATAAAGTGGATTAGTTCGGTTGCGAATGATCGCTTCATGAAAGACGACTGGCAGGGCTGCAACTGCTGTTTCGAGGTAATTCTGGAGGCTTGCTGACTGTCACCACAGAGTAGAACGTTTTTTCTTCTTTGGACGTTGCCCATACAAATCGACGAAGCGACTGAATCGCATCCTTCATCGTACAGCGAACACACCTAGCCCAAATGCCTCGCCTCATTTCATTCGAATGCTAGGGTGAAAGACATAACAGGGGCTAGGTTCATCAACGACTACAGCAATGTAACGGGAAAAATACTGCCGAAATCCTTTGATAGAGCGGCTTATCAACTTGCGATATGGTGAAATGTTTTAGCGTTTCTTGTTGATAAGCCGCGCTACCGAGGATTTCGGCAGTATTTTCACCGTTAGATTGCTGTAAGTCGTTGACGAATCCGGCCCCAGGGCGTGTGGTTCATCAGAAAGTGACGAATGAGGTGTGCAAAACAGAAAATTCATAAGTAGATGAAGCCTATCAGAATGCGACTTCCAGGCTGTTCGGAGTTGCTTTTTATTTGCCTCAATCGCGTGAACGTATAAAACACAAGCTCTATTCGACAAAATACATTCCCCTCTTATAGGATTTACATTTACAGATGCTTCCGCAGACTTTCAACCACATTTTAATCGACGAACCTGTTCGCTTTCCCAGAAAATCGGCTCTAGGGAAACCAGAAAACTATGTGCTACTGTATATAAAGTTGAAAATAGGCTTTAATTGGCCGAATCCTTCATTCTCTACTTAGGAGCTGTGGGTGTAATTAATTCCCTCGAGGGAAGGGGTCAGCCGCGCCAGCTAGGAATTAGGTCACTGAACTGAATTTCAGGCGCTCACTGGCGCCTTGCACCTCACTGGGAAGGTAGCTCGATGCTGATTACGAAGATGTGTTTCATTTTAAAATGCGCTGAATTTGAGGAGCGCTACGGAACAGCGGCGGAAAAGGCGGTTTTTTCGCTTTTTCCGCCTAAGACCAAAAGTTAAGGCCGGTATTGTAGCTCGTAGGAGTTCAGAGCTTCTTGAGGAAATTACGTAAAACCGTTTAACTTATATACTAGTATCGCACTCTCACTGACAGAACCTTCCTTTTCTCCTAATTCTTAGGAAGACCATCTGTAAGTAAGTGCACGGCTGGAAGATGCCGAGTAGAGAACAGAACAGTGCTAAAATGTCTTTGAATCTGATTGTGTTAGGTCATTGGATATGAAATCAAAGAAGTCGAAAAGCGTTTCCAACGACTTTTGTGGAGTCAAGGCTGCGTTTTAGAGTTGTTTTGGAAATCGAAGTCACCGAGATCAAAAATGCACCAGAGGCTTCAGACATGGCACAGTGAGCACAGTTATTCGCCTCAGACACGCGCAGGCATCGAATCGCCGTCGCCTGACTTCGGCAGAAGACCGTGGTGGCGACATCGTACACGAGCGGAGGTGTGTAGGACGACGGTCGATAGCGCACGAATTCGTCAGCGCGCCAGGAACTCGACAACACACGGCCGATCGAAACACAATGAAGCACGAGAACTGGTCTAAGCGCGGCGCCTGCCCGGTGGGGGAGGTGGGGGAGGGAGGCTGACGTCCGGAGCAGTATTCGGAAGGAAGGTGCGGAAGAAGGGGCCAAAAAAGGACGGCGTCCGCGGGATACTGGGTCAGGAAGCAGCCGACCCTACGCCGTTAATTGTGCGCTGCTGGCCAGATGGTCGGGCGCTGCACCCGGGGAGCGCCAGCCCAGCTACGCGCCAGCCGAGCTGCACCAGCTCGGCGCCAGCTGCTTTCCCCGTCGGTGCGGAGAGGATATTCGTGATATTCGATAGGGTGGTTGACAATACCACCGGAAGGGAATTGGGTTACTTTCGGGCGGCCAGGTCCCCAACGACGATTACCTGTCCGCTAGACCCTGGCAGTATGGGGAAATATACTCGTCTATTTGCTTGTTCAAGGCGTGGGTAACATCCGCGCGAACAACGCAATAAAAGGGAAACATTGGGGAAGGGAGAAGACAAGAACCCCTTAGAAGACATCACACCAAACGAACAGTCACATCAGCACTCCAGAGGAGAACAATTTCGTGAACGAAAATATAGACCCAAGAAGTGTTTCTTTTGTGTTGGTTGTATGCTGTCGGGAACAAGGATGCGCATAAGGTTCTATGCGTTCAATTTTTTGTCAAACTTTTTTAGCGGAAATTTTTCGGTAAATTACCGGAAATCATTGAATTTCGTTCAAAATACGATTAGTTGCAAAATATTATTTAAAGTGAAAAAAGCAGGAGAAGGTGTTTTATGTTCCAACTTCAGCAGGTGAACAACTGAACTTGTTCAACGGATGGAGTGTAACGTACTGCGTACGTGTAATAGAAACAATTCAAAATCAACAAAGGATGGACAACAAAATAAACCAGTGTTCGGCAAGAAGTTATCTCCAAAGTGTGGAAAAAGAATAGGCACAGAAATGTCATCCGAAAAACATCATCTTGAAATGTGAATTAGGTCCCCTCCCTTTCCTACTTCTTTGCGGAACCGTCTTGTGTGATCGTGTACAACCTCTATGCAAGCGCCAGCCCGCAAAGTACCGAAAGAACCAATTAAAATAGCACTAGAAGCCCATCCGTGGCATGACAACACGTTGACGACGCACGATTTTCGCGTGCCTGGCGCGTGGAACCACTCGATTTTAAGGTGCGACGCGATCGTCAACGCGTTAGCATCCACGAAAAGTAGCTTTCCGAAATTTTCTGCTGCTAGCGCTTTTCACAAGCCATTCAAAAGCGGCGGCCGAAAACACTCTCCGTCTCGACTGTTCCACATAGCGAGCGAAAGTATTTTGGAATAAGCAGCGCCAAGTGCGAATAGGCATATCCTACGAGGGATTACACCGGATTTCAACGAAAACCGTCATTCTTTCGAGAGCTACAAACTGTCGCCTTGTATGTAGTTTGCCGTGAATTCGTTAAATTCGTTAATTCTCTACCAGAAAAGTGTGCAATCCTAGTCAGGAATGCTGCTCTGCCCATGATTCTCGCAGCTGGTGCATGTATGCAGTCGAAGGGTAGACTCGTACCTGAGCATCTGACCACGGATTGTTCCTCCGTTCCATTTACCTGGGAGAGCTTTGAGGACTATTCAAACAAGGGAAGGATACCAGGTAACCATGACACTTTGAGTTGTGGACCATTTTCAGTTTGCCTTCTGAAGGCTCAGGCCCTCTCCCTGCGCACTCCACCAATCACAAGAAGGCGAGACCCGAACATTGGATCCGAATGAATTATTTTCGGATACCGCGTTTCGAATCATCCAAAACTTCGGGGTCCGCAAAATCGCCGTTGTCTGAAATCCTAATTACCCGAGGATTTTCGATCGGATCCAATGTATAGTATGTAGATTGGAAGCAGCAGCTCCTCCCGAGCAGTGTTGGTGTTGGTGTGTGGATAGAAGAGCAGCGTGGAAAGAGAGAGTGGTTCATGGTTCGACTCTCCTGCGCTGTAGCATTTCTGTACTTCCTAAAAAAATTCGCCACAATCAAGCATAGCACTCTATGCGAAATCGCAACGGAAGAGATAGAAATATCATCTATAGTCTTGAAAGCACAGTTATACCTGATTCACATGTACCACTGTGCTTTCACGACTACGGACGTGGGAAAGTTTCTCCACCATACCCGAGAAAGGTTATTTAAGGAGCTGATCAATTATGTAAGATTTGTTTATAAATATTCGATTTATTAGGATGAGTTAATGTAGGTATTGGTGAGCACAAATTTCCTAAACCTACTCAACTCTAGGTATGGGTGGGCATGAGTTCCCTTTTCTCGCACATATGTACACACCTCATTGCCCTAAATATATAGCAACCCCCTTGAGTGAATGATTTTAAAACGAGCTGAATCGAAATGTTGTCTTCACCCTTGAGATTGGGCGACCGCCATCTTCAGTAGCGCAGAGCAAAATTGCCTCATTCACCTGGACAAGATTTTTTGCATTCGCCCCTTTCTGCCTTCTGATTGTGGTATGGCTCACGAGGGGCCAGATTCATCAGCGGCTTCTCAGCCAGTAGCGGTGGAAAGTACCTCCAATCCCCTGATACGGCGATTCATCAACGGCAGGAGCAAATGTGGTTTCCCAGAGGTGCATAGAGGGCGGTACGGTGATTCCGCCGTGAGACGATGCCGGCGGTATCGTTGATGAATCTGGCCGCAGGAGACTATCTCAACGGTAGGTCAGAACGGCCCAAGTGTTGTATATGATCGGAATCGCCTCCCTCTCTAGGAAACCACAAAATGCAAAGATGTCGAGCCCATTGCAACTCTGCGCGGAGTTATGTAGGGACGACGAGGTTGGACTGTTAGGGGCGATAGCCGTGGTCAGACTTCACTAGGCATCCGAGGACATGTCGAACTCCTTCTCAGCTTGGGAGGCCCTGCAGGAGATTTAAAACCTCCACTGTACATACCCCTCCATCCCCTCGTCACGATGATCCGCTGGACCATGTGGAAGTATGGCGGATCTTTTCCAGGAAGTGCAAAAACATTGTACCACAGGAAGGTCGAACTACTAACCTCTCCATCTCACTATGCCGTTCTATTCATTGCTTCACCACTGTTCCTCCTTCCGTGATATACATCACATCTCAAAGTGCCACAGCGACCTGGCATTCTTTCCTTGCAAGGTCGAAAATATCTCTTCAGTTACAGGCTCGCAAAAGCAGATCTGGACTTTTACTCTTCGATACTCTGAAAAGGTTGTACGTGCCAAAATGTGCCATTTTTACCAAAAATTCGAAATGCGAGTTATAGTTGTATTATAGTTTCTTACTTATTAGAAAATTGAAATAAAGAAGTCATCATCCGCTCTAAATCGAACTTTTTGAGTAGCTTTTGATTATTATAACTTTTTGACGGAAATGTCAGCGGGCTAACGCGCATCAGTTATCTGGAAGAGTTGCTTTCTGCTCTTATGTAACAATAGAACCACAATGTCTTCTCTTGTCACTATTAGCTGTGCTTTTGGTTTGCGCGCACTCTAAGTCGAGTGTGTGAAATAAAACACCCTCAAATGCGGGGTAGAAGTGGTGCAAGAAGCCATCCTGTCACTGACTCGCCTTAACGGAAATCTAGGAAACGATTCGTTTAGAAGAGCTACGTCGAACGATGACCAACTCCAACTATTGAAAGCGTTGAAGGATTCAATCGCGATTCAGAACAGATGCATTGTCATTGAAAACGAGACAACATGGCATGATGAGACACTGGCAACACAACTGAAGGCTTCCGTTGTCTTCGTGCCAGTGATGCAGTAGTATGTGAGGTTGTCTCAAGATCGACGTGCCATTTCGGATTGCGGATTTTTGTTAAATAATTTAAGGTAAAAATCTCTCGTCATCATGCTATGTATATCGTGACCATTGTAAGGCATGTTTTATGCAGTTTCATGAAGAGTAACGCAGTTTCAGCGTTGTCCCAAGTTTCGATTTTTCAGGGCTTGAAGTGATGGACTCCAATGTGCTGCTTTGGCTAATTTTCTTTTATAATACAAACGCCGGTGGCATTGTGGCGGAAATGTTAGAGAAATTAAATAAGGATGGAGGTACCATATCCTTGGCGATGTTTCCGTAAGTCTATCTTGAAGAAGTTGATCATTAAAAGGCTATGTCGCAAATATTAGGTTGGCAACTAATTTCGTGGACTCTTAAGCACCTTCAACAAAAGTGTTCATAAACAAATAACAAATAACAGTTTTCAACCAAAGTAGGATCTGTTGGAACGCGATCTGTTGGAATGGACTGCTTCTCATTCATCAACTACCTGGCCCATCTCACAGCTGTAGAAGTCTTATGCTTTTGAAGCCAAGAATCCTTGGAGGTGCATTTTGGCATGGTCCACATTGATAAATCGTCCTCCAACCAAGAAGTGCTGCAGCGGGCTATAAAGGCGGTAGTCATTTGGCGCACAGCCTGCGCTGTAAGGTGGCTGAGTTAGTCGCTTCCAGCTTAGGTCTTCGATTTTTCGAAGCTCCCGATTCGTGACGTGTGATCTGGCGTTATCTTGCTGATAGATAATTCCGCTCCTGAAAATCTGTCTGAAACGATTCCAGCGGAGTTCAGCCTGCGCGCGGCCAGGTTGAGAAGAGTAGATTACAGCATTAATGCTGGAACCGTTCTTGACGAGCTCTCAGAAGTTAGCACCTTCTTAACACCACCAAACGGAGGGAACGTAGCGAACCGGACGCCTCAAAAAATAGAAGACCTCGACTGGGAGCGTCAAACTCATCCACCTTACAGCACAGAGTTTGCGCCGAGTGACTACCACATTTTTAGTTCGGTGCAGTACTTCTTGGTTGGAAGACGATTTAATAATGTGGACCGCGTCAAAATGCACCTCCAAAGATTCTTGGCCCTAAAGGCACAATAATTCTATGGCCGATAAACCAGCTGCCTGATAGATGGGAAGCACTTCTGCGTTCCGAGGGATCTTATTTTAGTTAAAGATTGTCATTAGTTATTTGTTAATAAATACTTTTGCTGAAGGTTCTTGAGAGCCCACGAAATTAGTTGCCAACCTAATATATGTGTATGCTTCTCCCTTAGGTTGAACCAAAAGTTAGTGCCATTTTGAAGATATTAATATTTGCGCCACTTCAGGGGTTTTCATGACTGAATATGACTTTTGGGTAGAATTAATTGGTATTTACTTGAAAAAGCAGGCACTTCCATGTGGGAACGCTCAGTGCTGCAGCATGAGAACTGGAAATACCAAAAATGGGAATGAAGATGGGTGACGAGGTGAAGAGACAAAAATACTAAAATCGCCGAAATTGAACTTTATATTATGCCGGACTGAAACTTTCCACCATATTGGTGCTTCAGAAGTTTCCGCCTTCACTAAGGTGCTTTATTTCACAATTTTGTTTTAGTGTTTCTTACCAATACAGAAGAAATTTTTAGGCAATCAATATACATGACATGTCATTTAAAAAATAAAGAGTTGGAATCGTTTTCCAAGAAAGCTGAAAATCTCGATTTTTATGTGTAAGAACTTTCTGACATGAATTTCGGAAGCACCAAGAGTTAAATCAAGATTTAGATCCTGCTTAAACTTTCAGCATTAAACTATTGACAATAGACAGGAGAGATGGGAGAGGTGAAGAAGAGTTAGAAAGCATTAAAATTATGGACGGCATGTTCAGTGACAATTTTTTGACATTTTTTAGAGAGAAGCAAAAGAAATGCCGAAAGATTTTTTTAGCGCACTACCCCAAGTAGCTTCAAATATCTACAGGTATCGTGCTATGGCGCTCTCTTGCATAAGAAAGAAGGAGGTTGACTTCGTTCGTGCTCTTCGGTCTGGCACCCAGCATGTTCTACCTATTTCTTTAGTACAAAAACAGAAACAACCGTAAAGATTGAAAATCTATTACAAAGCATAGGTCACGACCAATAATACATATAAAGTGGATTGCAAAGAACTAAGGGAAGAGTTAGAGTTCTGGAAATATGGCGGAGCTTCTACATTGTAGGTCACTCTATAATGTTCACTTTTGACAGTTGATGATTTACAAATGTTTTAAAAAAGAATCCAGTAGGTAACCTGGTAACTAGGAGCAGAAAGGGCTGATGCGAGCCTGAAAACAAAGCATGGAAATGTTTTGAAAATCTATCCTGCTGGGTCAAGTAAGGGCTCCTACGCATCCGAGCTGCAGCTACAAATAACCCGTCGTTGAATTCGTCCGGACTAGGACTGTGGGATTGGGTGTAAATGTCAGACCACACTCCGGAGATCTAACGTCAGAATGTTCACAACTAGGAAATTCCCACCGCCAAAGGAAACCGAACCTCATAGCCAATATGTACATATGTGAGCGAACAATGACTGCAAAGCGTTCGCAGGAATGAACAACTTTTTCCTTCCACAGGCTTGAGCAGGCAACCTGGTCAAGCCTTCGTACTTGCCAAGTAGCAATTTGAAGTCTTTGGGAATCCGACAGGTCACGAAGTCTGACCTGATTCGTGATCTAATTGGGAGTCGAAGAGCAACCTTTCCTCTAGCAGATAAGAACGCCATCGATAAAATCTATTAGATCTATAGCTGGTTGAAAAACTGAAAGCAATTTTGAACTAATCCCTTGATGAACACTGCAGCATAAAATTCCTGGTGAAGCTGCTAGGTCGTTGCATGTGAAAGCTTTGAAAGATCATAACTTTGCTTGGAAGCAATTTTATTATAATAAGCAGTTAGCAGAAATAAGCAATTACAATTAAAATACTTTTTCCGACGCGACAATGGCTTACGTATTCCATCCTTATAGAAATCAGAACTACGAGAATTATTAAAACATAAGAAGTCATTTTAATCGCAACCTCTAAATGTAATCGCAACCTCTAAATGTAATCGCAACCTCTAAATGTAATCGCAACCTCTAAATGTAATTATATATTACGCGCGTTCAAGTCTAGAGACCCCAAGCTACTATTCAGACTATTCACGACCTACGTTAGGCCACAAATGGAATACTGCAGTCAGCTTTGGTCTCCGTACAAGAAGTCTCTCATCGATAGCATTGAACAAGTACAGAGAAGTTTCACTTACCGGTGTTTCTTACGGCAGGGACTAGTCAGACTGTCATATGAGGAACGCCTTAAGGTCCTAGGTGCAAATACATTGGAGTTTAGAAGGACTTTAGCCGATTTCCTCTACATGTACAAGCTAGCTACTGGTCGCTCTAACCTGGAATTGTATGACATGTTTGACAAACCGTCACTAGCAGAAATTACTCGGGGCCACCCGTACCGAATCAAACCAGGCAGACCTACTACCGCTGCCTACGCTGGCTCCTTTTTAGCAAGGTCAGTGATGAGGTGGAATAAACTTGACGCTAGTTTATTCAGGTGGAAGCGATGCTATACATTCCAGGCCCATCTAATCGACTATCTCCTGAGGACTATTCCAGATCGGCCAGACTAGGACGTGTTGCCATTTTTTTTTAAGAGATTGCTCCTTTTCCGACGACAATGTTGCTGCAATATCTGTTACTAACACTTCACCTCGTTTTGTGTTTGGTGTCCGCTATTCTTGTTCGTTACTCACATTTTTTTGTGTTGTTCTGTTTCGGCCCCCTCGACCAGATCCCCTCGACTTCACAGTGTGGACCTCGGGAATGTTGGCGGACCTACTAAGATGGTATGAGTCCAATCCACGCCTCCTCCCACCTCGTCGCTAGGACTTGCAGTGTTGGCGGGCCACTGCCCTTCTGAACCGAGCTGTCCACTTCCCGTTCCCCGCCCCTCCCCCCCCCCCCTTCTCCATCAACTGGAGAGGTCGTCGGTTAGTACAGTTTTATCGCCTTGTGAACTATTCCTATACTGCTTTTCCCATAATGATAAGATACCGATCTAAATAAATAAATAAATAAATTTTCGACATCATCTTGGTTGAATTTTTGATCTTTCACATGACGATTTAAACGTTTGGACAATTGATAGGGGACGGATCTGGTGAATATGCTGAATGTGGCAAAGTATCGAATCCCAACTCATCCAGTTTCTGAACAACAATTTTTGAAACGTGCGGACGCGAGCTGTCATGCAGGGCCTCTTCGATTGACCAAAGCCGGCCGTTTTTCAATCAACTTCTGGTGCATGACTTCAATTTCGCCACACTACTTCTCTGCTGTGATGGTCCAGTCTTCAAGAACTTTTAATGACTATACCCGTCATTGTCCACCATACGGTCACCACTCTCATTCTTGTACAGCCATTGTGCAGAGCGACACAATTTGACTGCTAGTGCTGCCGTCAACGCCGAACTGCTGTGCGAGCTCTCTCGCAGTCTGACGCGGATCCGTTTCCACCGTGGCTTCGAGTTGGCCGTCGTTAAGGAGTGATGGGACCTAGCTCGGTCTTCATCTTCGAGACTTTCATCTCCAGACCGAAAGCTTTCGAGGCAGTGCGAATTGTGCGCTCCTTCGCGAAATCCTCCCCGAATGCGGCCTTAATGTTACGAACTGCGGCCGCGGCGTTGGGTCCACTTTCCATTCATCTAAGTGGAGATCCGAATATCGCGTTGATTCATACTGTAAAAGCGACGTCAAAAACTCGGCAAGAGGCAATGGTGTCACAAAGGCTAGAAATGGTAAGAAAGCGGAGCTTCTGTGCTTTCTGAAGCTGTATACAGTGTCTGAAACGGGAACATTCGTAGCCATGAAAAATCGACTACAATTTGAGGTAGCAAAATTAGTCATTTCATATACAACATCCTGAAATACATATAAGTCAAGCTCCACCTGGAAAAACTACCACACGCTTTCCAAATTTGCTTTGCGAACGCACAGATTCGAGTAGAATCCAGGCCAAATAAAAGAGAAATCTCCTCCGAAAACTTCGACTTTTCATCAGGAGGGTGGCAATTATGATTTAGGACATTTTGGACTGTAATCGTAAATCGCCTCCTTTGATGAACAACCACTCATGTCAAGGGTTCTCATTTATATTCTGTGGCCACTTTTTGAATGCAATACCCGGACACCAATGATTTAACATCTGTGTGTGAAATTATGTGCTTTTTCATCCTCGCTTTCGTATTTATTTATTTATTTGTGGCTAGTAATCAATTTTGCATAAGCATCATGTGTCCTCTCCCCTGTCCAATTTCTGTTCGATATTACCTTCTGCCGTTCCTGCATCAGCACTGTAAAACAGCGTTGAACGCCTGCACACTGCAGTATCCTTTCTGTAATTCAATTCTATTCTGTAATCTGAAGAAAACTTCTAAGAACTCTAAGGTGGCAGTACGTCAGGAAGTGTAGGAAATTTGGTGAAGACCTGAAGCGTGTCAGTCGTGTCTTCAGAGGGTGTCGACGAGCCAGAATGCTGAATATTCTGTTGTTGCGGTGTCTCGAAGACCTATCAGTGGGCGGCTTACAATACGACGCCGAGTCTGCAAATGATGTGAAGGTGGTGGCTGATCAATGCCATGCGGGTCGCGGTTTCGACTACATACCGTTCGTGTTTAAGATCTCGACGTCGGCAAGCAACCAGTTCCCGCCAGCGCTTCGTCGCTCTTCCTTCTGCCACCGTACACACCGAGTTCTTGCCCTCTCGTGCACCACGTTGTTCCGCTGTTTACCGACAGAAGGAATGCTGTCGAATACCCCGGTGCAGGTGACTCACGGCGCCTTCCGTACAGAGCGGCGGCTGCGTGACGAAAAAGATAAGCCACGAATTTGAAAGTATAATGAAGCTCAATTCAGCGACTGCGAACTGGTTCAGCCTGGCGCCTATGGCTGTGTTCGCAACATTTTCACTTCGCTTGTCTGCCGCTCGTCAGCCTTGGAACGTGTCGTCGGTCGGGAATTCTCGCCATATCTTTCGCTGCTTCCTTCATTTATTCTCGGAGTTGCAATTGCTTCCTGCTGCCACATTCTTTTATGGGAATTTTAATTTTTACAGAGGCACAAATCATCTATTTAGGTCTGTTTTTTCTTCGCGAAAACCGTAGTGGTCAGGTCTAGACTTCGCTAAACGAATTCATAGAGGGTGTGAATGAAAAACATGTGTAGCAATTTGAGTCGACAATATTTTCACGTCCGTATGTCGTAACACTGATGAGGAGTTAAAACCTAAAACCGTGGCCAGGTTATGATGAGTCGCTCTTCTTTTTCGGCTGCTCTGAATCAACCTTGATATCGAATGAAATCCGGAAAGCATTGCTCCGGCCTCTCTCGTTGAAGAAACTTGCTGTGAACTGACATTTTGATAAGTGACGCTGTTGAAGACGAAAAAAGGAGGAGCTAGGTATAGGACTTTTGGCTCCGTCGAGAAAATTTTCGATCTGATGGCGGTGATCAGTTGCAACCTATGGCTCTCGCTAATCGGAATGAGTTAGTGATTCGATGTGAAGGGGTAGTGTCCCCCGACCGCCACAAAGTATAACAGATGCACAGCAAGAGCGTTCCCAGCTAGCCGATGCAGCATAAAAGCGCATTCATTTGCTATCTGATGAAGGGGCGATTAGTGAGGCTTGCTTCATGAGAGAGCAAAGAGCACATCCTCACGCGCTTAAGCTCCACTGAAACCTCACCTCTAGAGTAGTCGCTGCTTGACAACGGCACGTTGTCGTTTATAGAGCCCCTTCTTGACCAGCATTGACCGCCAATCGCATCGGCTTCAATTCTCCGACTCAAACTATTTATATTTGCGGCAACAACCGCTGGCGGTGTTTGTTCGTACACCACACCTGCACCAAATCGATGGTTCTTCGAAACGGTTTCGGTCGAGTTTTCGTCTTCGTTACGTGCCCTTCTCTATCCACTTGCGAAGCACGACTCCCCCATCAGACCTCATCTCTTTGAAATCCGCAGCACTGTCGACGTTTTCGTCCACAAATTGCGACTAAGTAGCTGTCTGCAAAATTGAAGAAAAATTCCTTCTGTAACTTAAAATTATCGTATTCCCTTGCCGAAGTCGCCAACATAAGATTTTCCGTGGTCGGTTCAAACTTTTCATTCAAATCCAAATCATGGTCAGTTTAAATGACTATTATGGTTTTCAACTCCCGCTCTTATCAATTCTGTGCAGACGTATTGAAAGGCAAGACACCTAGCCCCTTTATTGTTCTTTTAGTGTAGAATCAGTTGTTAATTGAAAAGTCAAACAATTCGAAACAGAATGTTTTGCAACTTGTTGTAAGCCTTCAGTTAGGCATATTAATTCGCCCAGTATTCACGAATGACGAGAATGGCGTTAGTGGGGCTGCACTGATCCTTGGAAGTTGTCGCTATCTTTCCCAGTTTTCTGTGTTTTACTATAATGACGGTTCCAGAGAAGGTTGGCTTATATGTCAATTAATCATGCGGAGCTGATCAGTTCAGAAAACGCTAGGAATTAAGTCTCGTCTCGCCTTTTTTTGCAACGTTTCGGCCAAAGAACCTCCAATCTAGACATAAAACATCGGAACTGGAGAGGCAGAGGTGACAGAGCCACACCGTTCATAGGACTTCGTGTGTGCAAAGGTAATTTGAGCACGAAGGAGTCACTTTGCTCCACACCGTCGAGGTCTTATGTAGCGAGGGGCCATGTGGAGTTGCTTCTAGCGCAAGCTTTCTCGTCATGCAGCATCACGTTCAGCAGAGAGGAGCATTAGCCGCACCACTCCAAATGCGAACTCGTCGTGCTGGGGTTGCAGACGATATCAGCAGGGGAATTTGTGACCCTTAGGAGAGAGAGAGAGAGAAAGAGTGTGTCTACAGGTGTTGGGAAGCGAAGGGCAACCGCTGGCCGAAGGCCAGCGCGCCGATCCCGTTCCTCCGCACTCGCCATCCCCGGTGGATGCAACTATTCCGGTTCAGGAGAGCGGATTTTGTTCGGTGATGGCGTATTCCCACACTTACGAGACTGGGATCATGGCCGCCGTTCTGAACTGCAAAGAGCCGAAGACCCGTTAGACCTGAATCGTTCCGTTTACTCGCCACCATTCTAACGATGCCGTAATTTCACTTGTAACTGAAGTTGACTGTTCTCATTGCAGGTGTTTGGCTCCAATTACTCGTCGCAGTCTCATGCTGGCGATCGCTTTCCTCCTCACCATCGTACGTTTCCCTTCATGTTTGTTCGTACGAGCTTGTTTTCATGTCACGGCCCACAAGTTTCGAGTATTCGCAAGAACGATAGTACGAAGGAAATTAATTTATCACTCACATGTTGCTCGGAAATGAATCATCCCGTTACGCAGTGTAGAATTCCGTATGGGTTAATTTCTTCAAACAATTTCGTCTTGTTTTTGACATAAATCAATATAGACTTCATTGAAAGCCTCTGATAAGGTTACCCGTCAGGCATTACTGATCTTAATCCTATGTCGATAGGAAAAGATCCCCTAAAGCCTTCACTGCTGAACAATTCTTTGGCATTCTTCGCCGTATCTTGAGTGGACATGTAGAGCTACGACTCGGTCAGCTAGATTCCTGACCTACCAAAGTCTCCACTTTTTCACCCAGTGTTTTCCCAATATGCATATGCATAGAAGGTTCTAACTGTGCTTCAATGAAAGGAAAAAGTGTGAAGCCAGACGTTTAGCAATGCACTTGCGGAAAGCGCCAAGCTTTTCAGGTTATGGGCAAAGACGAGATCCATGTATTTCGCCAGTGCGAGGTCAACACTTACGCCGTATTGAGTACTGTCTCCTACTTCAGAAAAAACAGAAATACGGTTGGTAGGAGAGGACCAAGAGGTACATAGCGTAGGAAATCATACAATGATGAGTAGTGAGCGTCGAGAAATATCGTGGGAGGAAATGGGTGCTACCAACGTGCTGCGTTTTCCTGTTACTGGTGCATGAGAGAATCCTTTTCTGAAAGAAAAATTACGGACCGAAGGCTATCTAAGGCAAGAACTTCAAGGTGGTAGCGTCTTAATTGACTTGGGCTGTAAGACGCACCACTTGATTTCAACATGAAGTTCGGCAGGAACCGAACCACGATCCTCTGCGTCCTCACGCAGCACGTGGCTCCCACCAGCTTGCGCTTTCCTCGGAAGGTAATTGAGATAGATGTGGCTTTTAGCGTTTTTCCCTATCGATTATCCTGCAATGAGTTTCGAAGCGTCCAAGTACCTTGTCCGGAAGGTTACGCACTGTTTTCACGTGGCCAATATTTCTACGCATCCTGTACTTCTGTGTGGTGTAGCGGAGGCAATTTGAATAGGTGTTGGCGGCAGAGTGGCATCCTTCCCCCGTCCTTTAAACAGAGACGTTGCAAATGTCTGCGTCTCCTCTATCTCGTAAAGGCCCCCACAGAGTTCTGCGGTATACCTTTGTCGTTTTCGAATTTCGAATATGCGAATATTCGACTATTCGAGAAAAGTCGAATAATAATAATATTAATCGAATTATTCGTTTGTTCGAATATTCGAGAAAGTCCAATATTCGAATTATTCGTTTAATCGAATATTCGAAAGCTTCGAATATCGAATATTCGAATATTTTTTATCAATTTTTTAGCAAGTCAGTGGTACTCCTCTTCGAAAACCAGGGAAGTGTGGCCTTATGTTAAAAATGATGTTTGAGTTTCGCGCGTCGCTCAAAGTGCGCCGAATTGTGTGTATGCAATCTGACAAGGCAACGGTCTGAAGCGCATGTCTGAACGGGAAGAGCGAGTCCTATAGGTGGAATCCCCACCCCTCAACTAGTGTAAAAATGTGTGTATTTTTTGCCAAGTCGTTAAACCCAAGGAGTAGGGGGTTGTTGTATTTACAACGGAATCGGCATCTCACGAGTTCGGGGGTCTTGTACACCCGCGATGTCTCTGCCCCCAAGCGGATCGGAGCGCAGTGTATAGACACGTTTCTTCATGGGTGGGAGGTCTGGGGTTCGATTCCCCTGCTCTGCTACATTTTTGCACTTTATCTGGTTGGTTGAGATTTGAAGGATTCTGACATCTATACTATTTTCAGTTTTTTTTTGCCTAATTTTCCAGCTGTACACCATGGAGAGTAACTTTCTTGCCACTTGTTTATTACTGACCGGTTTTTTAACCACAAGGCAATGAGAAAGGTACTCAACAAAATGATGTGTAAACATTCAACACCAGTGATGCACAGGCACAAAGTGCATGAAACAGAAGCACTGGTCACAATACGGACAGCGTACAAAACTACAGGCTCCTCACAGGTACACCAGCGGCACCACCTTCAATGTCATTATAATAATATAAAACACAAGAAAATGAACACAACACAAGAATTCGAAGAAGTGGAGAAAGGTATAAAATAATAGAATTTTTAAAATTATAATTAACTAAAGAATGGTATGTCACAAAATATAAAACATATAAAAAGGTTCGTTTCGCCACTGCCTTCAGATGAACCTTTGAAATCCGCTCTGCTTCAGCTACCCGCAGCTACCCACAGCTTCGACACTTGGCTTCAAGATGTTGTCCCTTTTTTGCAGGTTAAAAAGAAGGTCGTGCACAATAACGTCAGAGTGAAATCGTTCCACCCGAAAACGTTATAGTATGTCCACTGCTTGCTTGCCTCTACAAGTCCATCAGTTCATCTTGCGGATTCCAATCGTCTTCTTCCACCACTTCCAGCTGTTCGTCTTCGTCAATTTCAAGTTGACGCGCTTCGAAGTCCTTGAGTATGCTGGCGGTCCGTTCGGCCAGCTTGATTTCTTCCCTCGAAGATTCCTTGTCTAAAGGTGGCCACACTTAAGCGGGAGCAGGTGGATCACGACTCGAGCATCGGCGAACATTGATGGTGTTCGGTTTTTGAAAACCATGAGCAGACCTCTGATTTCCAGGTGACAGGCAAAGAAAGGGAAAGAGTGTATCGATGATGTTTATGTTAATTTGCGGGATCTACAGACCTCGTTTCTCATTTTCACCTCCGACACCACATTCTGGTCTCTTTTAAAAATCCGAGCAGGATGGATTTTTACGAGGTCATTGGTCCATGTAGGGAAACAAACTGTGACGAGGCTGTAGCTTTTATACGCTGCCCGTATTGTGCCCAGTGTTGCTTTGTACCTGTGTGTCACTGGTGTTCAACATTTATACATCACTATGTTGAATACCACAGCATGCACTAGAAAAATTGCGCAAAAAAAAACTCTGAAAATGGTATAGATGTCAGAATCCTTCAAATCTCAACCAACCAGATGAAGTGCAAAAATGTAGTAGAGCAGGGGAAGCGGACCCCCGACCTCCCACCCATGAAGAAACGTCTCTATCCACTGCGCTCCGATCCGCTTGGTGCAGAGGCATCGCGGGTGTACAAGACCCCTGATGTCGTGAGGCGCCGATTCCATTGTAAATACAACGATCCCCTACTCCTTGGATTTAACGACTTGGCAAAACATTTTCGCTATAACACTGTCCAAGTCGTAGGTGGCGATGTCCGTTCCTCCACGTGGTGCCACTGGAAACTGCTTGCTTTTGCGAGCCGAGCCAATAACGGACAATCGAATGCAGGCGACAGGCCCTAGTGACAGGCCGGCCTACGAATATCCTGTGTCACATCATATTTTCGATGACGCTTCAGAGTTCTCGAGATAGTGCTACGGCGTCCGCGGGAACCGACGCGCACTCGCAAAGCCCGGCGAGTGTGAGAAGTATGCGAGGGTCCCTGATGCGAGGACGGCATCGGGGGGCAACTGAGCTAGTCCGAAAGTCCCGTAACGTAGGCAAGACCCGCGTAGCAACGTTGAATGTGGGTACGTTGACGGGCCGCTCGTGCGAGTTGGTAGAAGCACTGGAGCGAAGAAAGATAGATTTCTGATCGGTGCAGGAGACGAGGTGGTCCTGCTGCAAGTCAAGGGACATAGGACGTGGCTTCAAGGCCGTTCTATGTGGAAGCCCCAGGACCACCAGTGGTGTCGGTATGATCGTCTCCGAGCGTTTCGTTGACGCGATTGCAAGCGTAGAGCGTTTCGATGACCGCTTGATGAAGATTGTTGTCGCCGTAGAAGAGCGACGATGTCATTTCTTTTCCGCGTATGCTCCTCAGACAGGTTGCTCCGAGCAAACCAAGGACGAGTTCTGGTCCCTGCTTGATGAGAAGACAGCGGAAGTACCGTCACAAGACATGATTGTTGTAGCAGGTGACCTTAATGGTCACGTCGGAGCAGCGAAAGACGGTTACAGCTGTCATGGTGGTTTTGGCTATGGGTCACGCAACGCCGATGGTGAGCGTATACTTGAGTATGCAGACTCACATGACCTCATCATCGTGAATACCAAATTTCGAAAGCGTGACTCCCACCTCATCTCGTTTTATAGCAGGAACGCCAAAACGCAGATTGACTATGTCCTTGTTAGGCGTCGCGACCAAGGTCTTGTCACAGACGCGAAGACCGTGCCGTATGAGACGGTTGCCACGCAACACCGTCCACTTATCTGCTCGCTGAAGATCACATCTCCGAGGTGTAAACGTGTTGAGCGTTGCGGGACGGCTAGAATCAAACGGTGGCGACTGAAAGAGATGGAAGCAGCTGTTATTTCTCGCATTCGGTTGCCGACGGTAACAACGGTCGACAAAATCTGGAAGGATGCTACCGATGCGTAACTCGGGCTGCGCGCCTCAAACTAGACACAGCGAAGCCTGGACGGCGTTGGGTCGACAAGCAGGCTTGGCTGTGGACTGACGATGTCAGAGAGAAGGTCAGGGAAAAGAAACGGCTATATCACGTATTTATCGGTGATAAAACAATCGATAATTGGCGGAATTATCGAGAAGCGAAGAAAGCGGCAAAGAAGGTAGTGGCCGGTGCTAAAGCCGCACACTACGCTGATGTGAGTGAAAAACTCGAGACGCGCGATGGCGAGCGTTATCTTTACCGCCTCGCCAAAGCTCGCTGTCGCCAAGCAGAAGACATCGAGAAGTTCTTTGGCATTAACGACGAGAACGGTCATCTTCTGATGCATCGTAAGAGGGCTGTGAAGAGATGGCGCAAATACTTCGAGGAAATCTCGAATGTAGAATTTGAACATCCTGCTGTTCCTTTTGCATCACCTGTATACGGTCCCGTTCAAAAGATCACAGTGAGCGAAACTGAAGCAGCCCTGAGGAAGATGAAGTCAGGCAAAATCACTGGTCCCGATGACCTGCCAGCTGACCTGTGGAAGTCGAAGGGCTGGTGCCCTGCTGACTGGCTGACTGAGTTTTTCAATCAGGTTGTTGCTGAGAAGAAAGTACCTGAGGGTTGGCAGCAAAGCACGACTATTCCGATTTGGAAAAAGAAGGGCAGCCCTGCAAACTGCGCTAGTTACCGTCCAATTCGCCTTCTTTCGCACACCATGAAAATCTTTGAACGAATTGTCGTTGGACGTATTCGGGATGTCGTCCAGCTTTCCACGAATCAGTGTGGTTTCGTCTCTGGCTGTGGCACTGTTGATGCCATTCACGCTGTACGTATTTTGCTAGAGAAACACCGCGAGAAACAGAAACCGGTGCATTTTGCCTTCTTGGACTTGGAGAAGGCCTTCGACCGCGTTCCGCGGGAAGTGATATGGTACGCGTTGCGACGACATGGTATCCCTGAAGAGCTTATTGAGTGGGTGCGCATCCTCTACTCGTGCCCAATAAGCCGAGTGCGAGCACCAACGAGTACCTCGATGGAGTTTCCAATCTCTGTCGGTGTGCACCAGGGATCTGCGCTCTCCCCACTGCTCTTCGTGATTGTCATGAGTGCAATTACAAGCGATCTCCAAAGGGCAGCTCCTTGGACGCTCTTGTATGCCGATGACGTCATGCTTGCATGCGAAGACAAAGCAGAGCTCGAGGGACAGGCACAGGCGTGGTGCGATCGCTTAGCATTGTTCGGACTCAAGCTAAACGTCAAAAATGCGGAATACTTGACGACGGATGTGAATGAGCATGGATCCATTAAGATCAATGGTACTGAGCTCTCACGAGTTACATCTTTCAAGTATCTTGGATCAACAGTCACGTCTAAAGTTGGAGGTGAACGCACGTGTGAGTGCAGCCTGGTCCAAATGGCGTTCGTTGACTGGGGTGCTTTGCGACAAGACAACTCCTGAGTACCTCAAATCAAAGGTGTATAGAGCAGTCGTCCGCCCAGTAGCGACGTACGGTGCTGAGTGCTGGCCTGTGACGAAGGAAATTGAAAGCCGCCTCAGTGTAATGGAGACGAAAATGCTAAAGGTGGACGGCTGGAGTAACGCGATTGGATCATTTTCGCAATGACACCATACGACAGATGTTCGGTGTCGCCTCGATAGCCGACAAGTTGCGCGAAGTCCGTCTACGATGGTACGGCCACGTCCATCGCTCCATGGTGCATATATTCTGTCAACTTGCTCTGCTCCATCATGAGATCACAGTTTGTTTACGTCTGAAGTGTCCACTGTAGCCAGTGGTTTCGCGAAGCGTTGTATTCGCCATCACTGTTGTCGCACTGTTCTAGGGGGTTAATGTTTAGACTGCATACACATGTATGTGTGTCTTGAATAAAGTAACTATAATGAATGAGACCTAGAATATGTGACCCATAATTTTGGCTGTTTTGGTAGATCTTTGGAGACTCGAGACTTAAGCCGTTTAGGACCGCCGGAAGGAACTGCTTCGAGAGCGCTTCACTAACGCGTCCGGCAAGGTATCCTATGACGAGGGCCGCCTTGCCAGTCTTCAGCGTTCTTGCGGTGGCGGTGATCTCTGGTTACTCCTACCCGGGAAGGACCTCTCCTCAGTCGATTGGACCGCGTTCGCAATGAAACCATGCGACAAAGGTTTGGTGTCGCCTCGATAGCTGACAAGTTGCGCGAAGCACGTCTACGATGGTATGGCCACGTCCTTCACGCTAAGGACGACACCGTGTGTAAGATTGGCCTGAATCTTGAAGTCCCTGGAAAACGGCCCAGAGGACGCCCGAAACAACGTTGGCTAGATACGTTGCATATGGACTTGAAGTTAGCTGGTGTCCATCCCGACCAAGCGTTTGATCGGGAGAAGTGGCGTCACCAGACCAGAAGAGCGAACCCCGCCACCAAGCGGGACAAACGCTATAGAAAATGATGATGATGAGATGACCGTCCAAGTCGTAGTGTCTTATCAGTTTGTATTCCAGCCATGGACTTCGGATCCGCTTGCTTATAAGTGGCGCGAAGCTCTTCAACAGAGACAGAAAACAGACTGCATGCCATTCGTGAGCCTCCAATGTGCTTTTTCTGCACCAGATCGCCTTTGTGCTACTTCTTGGTCCATGCTAGCCATTCTGTTACCACCTGGAAGCTTCGGTATAACCTAAGGAAAGGCAGTAACCTATGGAGCAAGATCTATAACAACCTAGCTCTGCTTATCAGAGTGGTTCTCTCTTCTCGGTGCACACAATTCTTAGGGAAGCAAGGGTGTTTCATTGCCATTATACCTTTGTCATCGTCCTTTGGTCTCGTGAAGGAAATGGATGGAGCAGCCTTCGCGGCGCTTGGACAACGGTATCTGAGCCTGGACACCATCTTCCGCAGTCTCGGCTCGGTCCTCAGCTTGCCCTCGCCTCGCTCGTCGCACTCAGCCTCAGTAGCGCTTTTCACCACTCACTGTACTCGATACTGTCCACTCCATTAGCCCTGATTTAACATAAGAGTAGCGGTAGTATGTCGGCCACGGGACAGGAGATCCATTGATTTACATCGATCTACCACAGTTGATAATTACAGATCCCCTTTCGCAATTAACGAATTGTTGAAGAGTAATGACAATCTGAAGCCTTCGTATATACCGCTCTGTTGAACGCAGTTGCAGTGTGTAATGAAAACAAGTAAATGTCAATCATTGGGTGATCACAATAAATAAGAGTGTCCATTTGATTGTTCGAATATTCGACTATTCGAAATTCGATTATTCGAAATTCGAAATTTTGAAAATCCAATAATATTGGATCATTCGAAATTCGAAATTTTTTCCCAAGGACAAAGGTGTATTCTGCGGCAACGCCGCTCGCCGCTATGGTTAAGGATAGGGCAGGGACGCCGGCGGCGGCAAGGTCTGCGCCTCTGCCCTATGGTTAAGCATAGGGCCGCGGCGCTGCCGCAGTGGGGGCCTTAAGGCAGCCAAGGACTCTCGAGCAAACCCAGGGGCCGAATTCCTCAACGTGGGTGTGCGGGGTATGGGTAGAGGTAAGGTCAGGTAGAGACAAGGTAGGTGTCAGAGACGCAGGCTTCATCGACAAGACGCCTTCAGTAGAACGTCAAATTGGCGCGTGGGTTGATGCGCAGATTTGCGGGATACTGTAGCGTGCGCGTGCAGCCGATGCGTTGTGGCTCGCGTCGACGTCTCTTGTGCGCTAGTGATGGCGCGACTGGCAAGCGGATCGTGGCGCATATACCTTTGTCCTTTTCGAATTTCGATTATTCTAATATTCGACTATTCGAAGAAAGACCAATATTTGAATTATTCGTTTATTCGAATATTCGAAAAAGTCCAATATTCGAATTATTCGTTTATTCAAATATTCGAAAGAGGCCAATATTCGAATGTTCGTTTATTCGAATATTCGAACACTTCGTATTTTGAATATTCGAATATTCGCATATTATTTATCAATCTTTAACAAGTTAGTGGCACTCTTCGAAAGCCAGGAAAATGTGACCTTATGATGAGAACGATGTTTTGTTTAGCGCGTCGTTCAAAGTGACCGAATTGTGCGTATGCAATCTGACAAGGGAAGTGCCTGAAGCGTATGTCTGAAAGGGGAGAGCGAGTCAGAGGCCTTTGTCATACCATCGCTCACCCCGAGCGACGCCTAATGATGTGCTCCCATATCGATCGGGCGGCGCGATGGAATCGATGTGAGTGCATATCATTAGGCGTCGCTCGGAGTGAGCGATAATATGACAAAGGCCATATAGGGAGAATCCCCACCCCTCAATTAGTATAAAAATGTGTTTATTTTTTGCCAATTAGTTAAACACAAGGAGTAGGGGGTATTTGTAGTTACAATAGAATTCGTGGCTCTTGTATACCCGCAATGCTCCTGCCGGCAAGTGGTTCGGAGCGCAGTGGATAGAGACGTTGCCTCATGGGTGGGAAGTCGGAGGTTCGATTCAGCTGCTCTGCCGCATTTTTGCATTTTATATGGTTGGATGAGATTTGGAAGATTCTGACATCTATAGCATTTTCAGTTGTTTTTTAGAGCTTTACGCCGTGGAGAATAACTTTCTTGCTACTTGCTTATTACTGACCATTTTTTTTAACCACAAGGCAATGAGAAAGCTACTGAACATAACGATGTGTAAACGTTCAACACCAGTGATAGTCAGGCACAAAGTGCTTGAAACAGAAGCACTAGTGTAAGTACGCATCCAAGCGCACCTCGTCACCATGCGCCAACACAGGACCGTTTCCACCTCCGCGGCTCACCTACCGCAAATCGGGAGATCCAGAGCCGAAAACCTATATAGGCGGCAGACGGCTCTCTGGGAACTGATCTTCCCGACCCTCGCGCGTCGCGCCCCTCGACCCAGTCCATCGGGTGTCTCCAGGCGTAAGCTGGAGACGTAGGGCCCGTAGCTCGCGTCTGGGCAGCGAGTAGGTGGATCCAGTTGCTTGCGGCCCCTCACTCTTCATGTATAATCTACTGTCTGTCCTTCGCATGTTTTGAATAAAATAATCTGCGACCCAGGTTTTATGTCGTGTTTTCCACTACGGGATCGCTTCCCTTGTTCTCCGCTAATAACCCGAACCGCTGGATTATTACACTAGCACTAATCGGACAGCGTATAAAAGCTACAAGCTCCTCACAGGTACACCACCATCAGTGTCACTATAACAAATCCGTTCTCCTTCAGCTACCCGCAGCTTCGACACTTAGCTTCAGGATCTTGTCCCTTTTTTGCAGGTCAAAAGGAAGGTCGTGCGCAATGACGTGGAAGTGAAATCGTTCCACCCGAAAACCTTATAATATGTCCACTGCTTGCTTGCCTTTCCACGTCTATCAGTTCATCTTGCGGATCCCAATCTTCTTCTTCTTCTTCCACCACTTCCAGCTGTTCGTCTTCGTCAACTTCAAGTTGACGTGCTTCGAAGTCCTTGAGTATGCTGGCCATCGGCTCGGCCAGCTTGATTTCTTCCCTCGAAGATTATTTGTCTAAAGGTGGGCCACACTTCAGCGTGAGCAGGTGGATCACCACTCGACCGTCGGCGGACATTGTTGGTGTTAAGCTCTAGAAAACCTTCAGCAAACCTCCAGGTGACAGGCAAAGACGAGGGGAAGAGTGTATCGATGGCTGTTTACGTCAGTTTGCGGTATCCACAGACCTCGTTCCTTCAATGAACCACTTGCGACGTCACGCTCTGGTCTTCTTTGAAAATCCGAGCAGGATGGTTTTTCCCGAGGTCATCGGTCCATCTAGGGAAACTGTGAGGAGATTGTATCCTTTATGCGCCGTCCGTATTGTGACCAGTGCTTCTTCTTCATGTACATTGTGCCTATGTATCACTGATGTTGAGTTGAAATGCAGATGTGCAGAAGCGCAAAAGAATTGAACCCTCGATCTCCCTCGCCTGAAGGAACGTCTCTATCCACTGCGGTTCGACCCTCTTGCGGCAGAACCATCGCTGGTACACAAGACCGCCGAACTCATGAGGTGCCATTACATTATAGCTATAACGACCTCTTACTCCTTGGGTTTCATCTTCGCAAAAAATGAGCACATTTTTATACTAATTGAGGGGTGGGTATTCTCCCTATACGACCCGCTCTTCCCGTTCAGACATACGCTTTAGACACTTCACTTGATAGTCGACGCGAAGTAAGCGCGGCAAGCGCGGACCTCGTCCTGCGGCCAGTCACGTGAATAACAGGTCAATCGGGTTGTGGCTGTTCATTGACGCTTTTGCCTTCGGTACACTACAGGAGAATCTTCGTTTTGTATTTCTTTCCCAAATACAACAACGGAACGACTAAAGCCGGAAGGAGCTGCGCTAGGAAGGTAGCACTTTCTGGAGCTTGAGAAGCTTCTACTTTCTGCCAGCAAAGACGTTAAAGAAGAGAGGAAGAGCAATAGCTATGGAGTACAAGAGCCAGTCATACTCCGTTTTCTATGAAAGCATAACCATCCACATTTTCGCTATAACACTGTCCAAGTCGTAGTGTCTTAGCAAATTAGATTCGGGTCCGTTTGCTTATAAGTGACGCGAAGCTCTTCAACGGAGCCAGAACACAGACCAGACAGAATGCCATTCATGAGCCTCCAATGTGCTTTTTCTGCACCAGATTGCCTTTGTGCTACTTCTTGGTCCGTGCTAGCCATTCTTTTACCACCTGGAAGCTTCGGTATAACCTAAGGAAAGCAGTAACCTATGGAGCAAGATCTATAACAACCTAGCTCTGCTTATCCAGAGTGGTTCTCTCTTCTCGGTGCACACAATTCTTAGGGAAGCAAGGGTGTTTCATTGCCATTATACCTTTGTCATCGTCCTTTGGTCTCGTGAAGGAAATGGATGGAGCAGCCTTCGCGGCGCTTGGACAACGGTATCTGAGCCTGGACACCATCTTCCGCAGTCTCGGCTCGGTCCTCAGCTTGCCCTCGCCTCGCTCGTCGCACTCAGCCTCAGTAGCGCTTTTCACCACTCACTGTACTCGATACTGTCCACTCCATTAGCCCTGATTTAACATAAGAGTAGCGGTAGTATGTCGGCCACGGGACAGGAGATCCATTGATTTACATCGATCTACCACAGTTGATAATTACAGATCCCCTTTCGCAATTAACGAATTGTTAGAAGAGTAATGACAATCTGAAGCCTTCGTATATGCCGCTCTGTCGAACGCAGTTTACAGTGGGTAATGAAAAATAAGTAAATGTCAATCATTGGGTGACCACAGTAAATAAGAGTGTTCATTTGATTATTCGAATATTCGACTATTCGAAGTTCGATTATTCGAAATTCGAAATTTTGAGAATCAAATAATATTCGATCATTCGAAATTCAAAGTTTTGAAAATCGAATATTATTCGATCATTCGAAACTCGAAATTTTGAAAATCGAATATTATTCGATCATTCGAAATTCGAAATTTTGAAAATCGAATATTATTCGATCATTCCACGTTTGGCTCTCGATAAATCTTGGCATAGTAGTCCACGATGTTGAGAAATAATATTTATCTCAAGCCCTCCAAGATTGGTAACACAGACAGCACTCAGGCTAGCGTTTCGGCGTTCTCGCCTTCTTCAGAGCCTGGAATGAGACGAAATCAATCTGAGAAACTATCCCCCAAACGCCATTTCATTTTACGGAAATTGTTTGAGAGACCACTAGTCCAAAGAAACGGTGAATAGAGACCAGGATGGCTAACCTTTAGCAAGTGGACTAGTGACGTCCACCGGGCACCCGCAGCTGGAAGTCGAACGAGGGTGACTGAAGCTAGAGCCCCAGGGACTACCCTAAAGCTCCAGGAACTACCCGCCTGGTGGACCTCTTGGGTCATGACCTTGTAGGGCAAAACCGATAGATGTCCACGAATGGTGCCATAACAGAAAAGAGCGGAAGTGGGGTTTTCTCAGACTAAGCAGAATCTTATAACCAAATGTGTAAACACCAAAAAACATTCTACATAACACAGTGTATAAAAAAGGGTGTCTTAATGCATTATATTATATTATTATTATTATATTATTGTATTTAATAATATAGCTAGCATGATCTACGGGTTCTAGAGGTGCTCCTGAAATCATTCTACAAGTCGATGCTGTTGTGCGGAGATGGGTCGATATGACGCTCTTGCCGTACCTGTAATCCTCGAACATTCATCAAAAATCGTAGCCGTTAAAGCATTCAAAAGAACCTCTTTTCTTTGAGATGTGATTTCAGTCTGCATTTGAAGCTGGCTGGAGTTGATGATGGGACTAGATCGTTTGGCAACTCGGTCCACATTTTCGCTGCACGTACTAGAAGGGATTCAAAGTACTGTCGAGATCGGATTCTTCCAATGCAGATCCGCAAGGCATGACCTCTTGTTCTATTGCTAAATTCATAAAAACGAAAAGCTCATCTATTTCAACTTCTTTAAGATCGAAGACTATTTTGAATACTAGGTTTTGATCACATATGGTTTTCCATATTCGCAGCGATGTGGATCCAAGGAGGGCGAGTCTATCATATCATTTCTACCGAAGATTTAATTCGTAAACCTCCTTTGAACCTTCTTGACTTTTTCAATATACATCACTTTAGAAGGCGACCAAAGCGGTGTGCATTATTAAAGGAGAGGTCTAACATACGTAGTGGAAAGTCGCTCACGAACAGAATTCATAGTATTCAGCTCTTTTGTCCCAGACAAAAAGGTTAACCACGTGGGTGTGTTTTACCAATGCACATAATGAACGTTTTTTTCGTAGGAAATATTCAACATCCATTTCGTTGGCCACGAGTGAACAGAATCAAGTCATGCTGAAGGGCTTCCGCGTTGTTGAAAGAAAATATCTTGGAGTCTGAGTTATATGAAAAAGACGCAAAAACCGCAAAATCGCGGTTTTTGTGCTCTGTATGTAGTGTTTCTCTAATATGTCGGTTTAGCTTAGGTGCATAAAGATGAGGGGAATGTAAATATGGGCAACTCAGGAAGATAATGCGATTATATAATAATAAAGAGCTTTGCATTTAGTGGCGCACTGCGCAACGTCTACCCTTGTGCTGCACACTTTTTTCGCAACGTTAACCCGCTTCTACTCCTTAAGAAAACCTAGCCAATTCAACGGGAGCTACTAGAACCTTACGCCATGCAACACTTCAAGTGAATTTTGGAACTGCTCTCAGTTCACTGTCGCTATAAATCACTTAAAAGGTCTTCCGTAACTCAGCGATCACCAGGTAAGTTGGGAGGAAGCAATAAATTGTGCAGGAGGCACTCCGCTGAAGACGATACTCCAACCAACCCTCATGAACCGCATTGTTTTTCGCTGCAACAGTTATTAGTCCGCGATGGCTGCTCTTAATTCAAATATCATTCACGTTTTACTTCAAAATTCAAATCAACCGCAACCTGTGGTTGGAAGAGCAGACGACACTGCGCCTGCACCACATTAAGGATAAAGTGAGATGACTGTCTTTTGAAGACTAAGTGTAAGGTAAAATAACTATTTCTGGATTTGACTAATGTATGATGGCGCAATACGGGTATGGGTGTGTACCCTCTTAAAATGGATTTTTCTTGCGTTTTTCCATAATAGAGCTCACTATTCTAGCACAATCCTAGTGTGGAGGTAGACCTCCGCTATGGAGACGAAGTATTCCATCCTGTCGCAGTTGTATATTGAAAACTACCAAGCTACCGCACCCCCATTCCCGTATTGCGCCTGTATGTCTTTGTGGGCGCGTGTAGCGCAGTCGAGGGAGGTGCTGACTGTCGCGTACACCCAATACCAGGTTCCTGGCTCGGATTTCTCGCCCAGGCCAACCGAGCCTTCTACCCCTCCTGGGTCGGTGAATTGTTCCCCGACTTGTCTGGGAAGGATGAAGTGCTGACATGGTCATCGGCTGGCTACCATTGTGTGGCCAAATACGCATTCAAATCGCCTCCACGACATCCCGTAGAAGTAGAGTGCGTGGCGCATCACAAGAGGGATTAAGCATCTTTATTCCTTATCCTTGTCTTTGTAGTCACTATCTGTTCACGGTCCCATTATCAGTTTTAGACAGCAGATCGCGTAACCTGCCCGAAAGTCGTGTGAGCTCTCAAAATGCTCTTCTAGGAATAGAACATTTACAACATTTTATCATCTTTAGTAGGTCTTTACTAAAGATGAGTTTTATAGGATCATAGCTGGCTAGTCAGATTCCTCGTCATTAGCGCCTGATTTTATTCTAGTCTTCTTCATCAAAAAGATCGCCCACGTTGTGGTGGGTCCACTTACATATTTATTCAATCAGTCGTTAATATACAGGGTGTCTCAAAAAAATGTATACACTGTTTGAAAGGTGATAACTTTGCTCACAGTTAAAGTACTGAATAAGTTAAAAATTCATATGAAAGCTTAAGAAAATCGAAAATTTCTGACATATGAGCGGCATGGAATGCGCAATGCACTCGTTTGAAATGTTGCACTTTACGCTAGATTGATTGTGTTTCGCTTGAGTACATGTTACAAATTCTTCAGAAAGAGAAAGAGATTTGCTTGATTTGTGCTTCTTTTAGGATTTAAAACTCAATTACACATTATAGCATGCGAAAAATGGAGAGTGATCTAAAAAATAAAGGTACTATGCAGGTCCCAACTTCTCTCTTCTTGAAACCTCGGCATTGTAAGTTGTTTCTGTTAGTATAATTGTGCCACACGAGGTTCTTAGGTGGACAATTTTATTCAGCAGGGCCTGACGTTTCGACGTTCCGTCGTCTTCAGAGGCCTAAACATGGTGTGAAGGTTAGATTTGCGCTCTACCCCACCAAGCGCCTCAACCACTCTAGCATTTTCGACCTACTTCTACAAACACTCGAAGAGACCAAATGAGAGGACGAACTCACCAATGTCCACCGTTGAGGGCATGTGTTCGCCCTGTGACCAGTAGAGGCGAATGAACCACACTGCGGACACCGCTCTCTGATCATTCTACAGTTCACAATGAGGCACAAACGGCAAGAAGTCACTTGTTACGGCTAGACACTCATTTCGGTTGTTCATTACTGGATTTCTCGTAAAAATCCAGAATGCTTCCAAAGCTTTTCGTGCTGAGATATCATTCTCAATGGCCAATATTGTACATTTCACCTCGTAGTCGTTCCCGTCATGCGCATCAATTCTATGTCTGCCAAGTGGGCTGGATTGCAATCCACGTCTTTTGCTGGCTAAATGTTCTTTTATGCGAACCGCCAGAGCTCTTCCCGTTTCCCCAATGTATTTTGCGTTACAGCTCAAACACTCGATTTGATAAATTGCTCCTATCTTTGAGCAATCTCCAAAACTACCGTTCGGGCAAATAACGCAGCTCTCCACGTGCACTGCTTGTCATAGAGTCTATTTCGGACCAGCTGCCGTCTGATACTGTCCCCAGGAACGTTCACCAAGACAACATCGTCCTGCAGCTGCGCTGTAGCAAGAACTCTTTGAATGTCAGCAGTAACTCTGTCGGAGATGAAAGGAAGTACGAGAGGCATCTTATCCATACGGGGTCGATCTCGACGATTATTGTGAGATCTTCGTTGGTGGCCTGATACCGCGTAGCCATTCGAGACGGCTATATTTACAGCTAATCGCAATGATTCTTGTCGTTCATTAGGCCCTGTACACATCTTTACTGCCGTTCGGAACATGTTGCTTACAACAGCTCGTTTCACAAAAGTAGGATGTGCAGACCTGGCATGAATCAGGATATTCTTAGAGCTTGGTTTGCGGTACCATTTCACGCTAACTTTCCCGCCGGACACTTTGATTTGCGTGTTGAGATAGGCGAGCCAACCATTATTCGGTGTCTCCCGAGTAAACCTAATGTACTGAGATTGCTCGTTCAGTAACCTGAAACACTCATCCATTTCGACTGTGTCGATGTTACGATACAGCAATCATCTATGTATCTGCAGTACATTAACGGTGAGCGGTCAAGCACCGGCTGCTCAATCCTACCCATAAAGCAGACGGCGAGAACCGGTGCTAATCGTTGACCCATGGCTAGTCCTCTTAGTTGCGAATAATACGAGCCTCACCATTTAAAGATGTTGCAGCGTAAACATTCCTTGACGAGGGTTATGATGTGAATTTTTGTGAGCCCAAAGGTGCTTATGCTCCTGACATGCAAATCCAACATTTCAGATAGTGCTTGCAGGGCTTGTTCATTTTGGACGTTTGTATAAAGTGAGGTCACATCGAATGACTCTATTTCGCAACTCTCCTCAAAGCGAGAGTTATGTAATAATTCAAGGAATTTGCTCGTATTGGTCAGATGGGGCGGAACCTTTATCAAATCGAGTGTTTGAGCTGTAACGCAAAATACATTGGGGAAACGGGAAGAGCTCTGGCGGTTCGCATAAAAGAACTTTTAGCCAGCAAAAGACGTGGATTGCAATCCAGCCCACTTGGCAGACATAGAATTGATGCGCATGACGGGAACGACTACAAGGTGAAATGTACAATATTGGCCATTGAGAATGATATCTCAGCACGAAAAGCTTTGGAAGCATTCTGGATTTTTACGAGAAATCCAGTAATGAACAACCGAAATGAGTGTCTAGCCGTAACAAGAGACTTCTTGCCGTTTGTGCCTCATTGTGAACTGTAGAATGATCAGAGAGCGGTGTCCGCAGTGTGGTTCATTCGCCTCTACTGGTCACAGGGCGAACACATGCCCTCAACGGTGGACATTGGTGAGTTCGTCCTCTCATTTGGTCTCTTCGAGTGTTTGTAGAAGTAGGTCGAAAATGCTAGAGTGGTTGAGGCGCTTGGTGGAGTAGAGCGCAAATCTAACCTTCACACCATGTTTAGGCCTCTGAAGACGACGGAACGTCGAAACGTCAGGCCCTGCTGAATAAAATTGTCCACCTAAGAACCTCGTGTGGCACAATTATACTAACAGTACTATGCAGGGTTGTAACATTGCTGCTAGCAAAGCATTTGAAGACATTTGAGACTCACATAAAAGGGCAACGGGGTCACTGTGGCGTGCAAGTAGGCAAGATTGCGCCATGCGCTCGCCTGAAACCTTACATTTCAGACTCGATTGATTGGGCATGGGCTGAATGTCTGTAATAATCTTGTTACTACTTGGCCACTTTAACATGTGCGTGCTTCTTCTGACGTTATCCGCCGTCTAGTAGCTGCAATTATGCCAATTAACCTCTCCATTCAGCTTGAATTTTGTTCATCAGTCAATAGAGTGCGTCATGTAAAATGGGCCTCCGGTCCAAATTTAAATCGTGCGATCAGTGAACTCGCATATCACGTGCCTTTCACATTATTGTCAAGTTCAAAAGCGTTAGAAGAAGCAAAACACAGGCTGATCTGGGCAAGTAGTAACAAGATTGTAACAGGCACTCAGCTCATGCACAATCAATCGAGTCTGAAGTGCAAGGTTTCAGACGGGAGTCGCAATCTTGACTACTTGCACCCACAGTAATCTCCTTCCCTGCGCCTTCATGTAAGTCTCAAACATCTTCAAATGCTTCACTAGCAGCAATGTTAGAACCGTTCACATAGTACCTCAATTTCTTTAGGATACCCTTCAATTTTCGCTTGCCAAAGTGTTATTTCAAGTTTTGAACCCTAGAACAAGCGCAAGTCGATCGAAACGGTTACTTTGGGAAGAAATTATAACATGTATTCAAGAGAAGCACAGTCAATCGAGTGTAAAATGCAAAATTTCAGACGAGTGCATGGCGCGTTTTCGCTCATATGTCACAAAACTGCAATTTCTTTGAGCTTTCATATGAACTCCTAACTTCTTCAGTACCTTTACTGTAACCAAAGTTATACCTTCCAAACAGTGTATAGATTTTTGGAGACACCCTGTATGCTGAAGTCTACGAGATGGAAACATTCTTTTCTAACCCCGCTGCTGAAGAAGAATCCTGCTAGCTATGTTAATAAATACAGACCCGTGAGTATTACGTCTTTTTTGCAGAACTTTTGAGAAGGTCCTAAAAAGCCATTTTTTCGATTATCTTCTAAAAAATGAAATGATACCAAAAAGTCAGCATGGATTTATACCAGGACGGTCGGTTGAATCGAATATGTTCGAGTGCAAAAATGACTGGTCTAATTGCTTAGACACAAAAAAGTGACGCGATGTGGTGTTCTTTTACTTCCGAAAAGCTTTTGATAGAGTTAGCCACAGCAAGCTGCTACAAAGGATTTCTCAGCTTGGTATTCACCTAGATATTTGTAATTGGCTACATGAATTTTTAGCCAACAGAACGTTTAAAGAAAAAGTAGGGAAAACTCTATCTGATTGCAGGCAGGTTAAGCGTGGTGTTCTCCAGGGTGGGGTGCTTTCTCCCTTAGTAATCATGATCTGTATCTCCGATATACCAGAATCCCTAATCGGCAATGGTGTTGTAGTCAAGCAGTTTGCGCGCGATACCAAGATCTACCGTGAAGCACTGTCCTCAGACCACAGTTGTCTGAGTATTTTGTTGGCGGTTACCCCATCTCCAAAGTTCAGTCAGTGAGAGACATCGGATTCCATTACGATGATAAGCTTGATTTTTCGGAACACTACAAGGTCATTCGGAAAAAGGCACAGTTGCGTATATTCCAAATTTTCAAAGGCCTCGGCACTCGCAATAATGTAGTCCTGGTACAGGCCTACAGAACATACGCAAGATCTATCGTTGGGAGTGGTTCTACCGTGTTCTCTCCTTATAAAAAGAAGGACATCAATTTTCTGGAGAAGATTCAGAACAGTTATACAAGGAAGGTCCTACTTCGATCAGGAAGTTTTCTGTACTCTAGAGTACCTCGAGGAAAAATAGAAATAGATATTTCAATCTGCACATATTGGAATCCCGTAGGAAGCTTACAAGGGAGCTGTCTGAACGGTACGCCGGAACGGCAAGAACGAGTACTATAGGGAGAATATCCGTCCTCCAAATGGTAACAGAACAGGTTTTTTTGCCGAATCATTGAGACAAACGAGAATGAGGGTGTAATGGTTAAGGGTCCGCAGAGCGCGCTCTTCACGGCAGCGCAAGATCCCGGTGTCATGGACTTGCTGGCGCAGTGGTAGGGGGCACGCCTCAATTTCGTGGAGTCCAGGGTTCAGTTCACATGCTGCGTCGCGTTTTTGCACTTTTACCATAGTATCGGATTTCCTACGGTAAGATGTTTTTATTACTATTCATTTGTTGACATCTTATGATTCACCAGCAATGTCCGAAATATGCCAGATTCGATTACATATGAAATATTTATGAAATAACTTCAGCCCAATGATACACAGGCACAAAGTGCATAAAACAGTAAGACCGATCAGCGCAACGCGATAGTGCCTTCACTGGTTAGTGGTGTCGTGACTCCGGCACAATCCTCTTCTAGTTGAAACCCATTGTCCTCTCTTCCACTACCTCCAACTTCCCCACCTCGTCGATTTCCAGCTGTCGCAGTTCGAAATCCTGTACGATACTTGCTATCCTTTCCGCCAGCTTCATTTCGTCTCTCGAAGTAACAGCATCCAGTGAAGATCCGCACTTCAGTGTCAGTAGATGAATGACCACTCGAGGGTTAGCAGATATTGTAGAGTCAGTGTTGACGGCAGCAGCTTGTTATAACCGCGCGAATTTGTAAGCATAACAGAGGCGAGAATACTGATCGAGGTGGTAGGTCAAGTTGAAGATCATGAGTTCCCCTCCTACACTGGTGGCACTCACCTCACCGACACTAATAAATTGCATTTGAAGCATTTTTCCGGCATTCTGTCGCTGTTTCGTGTTGTTCCTGTCAAAATTTCTTACATTGACAATGAGAACAATTTATTTGAGTACAAGTTTCATACAAAATCGCATCTGGCATATTTCGGACATTACTGGTGAATTACGAGATGTCGACAAATAATAAGTAATAAAAACATCTTACCGTAGCAAACTCCAAAAACAAGTTCAGACATGGAAATCTCTATAGAAATCTGATACTATGGTAAAAGTGCAAAAACGCGACGTAGCATAAGAACAGAACTCTAGACCTCACGAACATAAGGCGTGTCCTCTAAAACTGCGCCACCCAGTCTACGACACCGGGATCTTGCGCTGCCGTGAAGAGCTCGCTCTGCGGACCCTTAACCATTACACCCTCGTGGTCGTTTGCCTCAAGGATTCGGCAAAAACAAAACATGTTCTGTTACTATGTGGAGGACGGGGAATCTCCCTATAGTACTCGTTCTTGCCGTTCCGGCGTACCGTTCAGACAGTTCCCTTGTTAGAGATGTTTGTGCTATCTTCAAAACCAGCGTCGGTCGCCGGCTCCGCCGGTGTGCGAGCCACGGCGGCTAGCCGGCTCGGCCGGCGTCGGGTATGGAGGGCCAGGAGGGGAGCTCGTTGAAACGTGCACGTGCTCCAGATTGGTTCCTAACTTGGTACCACTCACATCCCAGTACAGCACTCAGAAGAATGTCCTCTTCGTCTAGCGTTGGGTTCACAGCCTATTGCAGCTCATTAAGCCTAAGGAAATGTCTGGCATTTCTGTCCAGTCGCCGTGCTTTAAGCCACGAGGTGTGATGAATTCCAGAAATGGTGGCTTAAGACAAAAATGCTATACGCTTCTGTACATAGTATAGTATGGAAAGTGGTCAAACTACTGCTGAAAAATGACGACCCTGAGGCAAGACTTGGTTAAAAACGTAGCCGTACCGAGCGCAGGTCCCAGCAACTTTCTTCTTTAGCCTGTCTTGGCCCACCGCTGAAAACTGGAAAACCTGGGCAGGTAGAAAAAGCGTAGTAACCCGAGTAATACGCCCGCACCATTGGCCACTGATTTTGAGGGAGCGTACGGGAAGAATTATTTACGAGAGCCAGGTGTAGTTAGGAACTGAGGGGTGGGACGAGAACTTGATTTCCGCGGTTGACGAACCACTACAGGCAGTGCTCATGCCATCCTCCTTAATATATGGTGGGATATTCTGTCTCTGAGTTTCCTAACTCCAATGCTTCAGAGAGAAATTCAGTATCGCGTTCTAAAGATCGAAAATATTCACCGATATTAACTGTCTGATCAAAACGTCCAATCAGCTTTGGGGCGCTTCTGTCGGCCAACACAGTCAGGCAACTCCCACATAGATCTCTATCTGTATTCATAATCAGTTGCGTATGCTTTGGCCATAAAGTTGGTCTCGTTCTGATCTTAATATTTGACACAGCTCAATCTTCCAATAATTGGCTCCGCTCTGTCTCACAACAGTATTATAAATTGTTGTAATAAATTGTTGTCATGTTGTAAAAATAATTTCGTGAATAATGTATAGTTCCATTAAATATTGATTCACTTGCACGCTGCTACGTTCTGTTATCGGGGTAATAAGCATTCAAGTCAAATGCTACGACAGAACTGCTCACGTCGAATTGGACACTCTTCCAAGACGTTGCGACTTTTATTCGATTGATTGCAGAAGTTCAACAACAAATACAACAGTGGGAACGCATATATCCCCATTTTGGTGGTTCATGTAAGTCCTATAAATAGGAAGCATGGGTGCGCGGGAGAAATAGATGCATGCGCTCAACTCAACGAACTTCGAATGGGATAATCTTACTTACAGCCCACAGCTAAGAAGCAAATATACAGCGCAATAAAAGACGAGATCGCGCCGTGCACTCCAAAAGTTCACCGCAAATTTTATTCGATTAACAGCTTTTATTTGATTGAGAGTGTAAATGCCACTTACATGAACCACCAAACTGGGGATCCAAGCGATAAGTAGGAAGCATGAGTGGGCGGGAGAAACGGATGCATTTGCTCAACACAACGAAGTTAGGATAGTGTAGGAAAATCCCGAACACAGCGGAGGTAGGAAGGAATGAGTTGTGATCTCGGCTGGAGCACACAGGCGGCAGAGCCGTACCCCACAGCAACATAACTGCAGCAGCACCGCAGGATACTACATACTACAGGTCCACTAATTGAACAGTAGTGAGGACAGACGCCTTCACGGGGCCAGTTCGATGCAGTAGCCACCCAACACGTGCGCGGACAGAGCCGCGGCGCCGGCCTATTTCGCAACGCCTCACGTGTCCTCCTCGGCAGCGGTGATTGCTCACCTCCCGGCGCTCCGCTTCGGAGAGAGAAGTCGTGCCGCAAACTTGGGTGATTAAACCATCGAGCCCGCGGAGTTTACGAAGTTCCGAAGAATTACGAACAGACAAAAAAACCCTCCTCTATCATATATATGGTGGGATGCCGTCAGGAATCATGGACGTCGATGCTTCTCAATTTTACTCTCTCCTACCTTCTAGAACTGAAGCTGGTTCCTTTCGAAGCTCTAGAGCTACACAAAGATTAGAAGTTTTTATTATACTTGCAGAGCAGGATCGACTTTTATTTGTCTCAAAAACACAATTTTTGTGTTGTCAAGCAGCTTTCCAGCTCTCTCTCAAACGTATGACTGAGAAGAAGCTGCTTCTCTTTTAAAAATTTGAGAACCATGATTTCTCTCTTAGCAACGTGTTTTTTGGTCTTGTTTTTTTTTGACATGTGTCTTATACCACGTAATAAATTATTATTATATTATTATGTTCTGACTCTGCACTTCCATGAGAGCTCAAACAGTGATTGTCTGTGGCGGCTGGATCCCTACCTTATCTGTTAGTTGTGGAATAATAGCGCTATCAATAAAAACATTCAAAAGCGCTGGATGTAAGAGCAGTGAAGAGCAGTTGCTGCTGTGGTACACGAAGGATTCATTTCAGCTCCCCTACTCGCTTGCGTTCTCATTCGAGGGTTGTAACACCACTCAGTCATGCTGGTTTCATCCTCCGAACTGCGGCGAAAACGAACGAGCGAAGTGCATATCCGGAGTGCGGTGGTCCACCGAGCCAAACGGGATCAAGATTCAGGTTAGCGGAGCCTTTCTCACATTTGGACTTATTTTTATCGTCTCGGCTTTCGAGGATCGTGTTTCAGCTGCAAACCTATGTGAATGACTTGGATCCGCTGCGACCTGTCTACGCTGCTCTAGGGTTCAGCTACAACCAGAGAATGGCAAGCGGTAGAGTCCAGTCGAGATGGACAGAACAGTGTCACTGTGTGTTTGCAGGATGACGACACCGTGGTGGAGTGCATTCAGCCTCTACATGGCGGACCAGGCAAGGTTCAAGTCTCGTTCAACGACGAAACGTTCAACAGCGCTCTGCCGCAGGTACTGCATTCCCTGGAGGCGTAACCGCCTTAGCGGAATCTGCTCCAAGCAGGCAACGTAGGGATATACGGGCCATTGCGCGTTCACAAAGCCACGAAAACCTCAACTCGGCATTATGGTCCAATTATTTTGTATCGAGGACAAGTTATATTTACCGGGGGTGCCTCAATTAGAAGGCGACGGAGCAAAATAGCTCCTGATAAGGACGGCGCTACGCATTTGTTCAGGATGTCATACTGCCCACTTAATTCACTGTGCTACAGATTTCAGCTGCCGATGTGCTTCAGAAGATTTTTTAACGAAAGCCTGTTCGACGTACTTTTGCTGAAGTTCCCTTTAGAGCACCGGTGTCAATCACGTAGAGCAACTAGTGTACGTAGAACTTTATTGCGATGGCTGCCACGCATTCTACGGAATGTCGCGAAAGCAATTTGAATGTGTGTTTGGCCCATACAATGACTTGCGATGGCCAGACGGTGGACAAGGCAGTGTTTTGTCCCCAAGAGAAAAGTCTGGGGCCGGATCCATCAACGACTTACGTTGCTTTAACGGAGAACTGTAAGCTTATCAAACGATGTGGTGAGCGATAAGCCGCGTTATCTGAGCTTTTAAGCGGCTTGTCGCTCACCATATCGCTTGATAAGCTTACAATTCGCCGTTAAAGTTATGTAAGTCGTTGATGAATCCGGCCCCTGGTATCAATTTACCTACATCGGAGCGATGAACTCTCGGTTTGCCTGGGCGGAGAATTCGAGCCAAAAGCCTTGACCAGTGCACCTTACTGCTGGCGCATGTTCGCACAGCACTACCGCGCGCCCAGCAACCAGCGCAAAACTTTTAAAATACTTGTGCGCCACGAGGTTGTTAGGTGGAGCTTTTATTATTGACCTGACGTTTCGACTGTCTCGTCGTCTTCAGAGGCCTAAAAGCGGTTCGAGGCTTTACCTTTGCAACTTAACCGGTCAAGCGCCTTGCCCACGAGGTCACTACCCTGGATTCGATGACACTGCGCGCAATCTGCAGATGCGCATTATCGAGGTGGAGGACGACATGGGGCCGGATTCATGAACTACTTACCCGCGAGTAAGTGCAAGATTTACCCCCACTCCCTACTTACGCGCGATTCATCAACGCGCGGCGGGGAAAGCCAGAGGGAAGTGTCGAGGTAAATGCTACCTCGTCAGTGCGTAGGGAAGCATTTAAATTGGCAGTGAAGCAAAACCCTTGCTTTGGCCGTCATGAATCAGAAACAGGGGTGAGCTCAGGGAAAGTGGCGGGTAAGTGGCTGTTGAAGTGAATGGGGGTAGGATTTACCTCCATGAATCCATGAATCCGGTCCATGGTTTTCCCTCCTCACACCTTTTGAATTGGTAGAGCATACATAGTTTGGAGAATGCGTAGATCATATTCGATGCGCACTGTTGTTACTGAAAGCGGGAATTCTTTTGTTCAAAAACAGCAAACAGAAAAGCAAACTCTCGAAAAACTGCGAGCGAAGATACAACCCAATAATTCGATTTTCGTCCACAGCTACGATGAGTTCAATGCGTGTTCTTAAATAGAGCTTTATGCAGCAAAAAACAGAGTATGCGATGCAGTGGGAGGAGCAGCGGAGAGTTCTCGTTATGTGAAAGTGGAACAACATTTCCGCAGAGTATCTACGGTAAAATGGTTGTGATGAAGTTGGGGATGGCTGATTTACAAGAACTTTGTCCTATTCAGGCGTCATCTGTGCTTCTCGAGGGCGGCAGTTCAGTGCTAGAAGATGGGCTGCTGACTTGCGACATGAAGTTGCTTCTGGACAACGTTGCTCTTGTTTCAAACGACACAAAGTTTATGGTCCGTCTTGGAGAAATTAAGGAATCCTTAATTAGTTGTCGCCACTCGATGGTTTCCAGATTCACGATCTTGAAGCTCATCCCTACTATTTGCTGTTTGCCCGAGGAAGTGCGGATCCCTTCAGTGAGTTGCCGACCTGTGCTGCCTCACCTTACGTCGTTTTGCCGTCAGTTGAAGTATGCAGCGACGAGTTTCCGAGTCTGTTTAGCTCTCGAGAAGGACATTCATTCCATGAACGACAACGCCCAGTTTCCATGGATGAGCCAAGAAATGGTAGGCATTGTTCGTGTTGAAATAGAGCAAGCAGACAAGCACTCAACCGCGCGGTTGCAGCAAATACAGATGACCAGCTGAACTGATCGTCTGTAATTGCTGCATCTGTAATTGGTCTTCTCAGACACTGTGTTTCTGGAAGTTCAATCCTTGTTGCGTGACCCGATGAACTTAGCGGTTGCCTCGTACTTGATGTGACGAGATTTCAACCTACCTACTGATCGTTGTTTTTGCATTGTTGTTTTTGCTGATTTATAGATGACATTCAATGTATGATTGGATAAAAAACTGTGTAAGCGTTAATAACGTCGAAGGTGATTCTTAGGAGGGAGATTAGTGTATAAGCTGATATGTTCCTGGAACTACCCGGGCATAAGGGTCCTTCAGAATGAATGAGATGACTGCGTTGTGTCCTACGTAGCCACTGGTGACACTGTTCTCGCAAGTATTCAGATCTCGATCTGTCGTGGGGATAACTGCACCTCAAGCAATGTCTACTTCCTCGGCGATGCAATTCAGTCGCGAGTCGAGCGTTACTGGAGGTATCGCGTGGCGGTGCTCCACGGTTGGTCATTTTTGTCGTTCATCGCGCCTACGAGGTCACCAACGAACTAGCTATGCGTCTGATCTGAACGGCCGAAGTGGGATGTACGGAGGGAGTGCCTCTATTTCAGGAATGGCAGATGGAGATATCTCGACATGGGTCAAGCGCAGAGCAGAGTTATTGCTCCACCGATTAAATCTTTAGCCCGGCATGCTTCCGCAGCTAACCCGTCCATCTCACTACTGATTGTGAGCCAGCGATCGGTTGGCTGAGTGCGTAGGTGCGCAGGGTAGCGGAAGGTGGTCGACGCTTTCTATGCTTTCGCTTCACATGCTTATGGAAAGGCTTACATAGTGTGCGACTCGTACTATCACTGCATATTATCCTAATTATTGGTGCGGTTCCACTGGAAATTATCTTCACCCACACGCTCATGAATGAGAAGGACTGTCCCTTAACCTGTCCGCTCTTCTTCAGCGTTTGTCCCGCTTTGTTACGGTGTCCGCTTCCCTGGAATACTGGCGTCATTTTTTCCGATCAAATGCCTGATCAAGGAGAAACCTAGCTATCTTTAGGCCCTGATGCAGCGTATCAAGCCAGCGCTGCTTTGGTCTTCCCCGTGGCCGCTTTCCAGGCACCTCGAGGTTAATCCCAGTCTTTCGAACAGCGTCACCCTTTGCGCGAAGAACGTAGCGGTAGCATCTCAGACGAGCGTCGTGCAGTCTCTCGACTTTCGGGATGACACCAAATCTTCGCCGAATGGAGTTGTTGCGCACTCGGTGCAAACGCATAACTCCGGCCGTCTACTGCGGCATCTTCGTTTCCATTACGCTGAGGCGCCTTTCAATTTCTTTAGTCACGGGCCAGCACTCAGCTCCGTAAATGGCTAGAGGTTGGACGACTGCGCTGTAGATCTTCGACTTTACGCGCTCTGATATCTTCTTGTCACACAACATCCCCGTCAGAGAGCGCCATTTGGACCACGCTGCACTCACGCCTGAGCTGGCTTCAACAAGTAGACCGCCGTCGGACGCGATTGCTCGTCGCAGTTACTTCAATGCCGAAGTACTGCCAAGCTCGATGCCATTTACCTTAATCGAGCTGCACTCACCTTCGTCAGTCGTCAAATACTCGTCTCTTTGACATTAAGTTTGAGTTCAAATCTCTCCAAGCGATCGTACCGAGCTTGTACCTGCCGCTGGAGTTTAATCTTATTTTCGCAAGCGAGCATTACATTGTCAGCATAAAGCAACGTCCAAGGGACTGGCCGTGAAGATCACGTGACATGGCATCCATAACGACGATGAAGAGCAGTGGGGAGAGCGCAGACCCTCTGACACAGATGGGAAACTCCATCGACGTACCTGCTGGCGCTTGCACTCTACTCCTCGGAGAAGAGTAGAGTAACCGCACCCACTCAATAAGCTCCTCGGGAACGTTATGTTGTCTTAAAGCGAAGTGCTTCATATCACCTCATGCGGAACACGATCGAAGGCCTTCTCCAGGTCGAGGAAGGCAAGATGCACAGGCTTCTGTTTCCTGAGGTGCCTTTCTTTAAGTAGACGAACGGCGTGTATGTCATCGATAGGGCAACACCCAGGTACGAAGCCAGCCACCGTGGTTGGTAGAAAGCTGGGCGACGTCACGAATGCGTCCATCAACAGTTAACTCAAAGATCTTCATGCTATGCGAAAGCAAACGGATTGAACCGTCCACTCCTTACGCCTCATGTAATCCTATTCTTTTGAAGCTGATAGAGCACTGCCTAAAAGCGCGATCTGGTCATGACTGATTGATGCATATAATTTGGAGGATGTCTATGAAGAACCTGTTTAATGACTCGTTTCACTCTTTCGAATATGAAAATGAAGGATGGTATGCAGTGATGCTACAAGCTGCACCATATGCGAGCCTTCCCAGAACATGTAGCTGAGAAGTACAGCGAGCGGATTTAATCCACCTGTTCGAACGGCCATGGCGAAACGACGTCTTCCTCGAGGGCAACGAAAGTTGGTCGCCAGCGGAAGCATGCAGTGTTGCGGCAGCCCTAGCTCTTCTCTGCGCATGACTCACGACGATGTACATATGTACATCCATTGTGCCATTCCTGTTGCAGAGGCTCTTCTTCCCATGTGCACCACTTCAGCCGTGCAGACCTGCCGTTTAGGTGCCTCGCTGATGGGTTCGCTGAGAAAGGCAAGCTCTAGTCATGCTACTGCCCATGCATCGTTTAGCAGCGATTGTTGTGTTTTGTGCTAGAATTACTTGACTGTTCGGTTTTTCTTTAACGTCATTGATGCTAGACTTTGATCTATGCCATAAAGAAATAAATGAAATAGTGTTCTTTAAATCAGGAGTGGCTCTCATCGTCGCTTGGTGGGTGCTCGGATCATCGGCGATTCTCATCGCTCGCTACTTCAAGCCGCTGTTCCCTCGTAAGAAGCTGCTCGGCACTGCTGTGTGGTTCCAGGTGCTTCACTTGCCTACTCTTTCCATTTGCACGATGTATTTCTGAAGCTTCTGTTATAAGCAGAGAAGGATTCGGAAAAGGGATGGTTCTGATGTACAAAAAAGCTCTTTTCCTTCCAGTTGCATCGCGACATCTTCCTGATATCACTCGTTCTTCAAATCCTTGCCGTCGTCTTCATTTTCTGGCAGGCTAGCTGGGTTTGGTACCAGTGCTCTTATCAATGCACTCCCAAGGTATGCCGTTTTTGCCAACTCATTTCCTAACAATGATAGTGAGAAGCACGTGTGAAGAGCTCAGGACTCCATTGCCTGATCTAAGCTAAGCAATTCACGTTGAAGGCCAGCAGAAGGAAATGGATAAAAAGCGACGATTGTGGTATAGGAATCACAAAAGAAACTAGGAGCAGTCCTTAAAGAAGAAAGAATAAGCACACTGTTTTATCTACAGTCCTGAAAGGAAAGCAAAATTCATTCTGAGCATATCCGAGAAATAACCTTCTCAAGCACGATTAGATTAGACAGAATTCAGAGCTGAGCGTCATTGGATCACCTTTGGATTTGCTGCAATTGGTCGCTAGGAGACGTCGCTGAAGGTCGCCTTCGTCTTTTTGCGACTGAGATTTTCGGCTTCGGTGTGCTCTTTGGAAATACTTTAATGTTCTGTGGGCAGTCATGCGAAAGATGCGCAAGAAGCAGAAACACTGTAATCAGACCTACAATATCAATAACACAATGCTTCATTGTGTGCTACACTTGCCGGTAGCTTGCTCAGTTCCTTCCCACCTGGGCCCAGATTCATCAACGACCTACGGCGATTTAACGGAGAAAATACAACCGACGTTATTAATAGGCTTATCCAGCGATATGGTGAAACATTTCTTGTTGATAAGCCGCGCTATCAGGAGAGCGAAAGAATCGGACCCTTTCTGTTGGTGGCTGAAGTTGACGCAATTTTCGGTGCATTTCGGCAATTTCCTTACAGTAGGACTCTGCTACGGTCGTTTGGCCTGTTGCCAAAAAGTTGTAATGGATCACACCGGCCGCCGACCACTACACAGTGACCATTAACTTTTTTTGATGGAGGTTTTTGGAAATGCCTAGAGGGTTCGTCGGCGTCCAACCACTGTCCTGAACGTTTCCTGTTGTCATACACAAGTGATGATCCGATCCAAAAAGGGGTAAGTTGTGTTGTGTAAAGGTGGAGAAGAACAAATCTCGAAAATGGACAATTTTTGCCGCTTACTCAACTCACGGGGCACCCACTTTTCGAGCTTTTTCACCTTCCCAAGGCGAAGGCGTTTCCAAACATCCGCAACAGCAGTTTTGCTGGCGTCTGGCTCTTCCGCGAACTGTTTGGGATGGTTCAGCTTCCACCAGTTCCTCCAACTCGTCGTCCAGGATTGCTCTAGGTCGACCGCTACGGAGGTCATCTTCCAGGCTGAAATCTCCAGTCCGAAATTCACTGAACCACTGGCGCACAGTGCTTTCTCCAACACTATTAGGCCCCCACACTTGATTGATTTGTCGGACTGTCTAGGCTGTGGATTGTCCCAATTTGACGTCAAAATAAGATATCGTTCGGAATTGCTCCTTCGACATACTTCAATAAGCCCTTCAAGAACAGAAATACAAAACTACGTTGAATTATTTAGTGAGATAGAGCGAAAAATTCTGTACAGAAAGTAGCATTACTGCGCAAGGCAAGCTGAATGCTTACTTAATAATAGACGAATGAAAAATAGTAACACAAAATGCAGAGAACTTTCCGGACAACCTAAGACATATATATTAATCTTCATGCTTACCAACACATCAGCCTTTTCGCAGTTTTCATGACCTGCATGTAAACCATTTGGTTTAACCTCGTCTTCTACTAATGGTCTCCTGGCGGTTTTCCTTGGGAGAAGTGCAGCCAGTATACACGTGAAGCAGTGAACACATGAAATTGAAAGCAGTAAAATTGTACTGTCAACGGTGTTGCACAAGGGGTGTCCGGATTCTGGCGACGTGTCACCGATATCACGCGAGGATTGTCCGGCTTTAGAAGACGTGCTACAGACGTGGTGTCACGTGTGTCGGGTGTGCAGAAGACGTGTCATAGACGTCGTGGGAACCAGGGGTGTGCGCTGACTTGCCGCCGGTAATTTTTTACCGAAAATTTTTGCGGGAATTGGTCGACAAATTCCGGTAAATTCGGCAAATTCGTGAATTTTTTACAAATTTAATATTCCCTTAAAAAATAACTGGTTTTAAGCGACGGTAATGTAAAAAAGCGTATAGCTTTTCACCGAAACATCACCACGTTCAGAAAAACCATATCATCTTCACTTTATCATGCATACGTCATCCTAAAGCAAACAAAGCAAGCGGAAGCCTAACAATGCACAAGTGTAATGATGTGTATTGTGAGTGCTTTAATAAAGATAAAAGCTTAATTAAAACTCTACAAAAACATTTCTGACAAATCCGACATTCAATCGAATATTGCTATATTTCTTTTGGATTAACAGTCTAACTGCTTTTTGAAATTATCACAATTATCATCATTTCATTCTATGAAAGAATGATTTGCACCTTACACTACCACTTTTTTGAACTATTAAGCTGTACTTTGGAGCAAAGAGAACGAATTGTGACATGATAGCGAACTTCTCTTCTTGTATGGGAAAACAGCTTAAGGACGGGAGCATACTTCCATCGCCGCGATGTTATCGCGGCGCTCAGTTCATGGCCATTCCGCCACAAGCGGTTGAACAGCCAAAGGAAACTGCTCCGCCACCGCCGCAACGGTGGCTCTCGGCATGCGCTATGGCTTCCCGCGCCCATCACGGGCATGGCATACTTTTTCGCGCCGCGCGCGTGTTTAGCGTTGATCCTAGGCGGACCGCCGTCGTGCTTCCTTGTAGAGCGATGTGCGGTGCGCCGAGCGCAGAGAGATTCAAATTCTTTCGCGTCGCTTTGCAAAATTCGTCGCCGGGATTCCATCACGGCAAATTTCGAGCTCTTTTGACCTTAAACGGCAGTGGATTACGCGCTCCAACGCTACCACTGTCGCTAGCGGAAAGTATGAACACGCGATGGCAGTGACGGGAGCGACGAGGACAACAGCGACTGTGATCGAGTGTGGACAGAATTCACGGCGATCGTATGGTTTTAATCGATTTGCACTTTTGCCTGATCGACTAACGCTCCCGTCGAGAACTATGAAAAGTCCCACACGCATCTTTTGGAGCGCGAAATCTCGAAATCGAAATGTGGAGAAAAACCTTTCGACTTGTTTATTACTGACCGGTTTTTTAACCACAAGACAATGAGAAAGCTACTCAACATAATGATGTATAAACGCTCAACACCAGTGATAGGCAGACACAAAGTGCATGAAACAGAAGCACTGGTCACCATACGGACAGCGTATAAAACCTACAGGCTCCTCACAGTTTGCTTCTCTACAGGCACGAATGTCATCGAAAAAACCATCTTGCTCGGGTTTTCAACGAGACCAAGATGACGGTGCGTCAAAAATGGAAAGAACAATCAGCATTCCATATAGAAAAAACTGTAGTCACTATGTCAATAACGCAATATGAGAACAAGGAAGGAACATAAATCAAGACATAACCAAGTAGGAAACTGAGGGGTCGTAATTGTTTTTTAGTATTGCTGATCCTGAAATACCTCAAGAAATCCATAAACCTACAAAAATATTCCTTTTAAGAGTAATAATCTAAATATACTAAAAATGAGGAAAGAACAGGTCGATACTGCGGCTCTACTGGACTTGAAAGGCAATCCTAAAAAAAGCTCTGACTCAGTGTAAAAGAATTTTGGCGATAACAAATACAGGATTTAACGACTTTCCACGAATCGTCGTTTTCGAAGTTTGCCACATGGACGCGACGCAGAGCGCTCGCGGTGTAGCGGCAGAGGAGTGGCAACCAGTAGATCAAGGAGAAGCTTGCTGCTTGATACAGAATGGGTTCCCTGCCGAATGCTGAAAATGCTAGCGCTAATACTTTCAGAAAAAGCTCTCAATTCAACAGTAGACAAGTGCTCAGTTACACAGTGATTTCGAAATTGTTCAGGACTTCTCGAAGAAGATGCATGCGATCACGGGTATGATTGCCACGGTGCTCGCAGTGCTGCAACCGTTCTTCGCAGTCATCCGACCGTCGCCGAATTCTCAATACCGCTTCATTTTCAACTGGGGGCACTGGCTGGTCGGCATGACCGCTTGGGGCTTCGCAAGTGCGTGACCACTCTCCTATCCATTCATTGTCACCGCCGCTATACCGCCATTCAGGTACGACAATGGTATTGTCACTGCCGATGGGGAAGACTGGACTAAATGCCGTTTACGGATACGCTCCGAATTGGATCATGGGAGGCTACATTCTATTCTTCATCGGATGCAATGTCGTTATGGAGATGCTCTCTTCTAGCAATGAAGTTCGAATGGAGAAGAACGGTATTTCGTCGATTGCTGACCGTTGTCAATCTGTTAAAATTTCACAGATGGCCCTTAATCTGACCAATGGCAAACGCTATAGTCATTTCAGTTTCGGAACTAAAGCCGCATCGTTTTATTGTAGGCCCGAATGGTATGGCTCTTTCCCATTTGAATGGGCCAGCCGTCGAATCTCCGTTAGCGCCTCCAACGGTGAGTTCAATGTGTCCCGGCTTATTGCACCACGGGCCTATTGCAGCACCTGCCTCGCTTTCACCTTCTTTCACTTCTCACTCACCATCCACTACTCCAATTTTTAGAAGTTGCACCCAGATAGTTTCGCCCTCAACGCCGCTGCCTCTGTTTTCTGTTTATTTTCATTCCGCACTTCATGTGATCAATAGTCTTGTTCTGCAGGCGTCACAGCTATGACACCCTTTTCTCATTAGTGCTGTTGTTCCTCTCTCTGTTAGAGAGGGGAAGACGTTTCCATAGCACGAGACGTCCCAAAAAGCGCACCATGTTTGAATGGGCATGCAATTTTGCCTTCTTGGATATCGAAAATCTCACCAGACTATCTTAAAGCGACTGAGAGGTTCTATAGTTTTTCTGAGGCCGGATTCCTCAATGACGGCTTAAAGCAATCTAACGGAGAAAATACAGCTCTGACAGCGCGGCGAAATGCTTCAACGTATCGCTTGAGAAGCCGCGCTATCAGGGATTTCGGCTGTATTTTCTCCGTTAAACTGCTGTAGCCCTTGATGAATCCGGTCCCTGGATGTCGCGAGCACCATAGTTTTCTACCGAGGAGGCGACATCTACGTCCGACATCGCACTCTATAAAATTTCCAGTGGTAATTGCTAAGGAGCGACGACGGAGTCGCAACAGAAGGATGGACTTCTCAAGGAAATAATTTTCTACCAACTGAAGGAAACAACATCAGAGAGTGAAATTGTGCCATAGAAAAATTTAGCTCCGAATTATTATACAGTAAAAGCACAGTTTTCCGCAGCAATCTTCGGTACGAATAGGGCGGATTCTCGTTCTTCATGAAAAATATTCTTCACCTGAAGCAGACCAGCTATGCAGCTAAAATTACACCACAAAATTTTTAAGTAATAGTCAATGCTCAGTAAAAAAATCATGATTTTCTGAATCAAAGAGGTTCGACCGACGTCACTGGTGCGACAAAATTGTACGCTCAAAAAGAATGGCTATAATTCGGGAATAAAATGAATTGATCATAACTAGACCACAACTAAGACGACCATATGTTTTTCAAACTTCGAAAAAGCCAACAAATTTTTGAGAAAATTTAGAAAAAAGTAAAAGATAGGGGGAAGTAGAAGAAAAAAGGACAAATATGTCCTCATGCAGGGTTTTGTATAATTGAACTTGGTAGAGGCTTCCTGAAATTCAAAAAAAGACCTTTCGTGAACTAGAGCAAAAATGCATTCCTCAAGATAGAAAGAGTAGTTTTCAAAAAACAGGCATTAGTTATGATAAGGACCGAGTTATGATATTTCATGTGAAGTCGATATCTGAGGATCTGTTCGATAGTGCACTCACGTCATTGAAACTACTTCACAAAAATGATCATGACTCACAAAAATGGTCATGTTTCTTAAAATTCAAAAAAGCCTATGGCTTTTTGAAAATTAGAGAAATAATCCTTTCTTATCATGCAGAAGTTAGTTTTCAAAAAACAGGTCTTCACACGAGGTAGAGAATTCGATTCCTGATCGATTTTTGCCAAAAAAGTGTGAAAAACGAAGTCTTTGAATACAATCGCCCTATTCATTCATGTTGAAGATCACTGCGGGGAAGACAGTTTTTTTGTAAATAATCATGGATTAAAATCTTATGTAGTACATTTTCACTCTCTTATATGCTTTTCTTCAGAAACTAGAATTTTTTCCGAGAGGAGTCCATCGTTCAGTTGGGCCTCCACCGTTGAGACCGTGCTTCAAAAATTTTTGTGGGGATATCACTTAAGTCAGCTTCAGCAATTGACCCTCGAAATTTTACAGACTACAATTTCGGATACAGATTGCTCTTTCAGATAGAAAAACGTGTTGAATCCATGAGATCCTCGAAAAGTCTAAAAGATGAACTCGTTGTGATTAATTCGAAAAATAAAATAAAAAAGTTCTTCTCGCAGAACTTTTTTATTTTTAACTGTAGAGCAATTAGTACTCAGAACGTTGATCAATATTGTGTTTTAATTAAACAAAGCATTCATTCAGTTATTCAACAACATGCCTGCCTCTGTGAACGAACCACCACAGTGTCGGAGCTACACCTGGAAAGAGGAACCTATTAAGGATTACAGAAAATCACATAAAATTTCGAAAAAATCGACGCAGATGAGAAATGAAACGGGGATGGAGGCAATGGAAATGGAGATCGCGCCAAATCTGCCTCGGAATTGCGGAAGCAATTTTCGGCAAAAAATCGAACGCCGAGCTTGATCCCACCAGGACTCCCACCAACTCCGTAGGTCCATACCTCATGAAAACGCTGAACGATCGAGCGCACTGATAGGCTTTACATTTGAAGTATTAGTCGGCTGCCAAATATCGGTCCATTTCTATCAGAAGCTGAGCGTTTGAAGTAGGAATCGTGTGGAAAAGTGGGGAAAAACCAAATGTTGTACCTTCGAGAAATATCGCATCAGGTGATCAATAAAAATCTGGGACTATCGAATATTGGGGCGGAGCTCCAACCCTTATTAGCAATTTATCCTTTTACACGCGTTAAGGTTCTGTAGCCTGCTTGAAAATCCAAGATAGCCAAAATGTTGCTGCCTTCTATTAGGTTGTCGGATTATAAATGTCCCTCTGTTATCTGTCATTCTTCGCCAAAGTTTCGTTCCGATTTGTTGACCCTTTGAAAGGATGTTTTTAGATTAACCATGATTGAGCAAAAGTACTGTACGACTTCAAGCAAGGAAGAACTGTTGCAGAATCCGACTGCATCTTGTCAGAAGTATTTTGTAAAGAAGTTCTGTCAGGACGTCAACGCCAGCGATAATAGGCATCAACGTTTCCGAGACGGTGATGAGAGCCTTGAAGACGAAGAACATCAACGGCGTCCTTAAGTTGTGGATAGCCAGGAGTCAAAGGAAGCTGCCCAACACAAACTACACGTGAGCTCGCACAGAGGTTCGGTTATCACCATTCCGACATTGCCGATCGTTTGCATACAATCGGAAAGTCAGATCGGTGTGGAAAATGGGTGCCACATCAGCACAGCGACACAAACAAGGCGGCACGAGTCGCTGTCGCTGGAATTCTCATCCGCAAAATCAAGAACAGCGGTTTCTATGACACCGTCGCGACGTCGGATGAGAAGTGGATCCATCACGACAATACCGCCGAAAACGGAAATGGTTGAGTCCCGGTGAGGTTCCGAAAACAACAACGAAGCCTGACATTCAAGGAGAAAAGTCATGTTCTGTGATTGGTGGAACAGTAGAGGTCTTGTGCCTTTTGTGGTACTGGATCCAGGCCAAACAGTTACGGAAGACTTTTACAAAGAACAACTGAGCCGCGTGGACCAAGCCCTGCGTCAAAAAGGAGTGAATGCAGCAACTGTGAAATTCCTCAATGACAACGCTCGATGGCACTCTGCTAATATCGCGCTGCAGAAAATTAAGGAGTTGTGTTGGAAACTTCTGCCTCACGCTCCTTATAGCCGCCCATCAGACTACCATTTTTCCGGTCGAGGCAGCACGCTCTGGCGGAGAAAAAATCACGAACCGTGACGAAACCGAAATTTGGGTGTCCAACTTCTTCGCGTCGCAGCCAACGGAGTTCTTCAAGAAAGGCATCCATTCTTCGCGAGTACGTTAGCGACATATCACTGATAATAATGGAGATTACCCCTTGTATTAAGGCATGGTCATTCTTTTCTTGTAGCGAAATTTCTTTTTGGGGCAAAAACGACATTCATAATCCAACAACCTAACGGAATTTGAAACCAATCCACGCAGCAAACCAGCGTGTCGTCGTGAATACCTGATTGAGAATGCGAATTATATTTACATGAACTGTGCACTACATGTATCTGCATGTATGACATATATCTACAATTTACTTGGAGTGAATAGAAATTTATCTACTGATTTATTACATATATATGTGGATAATCACGTCATAATAGCTAACAACATAATAAACATTTACAGTGTGTGTAAAGCAAAGTAGAAGTAGGCAATGAACAGGGAACAGAAGGATTGTTCAGAAAACGAAGCAAAACTGAGTAGGAGAGTAGTAAACTAACAAGCCTCCTCGAAATACCAATAGACCAGTTTCTTATATTGCCTTAATGAGTTTGGCAAAATGTTTTACTTGAAGAATTTTAAAAATTCAATGCCGGTTCGATAGGTGAAGAACGAAGCCCATGCCTGCTTGTCGACTTTGCGTCGTCCAGGCTTCGTAGTCCCGAGTTACAATCTTGCAGCTTGGCGTATCGCGTCCTTTGCTTTTCTCCAAGTTTCATCGACAGTCGTGACTGTCGGTAACCGAACGCGAGAAATCACAGCTGCTTCCTTCTATTCCATTCGCCACCACTTGATTCTAGCTGCACCGCGTCGCTCGGTCTGCTTCAGCCTCGGAGGGGCGATCTTTAGGGTGCAGATCAGCGGTCGATGCTGTGGGGCGACCCTCTCATACGGCACGATCTCCGCGTCTGTGATAATGTTTCGGTCGCGATCCTTCACAAGCACAACGTCTATCTGAGACTTGGAGCTCCCACTATAGTATGAAATGAGGTGGAAGTCGCGTTTTCGGAAAAGGTGTTCACAATTGTGAGATTATGCGATTCCACATACTCAAGAATACGCTCACCATCGGCGTTACGAGACTCGTTTCCGTACCACCATGACAGCTGTACCGGTCCTTCGTAGCACATACGTGCCCGTCAAGGTCACCAGCGACTATGATGACATCTTTCGGCGGTACCTCTGCTGTCTTCTCATTAAGCAGGCTCCAAGACTCTTCCTTGGCTAGATCGGAGCAGCCAGTCTGCGGAGCATACGCAGAGAAGAAGTGTAGAGTCAGCCCTTAGCGGCGACAACGATCTTCATCAACCGATCGTCATAGCGTTCGACGCTTACAATCTAGTCTCGGAGACGCTCGAAGACGATTATTCCGACACCACTGGTGGTCCTGGGACTTCCACGGCCTTGAAGCCACGTCCTATGTCCCTTAACTTGCTCCAGGAGCACCTCGCCTCCTGCACCGCAGGGAAATCAACTCTTCTACGCTCCAGTGATTCAACCAACTCGCACGAGGGGCTCGTCAACGTACCGACATTCAGCCTTGCTACGCGGGTACTGCTTACGTTACGGGACTTTCGGACTAGCCCAGTTGCCCCTGATGCCGCCCTCGCATGGTCAGGAACCCTCACATACTTTCCACACTCGCCGTGCTCTGCGAATGCGCGTCGGCTCCCGCAGACGTCGTAGCACAATCTCGAAAATCATGACTCATCACGCCGTGTGATGTGACATGGGTCTTCGAAGGAGGCCTGTCAGAGGGCCTGTCGCCTGAAATCGAGGTTCGTGTTTGGCTTTGCTCACAAAGCGTGCAGTTTCCACTGGCACCACGTAGAGGAACGGACATCGTTACCACCATCCACAGTGCAGTAATCGTTTCTTATTCTTAGAAAGAGGTTAAAAGTTTTAGCAGAGAGATTCCTTCTCTACATATTTAGGAAATAGCACGAGCTGCCCAATTGGTTTACCCATTCGAAATGTTGTTGGTGGTCCTGGGACTTCCACGGCCTTGAAGCCACGTCCTATGTCCCTTAACTTGCTCCAGGAGCACCTCGCCTCCTGCACCGCAGGGAAATCAACTCTTCTACGCGTTCTAGATGTTCTTAGACAATTAAACTGTTGCTAGGCGTAGCTTCTCGCACAGAAAGCGAAGTGTACGGGTCCTGCCTGGCGCAGGGGTTCTGGCCGTAACTAAACATCCATCTACCAACTGTTGCTAAAATTAAGGAGTAAGAAGAACGCAGAAGCGGTGCGTTCCTTCCAGTGCGAAATTCCATCTCTTTGGTCAATTACTGTAGAATTTCTTCGGGCATACTCTTTCGAATGCGTATAATGTCAGGTGTCGGAAAAAGCGCTTCAGTGATAACGCATTGCGTTTCGCGGTTAGAAATGTTATAAAAGCAGACGACGTGATCACACTGCTGAGGTCTTACGGAATAGAAAACAGCACTTGATCAATTTACTGCTATACTCTGCTGCGGCTAATTGGTAACATTAAGTCAGACCGAGTTTCCACTGTTTTTGACTTCTAATTTCAAATGATTAAAACTTCGTTAATTTTCAGCCACTTCTATTAACGCTCCTATGAGAGCAATCCAAGAAATCTTGTAGCTTAGAGAGCGACATATGTGGAGATCACGCGAAATCAAAATAGCTTTCAACTCCATCTATCCATCTGTATCCAGTCTTTGGACGGATAAATTAAAAATTCCCTCTCGCAGGGGTGTAACATTTTATATGTCAAAGAAAGACACATTTCAGCAGAATTTTCTGTGCTGTTCTCAGATTTTTTATCATCGCATTTTGCTCTAATTTAACTACCCTACTTTCCAGATTCCATTTTAACCAGGGGTGTGCGTAATTACGATTTACGATTTACGATTTTACGATTTACGGTGATTTTTGGCAAATTTTTTACGATTTACGATTTACGACATTTTGGGTCGTAAACCGTAAATTTTCGTAAACGTGATCTTCGGTCCACGAATGACAAACGTCCACATAACATGATACGATTCAGATTATGACGATGTACCCATTTTTAAAGACTTCCCTCACAGACCATTGCTATTTCCTATTTATTTTTTATGTTCTGCTGTGGCGCTGTGGCAGAACAACTCAGCTTTGCGGATAGACCGCTTGAGTTAATTCCTGGCAATGGAACTGGGGTAGCCTTTTTTCTGGTCACACCCTAGCACAACATCTCACATTCGAGTGGCCTGAGTTCCAGTTTACAGAAAGACATGAAATTTCTCCTTACACTCGAATGAAGATGGTCACCTGCTGAACCATATTCTATGCTGCAACCACCGCCTAGCCAACTTGCGACTTTTTCACCACTTGTCTACCACATAGACAACCCTTTCCAGTGCACACCAGTAGAAATGATGCAAATTCATCAGGGAATATTGGATTTGATTGAAGGCTGTAGATTAACAGCTAAACTGTTGGAAAGAACAAAACAATCATGTTTCAATCTGATTATCACTCCACGTCATGGCGCGTAGTCTATTTACGTATGAGGTGCGCCTTAAGCATTTTGATGACAGTTTCATGATAAAAGTGAAAAAGTCCAACACTTTTAGTCTCGTGTCAGTGTGGTCTGATTGGGGCTGTTGTGTTCACCCTATACGATCCGTTCAGAATGCTGAAAACTGAGCAAAAAATACGATAGCGTTTGTTATAAAGGTAGTGGAGAGCAGAGCTGGCGAATGCAAGCAGTCATTAATTAGTAATGCAATATTTTGGAGTTTCCGAAAGTTAACAAGTGCAGGCATCCTTGCGAGCGAAGTGAATGCCGAAAGTAACTGCCTGGTATCGTCGAACGACGATTTTTCATTCCAGAAGTTGTGGTAGCCTTCAAACATGATAAAGGACAAAGCATGACCTTAACCAGTCCCTGTTTGAGATGCGCCATCCATTCTTTCTACCTCTATGGTATCGTAGGGGTCATTTGGATGTAGGTTTTTACCATAGAATGAACTGCGGGTGCCGCCTATGTAGAAGTCAGTGTTTTATCCTTCCCTGGCAAATCAGGTACCAATTCACAACTCAACAGGTATGGAAGACTTGCTTGCCCGTGGTAGGATCCTAATCAAGAACTATTCTGGAGCACGCGATAGCCATCCTCCTCCGACTTCTCTACCATGGGTTTCCCCTATATGTTTAAAATGCACCTTGTATGAATCAGTTAAATCACTGCACCTTGCTTCTTTACTCTACTTTTAAAAATGGCACACAAAAGACCTTCTTTTCTAATTTTAAGTCAAAAATCCGACTATGATGAGTGTCCAAAGATGTGATCATACTCTTTCAATCGACACACAATTCCTTCCCGTCTGCTACAAAAATACTGTTGGGTACAATTCAAAATGTGAGAAGGCTTAGAACGTTAGGTGTGTCATACCATAGAAATGTGCCATGCGCTAATGTGCAAATAGTGTTTTCGTCGAGTTGGCCAGCGATCAAATTATTTTTTTGTTTTTGGATAGAATGGTTTTTGTTGATTTATTCGGGTTGTTGCGGTTGTTTCTACAAAGTCATAGTTTTATATGCAAGCCAATGGCTAGTAGAATGATAAAGATTTTTGGTCGTCCAAGCAGTGTAAACTTTTTATTTGAAGATAGCGTTTTTGAACAAGCACTTTATTTTCGTTCTCCAAAAACTTGTCCAGCGCGATTTGAAAGGTGCTAGTTGATTTTAATGACTTCCATCTTATTAGGAAAGTGTCCAGCTCTACCTGAAAGCGTCTCAATAAAACATTGTTAGCTTCGATTAGCTATAACATAATAGAAAAAAAAGAAGGAAATTAGATCTATTGTAAGTCAGGCGCCTCTTACGATTTACGGTTTACGAATTACGATTTACGAATTACGAAATTTCGGATTTCATTTACGCACACCCCTGATTGGAACTATACCAGCTGTAGTTCATCAGGTACCAGAAGTGATCATTTGAAAGCGTCTTAAAAAATTTTTCTACATTTTGTATGAACAGGTTCGTTCCCTGATGTTTCGCAAAGCTTTTTTGCTGTTGTTCAGGACATGCTTCTTATAATAAGAGTCTACTACCGCGAAAAATCAATTACGAGCCAATATAAGTCCAATCAGAGCTTATCGTTGGCACCAATACTTGTCGAGGCGTCAGATCGTAGGGTTCAGACCAAGTGAATCTCTTTCCTTTCTTATGCAAGGAGGCATCTTTGCAATATAAGTTTTGATCCTATCCTCAAACATTAACCTAAATTATGAGAACATCGCTTAGGATTGCTTCTTCCTATTCCTCTCCATGACCGCCTATTCCGAGCAAGGCTCTCGTTAACTTTAAGGTTTTCTACATCTAGTTCAATGAATATCGTGCTAGTGTTTCACTGCTGCTTCTTTATAAAGTGCATTCACCCGACCTATCACCTCAACGTTGATTTGATTCCAGTTTCGCGCTTCTGAAATTCAAGCCATAAAGCTCCATAACACGATATGCGGACTTCTCTGCAGCCACAGAAAGTGACCTAAACTCTCCAGTTTTTTGTCGTCATCCTATATATTTCGTATGTACTTTAAAATGCACGTTTTTCTATACGTAATGATGTTAAAATCACCTATGAACTCTTGAAGTAAAAACTTAAACAACGATGTAAATATTCGAGGTACTAAAACGGTGGGACCGCCACCACCGTTTCATGTCAACAATTTTTGTCCATTCAAACCGTGATGCGTTTTTTTTTTCGGGGCACCGTATATATGACTTGCAGAGACACATAGAAGTGAATTTGCTGCCCTAGGGACTAGCCCGGGCGGTGCTGCTTTACAAGGGGCAGTGGTGTGTGATCGGGTGGTCCATTCAAATGCTTGCTCTGTTCAGCACGCCACTGCCCGTCTCTTCTTATTCTGCGTGCATCTGATCGTCGCTTTGGGCGTCGCGATCACGATCACCGTCATGCTGGTGAGGATTCTTCTGTCGCACTCACCGTGATCCACGTCGTCGAATTGTCGAACTCATGGCGCCCTGCCGATGAATTGCTCACCGTCTAAGGCTAGTCTGGACCAGCTCGCACAGTTTCGAAGCCGCTCTTCACTCATTCAACGATTGCCGCCTTCCTTTGCCGCCTTCATGTTTGTACAATCCTTGACATTTGACGCTGTCACATAAATATTTATGTTTCATTAAACCTGCGTGACTTCGTGTACGATACTTCTAAAGAAGTAGAACCGATAAAAGTTATTCGATGATCCTTGGAGAATCGCCACAGACTACAATAAATCGGTGTGTAATTTCTTATAAGGTGGTCACCTTGTTATGAGCTGGTTAATCTGGCCGTAATCATATGTGCTCCAGTCTACACTTGCGATGTTCTTCCGTCGTGAAGAGAAAGCAAATTTGGGGGCAAACTAAAGATTCTGGTATTATCGCATTACATGCATTACTATATTTTGGAAAAACCTGGCTACGATATCCAGGAATAGAATTTATTTCTTAGTTCATTAACGGACGCAGGATAGTGCATGCATGAGAACAAATAAAACACTCTTTTCAGCTTTTCAGAGCTTTCTGGTCGTAATTACAGTAATTGGTCAGGTGGTCATTTTATACACGTAAGTGGAGCATTCAGAGATGTTCGCTCCTTTGAGCGAGAATAGAGCATCAGAAACTCGTTCGTTCTCCATGAACACCGTCTTCGTAGGATCCAGCTGCAGTACGTTTCCACATACACGATCGAAGTCGGCCAGCATTCGCTCCGCCTGACTGATGTTATGAGCACGATGTCGTCAGCGAAGCGCAGATGGTGCAGCTGCCGGCCGTCGACCTTCACTCCCATGTCTTCCCATTCTAGTTCGCGCATGACGTTTTCGAGGGTGGCGCTGAAGATCTTCGGGGATATGGTATCCCCTGCTGAACTCCTCTCTTCACGTCGATAACGACGTCGTTGTAGAATGGTGAGATCTTGGTGTGAATCCACTGTACAGCTCTTGAAGGACTCTGATGTACAGAGCAGGATCCCCTGAGTGAGCAGGGCGTCGATGACCGCTTCTGTTTCGACGGAGTCAAATGCCTCCTTCAGGACGATGAACGTAAGGCCAGCGGCAGCTTGTACTCTCGCGACACTTCGATGAGCTTCGTAATGGTGTGTATGTGGTCGATCGTGCTGAATCCTCTCCGAAATCCTGCTTGTTCGCATGGCTGTCCTTCGATAGCGTTCTGCTGTTCCTATTCGGGATGACTCGAGTGAACAGCCTGTAGACTACGGACAGCGGGCAGATCGGGCGATAGTTGCCAATGTCGTGCACGTCTCCCTTCTTGTACAGCAAGACGGTTTTGCTGGTCTTCCACTAGGATGGAACCGTACACTCCGACAGGTAGCGTGTGAACAGCCGTAGCAGGGGTTGATGAGCGTTGGCGGGGGGTTCTTCAGGTGTTCAGCTCTGATCCTGTCAGGACCGGGTGCTGTACGCTTCTTCACCGAAGGCGTGTCGGATCTCGGAAAGGAGAACAGAGGGGACGACTATTATTTATTAGTTATAATGGAGGCTTTTATAGGGTATGTGTTAGTTTGGACTCAGATGAGATTTTGAGCTGCAGTGATTATTACTAGTTTATTAAGAGTTATTCCTATGTGAGGACCATCAATTGTTATGTGAGTTTGGAGTGGTTTTGGTGTGACTAGGACAACGTTGAAGTTTTTTTTTTGTTTTACATTTTTTAGTTCCGTGGGGCTTATTGTTATTAGTAATATTTCATTTGATTTTTTTACATAGTACAGGTAGAACTTCTAGTATGTATTGTCACGATGATTATGATAAGATTTGTTTTGGTCCAGATTATTGAAATAAAGATATGTATAATTAAATTTTTTGATTTTTATTTCTGGGATTCTCACTTATTTATCCATCCTGCGGAAGATGGCATGGGGGCAGGTGGACGTGGCTATCGAGGAGATGGGAGTAGAAAACATGGATGACTTTTTCCATGGTCCTTCTATAAGAGGTGACGATACCGTCAGCTTTGTCGGAGAGCGGTCATTTTGGTCTTAAAGTTGGCAAAGTTCTGGCGTACATTGCGGATGCTCAAAGTTGCCTCTGCAGCTTCAGCCAACATTTTCGCCTTTCTCTCCTCAAGATCTTACTTTACCGCTGCACTGCTTTCAGCTCCGCAAGCTTGGATGTCAGTTGGTAGTTGCCTGACGCGCGTGTTGCTTCACGCTGGCGTATCAGCTCGAGAGTTTCGGAGACAGGCGCCTCTTGGTGGTCTTCAAGCTCTCGGCTCCCTTAGCACTATCGCGGAGATGGTGCACGAAGCGGTCGTATACCTGGTCGATGTTGTCCATGGAGGTGTCTTTCCAAAGGCCGGCAAGAGGGGTGAAGAGGTCCCAGTTGATTGTCTTTCTGGAACTCCTCTTCTTGGACGTTGCGGCCTTCTTTCCTTGACGCAAAAAACGAAACCTTGCGCGAAGGAACCGGTGATCCGATCCCGTGCAGAAGTTAAGGACAGCGGAGACGTGGGGAAGACAACACTTGCCGTTGAAGATGATTTGGTCGATCTCGTTGATCCGGGGATTCCAAGGACAAAGATCCCGCTAAGCAGGACAAACACTAAAGAAGAAGCTACAATAGTGGATTAAAGTTCACTTCGAAGTACAAAATAGCAATATTTCGTTATGTCATAAGAAGTATACATTGGATCCAAAGAAAAACTTTTCAACAACGCAAGGAAAATTAACTATTCATAATTCCAAACACCGCTAGGAGAAACAAGTCTTCAAACAGTATATAAGCGTCTTCAGCGGGTTTGCTTTGAATTCCAGAAATAGCAGAGATGTTGCGAGATTTATTACTCGACTTAATATATTCCCTTTTTCTTAACATCGAATTTCGAAAAACAGAAGCTAGTATAAATCGCTATCTAAAAACGTCGAGTTTCGAATTTTAAAAGTAAGAGTGGTATTAGGTTCACTTTAAAGTGCGAAAAAGCAGCAAATTCTGAGTGTGCTGAGAAAAGGGGACCGCCCACTCGCTCATTACGTCACTCTGAGCTCGATTCAAAATTTGGACACGCTTACATGATACTCAAGTGGAGATATGGACGTTTTCATAAATTGTTCATAAATACCGTTGACTAGTGCAGAAATGAAAATGGTTGCATCCCTAGAAACTGTATGATATGATCGCTAGGACCTAGTCTCTTATCGCAATATCCGAATCGGATGTCCGAAAAATGTTCACTAGGACGATGACAGGCAAAGTAAGAAAGTTTCATTTTCTATTAGTTCAAGCTCGGCAGCAACTCAGCGACGGGGGTCAAGCACATTCAGGAAGTCATCGGCAAATTCACTCCTAACCGAATAAATTACTGGGGACGGTATCAGCAGTTCCCTTCCGCCCAGAAGGGCAACGAAGACCAACCACTCCCGGAAAAACCAATTGCGTGAACAAAAGGCGCCTGCGCCAATCCATCAAGTCGAATTCTTCTCAAACCACACTAGGACTGCCCGCTGATCTCCACACCTCACAGTGAACCACCGCTCGACGGCTGCAGAAGATTGGAAGGTCGCCAAATTCGCCGTCGTCAGTACCTCATGCTTTGATGGAAACCCGAGTAAACCGCCGCGCTTCCGACTGCCGACAGCTCCGGTTCGAGCGCACCGGTTCAAGCGAGGGGGCCCGGGTCGAATCTTTACCAGCGGTGAAAAGCGGATGCTTCACTGCAGCTGTAAAGCCGGAAAGCAATAGCTGGAACGCAACGAGCTGGGGGTTTTGATGTCAAAACCGGAGCTCCAACGAAAGAATGCGTTTGGTGGATGTGTACTGGTTCAGTGCACCGGGAGCTGCTCGACATAGTCAAACAATCCTCGATGCTCGCTTTTGCCAACAACTCAACTAGTAGCAGAAAAAAATAGTGGAGAAAGAAATCGAAACGAGCCAATGTCTCATCCAGTAGGGCAACGACCGACCGCTTACGGCATTTCAGACGCTAGCAAAAATCTAGAAATTAGACGAGGGCAAAATCAAATGCTTCGGTCGATGGATCACTTCCTCCGTGGTAGGCGCATCGCCGAAGTCGATGAGGTCACGGCGGTACATAGTACACGACTTCTTTGGTCGAAACCGAACAAATTCTACGGAGGTGTAATCCACTCAGTTTGTGAAAAGCGGAACAAACTCATTGAGAATAACGGCAATTAGCTCGTTTAAGTCAATCATTTTTCTTTTGTGGTATAATCTTATCGTTGCTGAATGACAAATTTCGTTGCAAAATTTATGACTCAGCCTGTCACTCGAAAATTCGACTTTTTCCGTTTGACGAAGGTTTAGCAGACCGTCTCAGGAGTCTTGATTGGCTTGAACATTCATCACACTTTGCTATGTAATGACATTATTCAAGTCGACTCTGTGAGTACGCGGTCTATTCTTTCTTCACTGATGTGCGCATCCGCAACCTCGACCTCACAAAAGCAAATGTGAACAACGTCGCGCAATGAGGAGTCGAGGGGACGACGTTTGGAGCCATTCACTTTTAGAAAACGATTCAGAAGCTCCGAGCTCCAACCACATTCAAGTATCTGAAACGCCGTCGCATAGGCTAAACCGTCATAGATTAGGTAGGCCGGTGAGGTCGTGCGCTTCGCCGACATCCCGATGGGCGAGGGCAGCAACTGAGTGGATTCCCCGGAATGTCAGTTGCGCACAATAACGTCCATGGACGTGTTGCTTGCCCTTCTTCCTCGAAGACCTGAAGAAGAAGGAAACGGCGCTCATCGTGTCTTCCAAATGAAGATCCATTGGATCACTCTGGCACGCGGCAGGAATGAATGGAGATGAATGGAGGTGCTCAATTGATGATCAACGGACGACAAGCGTGTTCAGGGATGATAAGGTCATTTTGCCAATTAAGGCATTCGCTCCTAGCAGCGGCGCACCTCCGCTATCTTTATGGTCGAGCGCTGAAGTTACATTTCTTACCCATTCTAATCTCCCCTGCTTTAAACGCTGAAAGTAGAGCTGTCATGCTCAATATGTGTGCACTAGGTCGCACAATTATTATGTCATCCGAAGAAAAACTGGGAGAACTTTCCAGAATCAGTGATGACCGCTAACGGTAGCAACTACTTTACGAGGTGAGAGAGGACGAAAATTGCTTTCCATCGACAACAGCACAACTAAAACACTGGGATGGAATAGAGGAGGACTGGTTAGGGTGCAGGATCGAAAGCGAGATTTAAGATAATTGAAATAGCGGAGAAGATCCTTGCCCTACAGATCCCTAGCCGGCTGAATAATAAGCGCTTGCAGTTGCCGCTCCACACTCCAAACAGCCGGCCGCTTACTCGATTTTCTCCACGAACATTCTTGATGTCATCAGCGAGTATCACGCCTCGATAATTCGCTTCTCTCAAACTCGATCCGGATGATGGCGTTCGCCGTCCGCTTGCCCGTGAAATCCACAATCCTATAGCAGCAACAGGTCTAAGGAAACTTTGGGAGCTCCCGATTTCACTGCAACATCCCACTCCTACATATTTCTCTCGCAACTGCGTGCCGGCACTAATGCGAATGTGTTTGTCCTTCTCGCTACTTGAGAAGAAAAAACATCCACGAGAACGGAGAAGTCGGAAGAACGGTGATTTTTCGACAACCACCTCCTGAAATGACATTCCACGACGTTAGAGGCCTAATTCGTATAATTGCGTGCAGATGTGAAACTGAGATATTCATGATGGAGATCCCAGAAGTCTTTGTACTCGTCCAAGCTAAGCTTGCGTGCTTTAAAATTGGAAGGAGGGTCTTCCTCAAAGTGGGTGCCAGATAACGCCACGAGAACGTTTGGACGAACACTATTCCGCAAGTTTAATGACCTCTTCGCTTGTGCCTCGATAGTGACGTCGTGATGGGCACCCTATTTCAAGACCGATTCCAGCACCAGGCCTGAAAAGGGACGCAACTGCCCACGCTGTTCGGGCATAGTTTGACTGCATAAAGCCTGGTAGGATGATGGGAAAGCAAGCATATACAGCTCTCAAACGAAGTTATGGCGAAAATTCAATTAAAGAAGCAACTGTATAACAATAACATCAACTGTATCATATCAACTTGCTTCGAAAACTCCCGAAAGTAGGGTCGTCTATCTCGCAGATAACAAGAGGCTAAAGGCGCTGTGGCAATTAGGAAGGCAGAGTGCTTTCAACGCCTCTACGGAGAAGTCGACGTGAGAGCTGATGAACTTGAAGTTTATCGCTTCAAGAGATCGTATAATTAGAAGGCACGGGACCTTTAAAAGTTCTATGGAGTCAATTAATTATTTTGTTTGTACGTGAAATTCACGCCAAACACAAACAATTCATGAGGATACTAGGAGAAATATTAACAAAAAACATCTCAAAAGGAGAACGTGATGAACAAGAAGACTGATTGAGCATAGATATCTACATTCATAGCAGGGTAAGCACTTGAGCGTTTTGGAAATGTCTGTCTCTTGATCCTTTTGATTTACTCAATGAGTCAGGAACTGGAGATGTTTTCGATGATTTGGCGAATTCGGAACCAAGCCTTTTGAGATTATGGAAACGGAGCGCTGCTGACGAGTAAGAAAACGGCGATTTCGCGTTGAGACTTGGTTCAGGCGACTTACGTATAAGAGAGATCAGCCCCAGTTAGACTGGGTGAATGCCAAAGGAACAACGGCTGCTGGCTTTCCTAAACACTTCGTTCACAACTGCTGTATAAGTCGGAATAGTTGGATGACGCTTCCTTGTGCTGATACTGTTTCATCATCTAGCACAGCACCCTTGGATCAAGGTCCGTAAGCGTTCGCAAGCCCAAGTTTGCATTTGCTTTAGGCATTTTGCCTAATTTGACTTTCGCAGCCACGGGAATAAGAATGGAGCTCAAGAGCATTAGCACGCTCATTGGGATTTTGCTGGTTTCTTCCGAGGAGGCGACATCAAGAAATCGCTGCTTTAGGAAATTCTGGACATGTTTTTTCCTCACCTAAAACGCCACGATTATAATAATCCGCATCTGAAAAGGAGCGCCCAAGACTTTTTGAGGGAGACCTGGTAAAGCCGACGCTCTCACACTGTTGCCTTGATAAACAGGTCAAATATACTTACTTACTTTGATACTTTGATGGTGCTTTCGTCGGCTGGAGGTCTTCTCAGCGGGACCACATCTCTTTCAGACCGCTCGATCTCTGGCAGCTTGCATCCAGTGAGGCAGACTCCGCTCTCTGAAAGATCTTGAGAATGAGTCTGCCCATCGCGTTGGCGGTCGTCCCAGTGGTCTCTTATGGTCTCTTGGGAGCCGTTCTGTGACACGGAGGCTCAATCTATCGTCCTTTCGTCCAAGAAGGTATCCGGCCCAGCGATATTTGGACTTCTTCATTTACTGCAGCGGGCCTGCTGATTGCGCCTTCTCCCGTAGCTCTGAGCTTCGTAGGCCTTCTTGCCATTGCTGACGAAGGCTTGTCCTTAGAAGACATCCTTAGAAGACATCTCTCCAGTGCACGATGCGTAGTTTGCATCGCTCTGGCCATTTTCTTGTTGTCGGGCCAGGTTCCGTCGCGCAACACATCGCAGGCAGTGCAGAGGCGTTGAATATCGAGGCCCTGAGGCCGGGATCCTTGACCTGATCGGTGACTTCGCGAACCGAACGAAGCTGCCCATGCTGCGCGTCTCCTGCGGGCGTTTTCAGGAGCGAGGTCGCTACCCATGTTCAGCTCTCTTCCCAGATAGACGTAGGAGTCGACCTGTTGCAGAGCGACTCCATTTAACCTTACGAGTCCCGTGTCACACCACTGGTTGACCATAAATTGAGCTTTGGACATATTCATGTCCAATTTTCATACCTGCCACGTTGAGCTCGGTCAGCATTTCCTCGACTTCTGCCGTGCAGGTAGAGATGAGAACAATATCGTCGACGAAGCGAAGGTTGCTGATCTGTTTGCCGTCGACAAGGTAGCCTTTGTCGTCCCAGTTCAAATCCATGGCATCCTGAAGTGCCGTTGTGAGTAGCTTAGTGAAAATCGTGTCTGCCTGCCGTACTCCTTTCCCGTTAAGAATTTTAAGCTTTCGATCGAACAGCTGGATGGTGGTCGACATGTTCGAGAAGCATTCGTCGAGAACTCGGAAATAGGGCGATGGTATACCAGCATGCGCAAGCGCGTTCAGAATGACGTTGATTTCCAGAGTCGAACGATTACCGGTAATCCACGAAGACAAGGACAAGTGGGATGTGGAATTTGCGGCTCCTTTCGATGAGCTGTGAGACAGTCTGAATATGGTCCATGCAGGAGAGATCCTTGCGAAACCCTGCTTGCTCCACCGGCTGATACTCGGCAACGCTCGCTGCGGTTAAGCAATATCTTGGTGAAGATCTTGTACGCAACCGAAAGAAGACTGATGGGTCGATAGTTGTTGATATCCTCCTGCTGACCTTTCTTGAAGGTTATAATTGTTTTTGGTTTCTTCCATGAGTCCGGAATCCTGCCAAGAAGAAGGTAGTGGTTGAAATGTTTGGTAAGAAGTAAACAGCGGGGCACTGCCACCCGCACGAAGGAGATCAGCAGAAATGCCGTCCGGTCCGGGAGCAGTGCCCGGCTTCATCCTTCTGATGGCATGAGCAATTTCTGTTTCCAGAATGGGAGGTGCTTCCTCAGCTGGTAGCATCAAGCATTTCGGGACAGTGATGGAAGAACGAAACATAATCTGTGTAGAATTCTTGAACGATGGCCTCCATCGCACTTCAAAACGTTTGCGTCGTTACATTCTTATCCAAATGGGCTGACATTATTGCCTTCTGATCGCAGAGATCTCGTTTGCAGCGCTTTATGCTTGAACCTTTCCCAGCGTCTTCTAACAGCTTCAATCTTCCGTAGGTCTGTATGGATTCCTTCACGGCAATTCGACAGGCCTTCGAGATAGTGACTCTTTCCAGATGGGAAGCATTAGTACCCAGTTTGACAGCTCTTCTTTGTTTCAAGAGTTTAATCGCATGTGCGTTAAGTCTTGAGGCAGACGGTGATGTGACTTTGCAAGAGTTGCTAGCACATTTCAACAGTCCTTTGGAGAGAAGGTCGTAGTTTTCCGATGGATCATCGAGAAGATTCCAATCATACGAGTTTATTGCACACTTCAACTCCTCCGACTTGAATGTGGGGACCCTCACCGGTACTGCTTTGAGTGTCACGCTTGTACATCCTCTTTTTGGCCGTCAGCTTCGCACGGACAAGACGGTGATCCGAGCCGGTGTCAAATGAAGGCAGCACGGAGACGTCGAACAGACTCCAGCGTCTGTTTGTAAGAACATGGTCGATCTCCGAACGTGTTTCTCCATTTGGGCTTTCCCAGGTCCATCGTCAGTTTGAAGGCTTTTTAACATAGAATTTCCATGGTAGAGACGGCACGCGGATAGGAAGTCTATCAGGCGCTCTTCGTTTTCATTCCTTGAGGAAGTCCCATGTGGTCCTATCCTCCATTCGCCGCAATCATTCGTACCGACGATAGCGTTAAAGTCCCCAACAACAACTTTGTACTAGCTCTTCTCGTCGTTGGCAGTCCTTTCGAATAGTTTGTAAAATTCCTCTTTTTACTCGTCTGTAGTCGCAGATGTTGGAGGCTATCCATTTATGATGGAGATGGTTCCTTGATCTTTTTTTCTAGACGCAGAGCAGCTACTGGCGAACTGATGGTCTTGTAAGAGTCTACTAGGTGGTGCACTGTCGATTGACGAGAAATCCAACTCTGCCAATGTTCTTTCTGTCCACCTTTGCTCCGATAGCTCAAATATCTTGATCATAGAGAAGAAAGTAGCACTGCAGATTTGTTCAGAGCAGAAATATGCAGCCAAGTTGCTTCTCTTCATTCTCTTCATTCTCAGTGGAAAAGCTGGGCCAAGCAGAAGCTGCGACATCCTGTACCTTCCATCTTCTTACGGGATATCGCTAGAACTACAGGGTGAACCAAAATAGCGTGGACGAGATTTTTTCGTTATAATTATAAAGCAACCAACAATTCGAGATAACGTCAACTAAACTACAACAATACAAACATTAGGGTACGTCATCTTCAAGTGGTTTCGTAGTGGTCTCCCTTGCAGCGAATGCAGAGGGCCAAACGTTTCTCGAATTTTTCGACGACGGGCCGCAGGTCGTACCTGGGAACAGATTCTGTTGAGAAGCTGCCCACCGTGGAGCAGGCGCACCATCGCCAAAATGGTATGGTGTGGTCTACAGAGGCTCCAAGCATCTCTGCTGTCGTCCAAAACCCACAATCTGACATGGTTTGGGTGGAATCTGCGGCAAGACTCCCCTGGTTTTCGTGGATAAAGGAGTGAACATCGACAAAGATGTGTACCAGCGAGACATTCTCGAGTCCGTAGTTTTTCCTTGGACCCACCAGCACCTCGGTGATGCCCATTGGACGTTTCAGCATGTCTCTACTCCTGCACATAGAGCGAAAAGCACGCAGGCGTGGTGCAAAGCCAATTTCCCCGACTTCATCACGCCTTCGGAATGGCCGCCGTATTCTCCGTTTTTGAATCCGATGGGCTACAGTGTGTAAGCATTTTAGAGGCTAAGGTCGGCGTCAAACACCACCGCAGGGACCCTCTGCATCCGCTCCAAGAGAGGCCACTTCGAAACCACTTGAACATGATGTGCCCTAATGTTTGTATTGTTGTAATTTAGTCGTTTTCTCGAATTGTTGGTTGTTTTATAATTATGATAAAAAATCTTGTTCACGTTATTTTGGTTCAGCCTGTAGAACTCCTTCGTGTTCAAAATGCCTAAGCTATGCCACATTTAGACCTTGAGGTACTCTCCCTCTCCCAAAAAAAATCTTCATGTATGATTAATAATTAGGAGTTTTCAAACAGCCTTCATGTAAGAGATTCCTACCTCTCCTTTGTGCTTTCCAGTGCTGTTTTCTTACTTGCGAACGCTAGTTTTGCTAAGTTTTAGCGCCCCAAACGATCTGGTGAATATCACCCTGCGCCAGCAATATTAGGGTTTCGATGTGCCAGGTCTGCACATGGGTAGGTCTTCCATGTTTTTAGATGTAGAGACCCCTGTCTGCAGAGCTGTTATCGTCGACAATCCAAATGAATTGAGGCGAGAATGTGCTCTGAATAGGAGGTCACGTATTTCTTCAAATTGCTATGTGTCGTGTAATGCGGTCCCGAACCCTCTGCGGCGTCCTGCAGAGGGTGGCGCAATGCTCGAGGCCCTCCTAGCACCGGGCGGAATTGCTCACGTTTTACAGGGGAAGCACTCGACCGAGCCCGACTTCACTTCGCAGGGCCCCTCCCTATTCCGGCCACTGCGACCTCTCTCCTTCTCTCTCGCGCTCCCCTCCCTCGCTCGGCAAATGCATTACCTCTACTCCCGTTCTCCTGCCTACCTCTGAAGTGGGCGGGGCCCCGAGATCAATAGCCTCCCATGACAACCGGGCTTCTCTGGCCCACTGATCTCCAGCCCCAGTGTCAGCGCTCCCACTCCTCGATTCCTTTGGCCGACTGGTTTCCCGAGAAGTTCACTCATGTTCATGATGGTTCCGCTGCCCGCGGGAGTGCTTGCGCGTGGAACTCTGCCGCAATTTCTCGTTGGGTTTCCAGGTGTTGAATGCCCAGCTGAAGTGCTATGGCGTCGATTTCCCCAGCAGCAGCCTACCATCTCCTTTTTCTCGGCGTCAGCCTGGTGGATGGAATTGTTTTTCAAGGTACGACGACTTTGCTGCCTTTGATGGATTTCCCCTTTATCTGAGAAGTGTTCATGCCTTGAAACGCTTCAGTGAGGGCTTACGGATGCGAGGGTACGGTCTTCTAGAACACCTTACCAGTGCAACACTTTGCGAGGGATTCTCTAAGACGTGGATCGGTAATTTAAGGCTTTTTGTTACGTGACAGACTCCTTCTGTTTTGTTCTACTGCATCCGAAACGAGAAATACGCTTCCTGCTCTTTCGGGAAACGTTCAGAAACTTGTCTCTCACTTCTCTAGCTTTTGTGCAGACACTTTCGGTTTTTCAATAAGTATGAGTTATGCTAGGGTACAAGAAAAGGGAGAAAGCGCAAAAAACAAACCAACAAACAGCATAATATATCTCTCAGTAGTGTTCACAATTTTTATCTGAGACAGCACGTATAGCTTGTGCTGCTGTAGTCCTTCCCTTCGGCCGCAGCTCGGGAACGCACACCCGTACGTCGTCGATGGACGCTTTGTATGTCCAAGCAGCAGCAGGAGTTCTCTGATTGACGCAGTTTATCGAATTCGCCCTTATCCTTGACTTGAGGCATAGTTAACACATATTTCGAGCATTCCTCAGTTAGTTCAGTCTCGAGTTTTCAAATGAAAACAGGTGTGCTCAAATGATAAGTGGGTAGGTTTGCTTGCACCTCCATGCCACTTCTTCCTTCTTGCAACATTTATTATGTGTTTCCTTTATTTTCCTAGATTAAGAAGAATTCAACCACCTTTATTTTACTTCCTGCCACCTGTCTGACAAAAACACGCCTTCGATCTGGTAAGGCTCGTCTTTTTCTTCCAGAACTGTTTTCCTATACTTTACTCACGTGTCAATTGATGCGTGTATTTCTATAGATTAGGCGTGTGTTTTGCTTTTTCTCCATACCACTCCATCGATGGAACTGATTCCAGATCGTGTGCTTACTGACCTGAGAGTTAGTCCGAATTTCTTCCATCCTCCTGCCACTATATAATTGAGTCTGCCGGCCACTAACTGTTAACTAATATTTGAACGTATTGGCGTATGCCAGCCGGCTGTGCTCTTGACGTTTATCATAGGCACAGTCATTATTGCGTTGGTCATCATCAGCCGGGATTGATATGCTGACAAGTTCACATCCACGTCAACACCGCTCAAGGCATTCTTGAGAATACAGTGAGAGTGACAAGTACTACCGAATTTTTCAGAAGAGGAACTTCTGAAGGTTAGCTCGCTACATATGGAGACGCATCGGCTTTCTAACTAGTAGCAATGAATGGAATTAAGAAAGGGAGTCGCTAACTAGAGAAATAGCCGTGCCGAATATGCTTCGTACCACGGGAGAGCATGGAGGTGCTGAACTATCTGAAAGTGACAGGGCCATCGTTCTTAACAAAACGGAACATCTAGACTTCAGATAACCGCCGGGCCGCCTAAGGGAGCTGAGAAGGGACGCAGTGTTTTTCACACCCGAGTGCACCTAACATGCTCCTGGGTGCGGCATAATGTCAGTTTATCAGGTTGTCCCACACGGAATCTCGCATACATTGTGGACTTCTTTTCATGGTTATTACCATCGGTTGTGAGCTCACTTAGGGTTAGTTTTCGCGCCGTTTCATCTTCTACATTTCCTAATTTTCCTACATTATTCCCTCATTGGTTTCAGAAATAATAGTCTTCAGACTAAACCAGAAAATGATTGTGCGCGCGTGCCAGCTCTAGTAGTTCAAATTGAAGAAATCCGCTGCGGAATCTCATCGTTCATTGGTAGATGCATTCTTTTGAAGATGTCGCCTTCAAAAGACAATGCGGGCGGTGGCTTCGTCTTGCCGCCGGCGATGAAAGTCTTGAAAACGAAGAGCATGGGAGACAGGGGCCTGTTCTGGATAGCGACCTTTCACGGACTGCCTTTGAAGCTGATGCGACAAGATCGGACCGGAGCTTGCAGTAGAGCTTGGTTGCTTCAAGCGTTACTCCAAATACTGCCCCAAATTTAAATCCAAATCGAGTCGACACGTCCTCTACCAACTTGCTGTTTGATTATGCGACGCCTAACGTCGCAAAAGTCGTTCAGTAGACAATCGAGCAACTTGGTTGGACAGTTTTGCCTACTCCGCTGTACAGCCCTTACATTGCCCCATTCGACTATCTCATATTCCGCTCGATGCAGCTCGCTTTGGATGGGAAAATGTTCCCTGATTACGACGAAATCTGGATTTGGGTGACCAACTTCCTCGATTTGCGGCCGGCTCATTTCTCTAAAGACGGGATCCAATCTTTGCTTGTACGTTGGAGAAAAGTTTTAATCGTGGAGTATATATTAAAAAATGAAGCTTGGTTTTAATCGCTTTGCATGAATTTAACTTTTTGTTCTGAAGCGACATTCGGTTTGTGTGGGACACCCTAATAGTAACCAGTGAGACTGAAAACGACATCAAACATAGGGTTCACCAAGTGTGCGACAAGCTGCTTGATGTGTCGCAGCACTTCTTCTAGATCTTAGAAACGCTCAGTTGCGTCGTGTCAGCGCTGCGGCCGAATGCCGCACTCCTCTGTTGTGCACTAAACATGCCTTACAACTATTTAGGTAGCTAAATGGGAGTTATCTTCAACGAAAAATTCCGTTGGTATTTCGCTGGGGATGTTTGCGCTCAGCGAAATCAAAAATCAGGGTTCCTCGGCAGGATGGTTCTGCCCATTGCTCCACCGCTACAGTGCATCACTCACTGTAAACGTGCGTTGGGTGACTATATTACCCCTTGTTGGTTTCTTCATGCGCCCTATTTCATCTTGGCTTGCGCAGCAACCACACAACAGCGGATCACAACCACCGGATCACAACCTGCTGTCGTGTTCAGCGTCAAGTGATGTCCATTTCGAACACTACTGCTCCCCTACATAGCTGCTCGTGTTGCGAACGAGCCCATGATGTGCTCACCAGATGCGGTTAGGAATCTAGAAAGTTAGAGGCTAAATCCCTCAATAAGGTTGACTTGCACTCCATGTTCAAATACGAGTTTTTGGAAGAAATCACATCCAGACCCCGACGTATAAAATCTCCTTGTTTACGTTACAAGTACACTACTGTGGGCACTAGTTTCTTCATTAGGACCCTTGCACATCGACGTCTCCCATTCCCAGATGTATAATTTATAAAAAATTCAGCTATTAATTTTTTATCTTCCCTTCCTTGTTCGCCATTGTTTGAGAGAAGTACTAGAAAGTTATGCTTATAATATCTATGGAGTAATTTGTTCAGACGGTATTTCTTTCAATATGTCGCTGGAAACATCGGTTTCGATGAAAATGTGATCCAGTACCCGTGGGGGGTACTGGATCCTAATCAAGTGGGAAATCGTCGTTCAAATTGAGGAGGGAAGAAGAAACATCTTCCGTTTCCTGAGTTTTCATTCCCAATCATTTTTCCTTTTCTCCTTTTTCATATGCTTGTCGGCACCGCTTTGCGTCAGTCATGTCGCGCACTAACGATTTGGCCTACCATAGATAAGTGGAATCAGACGCACTTCTTGGCCGAGAAGGCTGAAGCTTGTTCCTATTAGGTTGTAACGAAATAAATGGCACTGAACCACTGTAAATTTAAACAGTTAATATCTCGGCTTGTAGCAAGTTTATTGATCGAAATAAAAGCCTTCTGATTCTTCACATCTTTGCCAACGTGACACAAGCTTTTTTATCCCAGTAGCATAAAAATCAGAAGTTCTGGAATTGATGAAATCTTCGAAGGCACTTTCGGCATCCTGTTGGTATTTGAATATTTTCCCTACCAAGAAGTCGCCAAGATGCTTGAAGAAATGGTAGTCTGTCGGGGAGAGGTCGGGAGAAAACGGAGGATGAGGTAGAGTTTCAATGCTCAGCTCATTCAATTTCTGCAACGTCATTCATGCTACATGGGGGCGAGCATTGTCGTGCAGAAGGAGAACTCGCCTTCGGTTTACCAAGGCCGGCCGGATATCCTTCAACTTTTTCATCATTTCTTCAATTTCAATGCAGTACTTCTCTGCCGTGACTGATTCACCGGGAGAGAAGAAGCTGTGGTGAATAATTCCCAGCGAACACCACCATACTGTCACCATTACTTTCTTTTGGTGCAATTCCGGCTTCGCAAAAACCTTGGGGCTCTCATCGCTGTCCACCCACTGTGCCGATCGTCGCCTGTTGTCGTACATTATCCATTTCTCGTCACAGGTTACGATGCGATCAAGGAATGGGTCCGTTTCGTTCCGTAGAAGCAGTGCGGACGAGATCTCATATCGTCGGTTTCTTTGCTCCTCAGACAGCTCCTGAGGCACCCATCTTTCCAGCTTTTTGGTCTTTCCAATTTCCTTCAGATGCCGGGCAGCTGTGTTGTGACTGACGCCAAGAACCTTCGCTATCTCCCCGGTACCTTTGTGTGGATCCTCCTCTACCACATCTCTCAGCTTGTCCTCATCAACATCACTATGCCTCCCACGACCTTCATGTTCTTCCAAGCTCTCATCTCCATTCCGGAACTTCTGATTCCAACGATACGCCGTCCGAATTGTGGAACATCCTTGACCGAATGCGGCATTGATCTTCTCGTCCGCCTCCTTAGCTATAGTGCCCAGCTTGAATTCATACAAGTAAATGCCTCCGATTACCTTTTTGTCCATCTGCAAAAAGTCAATAAAACTCTAAAGATTTCCCACTTTTACATAGAAAATTTGGTACTCTCCGGTAGAGCAAAGTTTGCGCTTCTAAATGATATGCCACATGTTACGGTTTGTTCTTGATCAAACGCGTAAAGACGCGCCAAAAAATGGCGAGAGCAGGTGCCATTTAATTCGTTACAACCTAATACTTTCGCTTGAACAGACTCACTGTTATGCGCGCAAATAGGGATGTGCATGTCTAGGATCTCTCGAGCAAACGATGGGTAGCTAACCACAGCGTGATTGCTACCTTTAAGGCCTAAACCAACTGCAAAAAAAAAATGACTGTGGCGTCAATGATGATTGGGGCTCTGGTCACCGTAATGACATACTTGAATAGGGCGTGAAGCAGCGGTGTGATCCAGGGTCGAGAAAGGTCGAATTAGTGATGCGACGAGCTCTGGTTCTGGTTGCCTATAACGAGGAAGTGAAGAGCAGATTTGCAAATGTAAAGATTGGCAGAGCAGAATTTGACTCTTTGAAGCACTCTTGCAAGAGGTCTCTGAAGCCCGTAGTAAGTGTTGCCACATTACCGTGAAAACGATACAATGACAAGCTAGCAATTAAAGGTGAGAAAAGTGAACTACTGATATGGAGGCGGAATTCTCGATCTTAGAAAAGACTAGACGACGAGAGCAACTGCGTGGATCTACGCGTTATGTTTTGGCGAAAAGGGGGTGATTCCGTACTCTGGGTGTTAGCGAGTGGACGGCAGCTAGGGTATACAGAGACATCTCTCGACATGGACAACTCTCCAGAAGACGAGAAGTGACGGGTATCGGACAAACTCTTCATAGTAGGTTGCGGACGAAGCGCTCGCTCTCTCATGCGATAGCGACGAGATGATTAGAACGCGACCTCCGTCGGGCTTCGGATGGGTGCCAAACGTCATTTTCGAATAGGTTGCCTGTAATTTGATGGCGAGCAGAGCAGATAGGCGTCGACTCTGGCGTGACCCCATCGACGCAAGGACCAAGTCCCGCCCAGGCAATACCAATAGAGTAAGATGCAAATCTATACGTAAAACATACTGAACATCTCATAGCTCTTCAACAGCGTAAGCCTCAAGTTTTCAATGTCTGGCGGTGTCACGCTTGTGTAAGAAGAGAGGAAAACAGATCTATTCAATGGTTTGTCGCCCGATTTTATTATAATGACCAAATTCATAAGTAGATACATGCTGTCACCACAATTGTCTCATAGAGATGGCGTGCCTGATTAACAGCTTTCGCACCATATAATAAACGAGGATCCAAGGAGAACTGTAACTCAAGTTGCAGCTGGGAACCAAAGGAAATCCTTACCGAGCTCTCATACCATCAGAGCCCACAGAGGCAGGAAAGGATTTCGTCGCAAGGGTTCATCTAATTCCAGTGTCGCTGCTCTTTGGTTAACGCATGGTATATTGCACGAGAGGCGCGACTGTCGCGTGCACCCGATACTAGGTTCCTGGTTCGGATTTCACGCCCAGGCCAACCAAGCCGTCCATCCCTCCGGGGTCGGTGAATTGGTACCAGACTTGTCTGGGAAGGATAAAGCGCTGACTTGTTCATCGGCTGGCCACCGCAAGTCATTGTATGGCCAAATACGCATTCATGTCGCCTCCACGACATCCTGTAGAAGTAGAATGCGCTGGCGCATCCAAAAAGGGATTGAGTAACGCCGTCCTTTACCCTTATCCTTTTATATTGCACGAGATTGGCACATTTGCCCATGTCCTGCTCCCTAAGCACTCTACGTCGGTGCGGAGTACTCCGTGATTCTGTGCTGCACCTCTGCTCCAAGGCCGTGACTAACTTTTATCACAGCTACGCTGGAGTGGACCTCGACTCACTCACGTTCTTGTCCTTCTACCATTTAAGGTAGAAGGACAAGAACGTGAGTGAGTCGAGGTCCACTCGATCCGCTTCGCGAGGTACCTATGAAGCGGTACCTCGCGAAGCGGCTCGATGGCACTCCGCGCCAGCCACTCTCCTGCGGAAGTTCTTCCCTGCGAACCGCGGTTCGTGGCAAGGGTGACTCACAATGGTAGCGCCCGCCCGTCGCCGACCGCCGGCGGATTCGCTCCATTTTCGCCCCTGCGCGGAAGAGCATCCGGTTGTTCAGTTGTCGAAGGTCGATCACTGGAAGTAACGCGCTGCTAATGCGCTCTGTCGGCAATTATGGCACTGCACAAACCTAGCCGACCACAAGGAGAATGTACTGTCGAGGCGGAGAACAACTTCCGATGGCACTGAGGGTATCTGTGGGACAGCTTGCATATCCACAGGGGCCTAGATGTGGAGTCCATACTGAAGCAAAACTTTATTTTTACTTGCTTTCGCACTTCAACGCATAAGTCAGCATCTTATCCCTCTCCTTTCGGTCGCGTTTAATTTGCTCTCTGATGCGCAGAAGCTATGGTGGAGCTGGGAGCCAAGCAAACATAAATTGAGTCGCATGTCCCACAAAAAGAACGGCTTCGGTCGACTGTATCACGTGCACCCGTCAGTGAGTGAAGAACTCAGTCCGCTAGACCCAGTTGGTGGGGATGGATCCTTCTTGCTTATGTTGAAAAATACTTAGATTTCCCCTAGAAGCGGGCTTACACATACCTGCCTCGTCGATGGGTTTGTTCTGCAATCAGACTTTATTCTGCTGTTCCAACTTTTGAGGTAGACTACGATTCCGTTCTTTGTAATGCCGTTGAGCCGCTTTTTGCTTCTCTGCTCTTCTCGAGCAACTGAAGTCGACTGTCATCTAGTCTGGTTGCAGTTTTTGATGAGGAATATGGCAGCGCATATTTACCCAGAGTGGGTATCTCCTTTATAGGTGCGCTCATGAAATGACCTATGCAGAGACCTCGATTTGACAGCAAAGAATGTTCGCGAACGTGCTCCGCTACGTCTGAATTACTTCGCTTACCAAAAACCCAATAGGCGACACATCGAATTAACCGATGAGGAATCTTCTAGGTCACCTGGCTCCAACAGAAGTGAACATTTTAAATTCACCTATAACACCCTTCCCTTCTGTTTATTACTAAGGAGCCCAAAATTGTCATTATTTCATATGGAGGCTCGAAGAAGAAAATTTCCAGAGAAAACTGGCCAATATGTCAGCGCGGTGGTCAAAACAAGATTTGTTGTGACACACTGCACCGTCATAATTAATAAGGCAAGGCGATGATCCTCTCTGAAGGATGGGCTTACGCGGGTTAGCCTTGCTCCCCCGTATGGATATAACTCGCTCGCCGAGTGAGGGGATTATTGCTCTGATGACGGGCACAACCGCAGCTGTACAGTGCGCAGTATATCGGGAACTCTTTTTTTGGCGAGAGAAAGGCGCGAAGGAGAAGGGAAGGAACGGAAGGGGAGCCTGTCTGCGAACTCCACTGCCTTTTCCACCAGTGCCCCATTGAAACCTCTTGAGGATATGATGTTGGAGGAGTGTATAAAATTCACATTCATGTAATCTACAGTACCGGACGCGTCTTTTGAATAGACGCCGAAAAAACCGCACTTTTGCGGTTTTTGCGCCTTTTTGCTATAACTCGCCAAAAGGAGCCATCAGCAGTTCGGTAAGACGAATTTTCAACCTGCGCGGTCTTGCCTACCATAGAAGAAACGATTTAATCATGACTCACAAGCTGCTAAATGGTATGCTTCGCCCGTCCCTTCAAATCTTGATCGAATGCAACCTTCTCGATATTCTCTTTGCGATTAGCAAACAGCGCGAATAAAAGTAAGCGAAGAAGTGAAGTCAACACGTCAAAATGGAAAGGCGAGTGCTCGGCTGCAGTTCCAGCGCAGTTGTACTAATAGATCTGCTGCACTCTCTGCATCAGTAGATTCAGTCGGAGACCCTCGGTAACCTACAGCACATTCTGGCCCTCCCTGGTGGTTCGGTTTTGTGTAAGGGGCGATTCTAACCGCAAACACTTCTAGAAATGCCACGGAAAGCGATTCTACCACTGATACAACCAGAGCATATGCCCACCAGTCATTCAGTATTCTCAGTATTCAAGTCTTTTTTTTTTCATAACGGTGCCTCTACACATAGTGTGTCCGATGAAAAAACCTTATGAAAAAACCCAAAAAATATGACGGACATTGCTGTACAAGCCGAGGGTTGGGAGTTTCTCTCGTGTTTGCCCTTACGATGGATCCTACTGCTTTTAGTCAAGTTAATGGCTTAACGAGCAAGCCTTATTTTGGTAAAGGCCTCAAAGTAAGCTGAGCAACTTTGCTAATCTTCTCGTTAATTCAATTTAATCAATTTTTGAGTTCATCACCGCGGTGCGGATTACGGAAAGCGGATGGTCATCTCGATAGAAATCATGGTAGGCTCCAATTGAATAGATTTCGTTAGCTGAAAAAACTGAAGAAAAAGAAAAGAGAACAGTATCACACAAATGAATTTCTGCCGATCTCGTTGACTCATGCTTTATGCAGAAATGCGGCTTTCCCACCTTCTGCAAAGGCCTGATAAAACCTTTCTTTCCAGAAATCGTTTATCAAATTGCGCCAGTACGGTGCTTCCGTCGCCTCAAGTGATTGCCGTACCGCTGCTATGCTTTAGCACCTCTGGTGACGGATTTACGACCGGAACTACCTTTTTCGGTCGCGAAACGGCACCGCGGAAACGGTATTATCAGGAGCCTTTGATTTTCTCTACGAGCTACTTGCCCTCTTTTCACAGCTGATTTCCTTCCTCTCCTCTGAGTCGCTTCTGCTTGTCGACGCAAGTCAACCTCATTTAGGAAGTGGGTAGCAGCAGCATCACGCCAACTCGTAGCGATTCCCAGGAGACGGAGGACAGCAAGTGGTCGTGAAATTAAACTATACCGGAACCCATTAGACACGCGATGGGCCTTTCGCCTTGGCAGGAGCGACAACGAATTCAAAATGAATTCGCTCTCCCTCTATGAATTGCCATGAGAGGCCCTCCTGTCGACGACGTGCTAGATGTGGCTCGCTCCTGTCAACCAAAAGAAGGGTTGTGGTTGATACTGCGCCAATCTGAGATCTCAGCGAGCTCGTTGCTTTCACTTATCCGGAATCTGACATTGCTGATAATGTTCTTCCCTTCCGCCCCATGGGGGTTAACATCGACGGAGTCCTGTGCAGCGAGGCGTGGCTATGGATCACGCAACAGCATGCAAATCAAGTAATTACTCACATCTTCCTGTGACACATCTCCACGGCCAAAAGCGGCGTTTTCTGTCCTTCATGGGACAGTTGGTATCACTGAAATAACTCTTAGTGAACAGCGCTATTCATGTCAACAAACGCGAGCTGCTGTTCGTGCTTCTTTGAGGAGAAACGAAGTTGAGTGGAGTGCGTTCTTGAATCTTCAAGGCATGCAGCTGTGCTCCGTGTAATGAGATGAAGGGGTTAGCTGTTGCAAGGCCCGTTTCCGCGCCCGTCTGCTTCCATCCCCCCATATTTTTTCAACATAATCTGAAGAGACGAAGGCGTATCATAATTCCTCGCTCTCTCCTAAGTTTGACATTTGTGCGTACCTAAGCACCTTCTATAACAGAGACAGAAGGTTATCATCGGTGTCTTGATGCGATTACACTTTACACCACTGGAGTGTTGCGTCAGATGAATGTGTAACGAGAATGAATGTGTACGTTGCATATGTTTCTCTTAAGCATTCGTAAAAGGGTCTACAAGTCCCCGGAGATCGACTAGCAAAACAAAATGTAGTCAAGTGCTCTCTATGAACAGATCGTGAGGCCTCACAGAGGCCCAGAATTCGAACACGCCCCGCTTTCGCACGCCTTGGTGAAACAATTTAAGATTCCTCTCTAAACATAGGGTGCAGTACATTCTGTCTCACAATGGGCGACGTGATACACATTTTTCGCAGCAGATTTACTGGATCGACGAGTTTACGCTGCAAAAGTTCAACGGTGCGATGGTATGTAAGGGTAGTTCATCTTGGCGAAAATCGGTGTTCTAAAGTTCCATCCGTTCAAACCGTTAGCACAATGTCAAATTTAGAGCCGTGAGCATCAGTTTTGACCATGTTGATTGAATTATGTATAGAAATTTACATACCCATAATCGCAATATTTTGATATCAGCTTCTGAGTAAGTGCAGTCGTCTTCTTCTTTCCCTCTTTAGAGCCTTTCATGAACTCTTCTAGAAAGAACGGGAGAGGAGCAAAGCTTGCTGAACCCGAATTCCATTCGTGACGTGGACCTACCCGCACATGCTTTTGCCACTAATCCAGTGCACACGTTTTTCGCATTCGCGATGATTTGATAACCCACAACGGTGCTCAATTTTGCAGCGCGAGGTGAGCTTAGCTGCAGCTTAGGATATGAGGGGAAATCGTTGCGATGAGTCCAGGCACTGCAGTTGAACCAGTTCTTCCTCTTCTTTTGTGCAAGTAGCTGGTGTAGAAGAGCATTTCCCTAGGGCGGGAAGCCTGCGCCCCCTTCTTACCTCCTAAAGCATTCTGGAGTGAATGCTGTATTCAGAAAACGAGGACTAGCTGGATGGAAACCAGCGCTCTTCATTCCTGTCCCACTTCTCTGTCCTAAGAATGACCTCCGTGCTCAGTGGCCGCAGCTTCCTCACCTCGACGGCATCCGCCGGATGTAAGGAAGCAATCGATCGTGTTGGGCGCAGGTACACCGGCTGGCCTGCAGAGTGAAATGCGACACCCTCCTGGTCATTCCGACATCCGAATGTGGTCAACGCGTGGCTTCTCTGGCACTTTCCAAGGGATGCCCGGTGTTGGCGCCCTATGTAGCTGGCGCAACGCGAGAAATTCGGACTCGACAACTCACCTCAAGAGGTCCTTAGCGAAACGGTACACACGAAAGTGCACCCAGAGAACGACTAGTTCGGCCTCACGTTACAGAGCACCTTACTAAAAAGTATTCGCCGTGGTTTTTCCTCTAGTTGCGAGTTCTGTACGAGCTACGATCGTCCCTAATTCTCCCGCACTAATGAGGGGTCTCAGCGGCGGCGAATGCCCAGCAATTGATGCTGAAAAGCCATTAGCGCACGTCGAGGTGAAAACGGCCAGGGAGGAGTTAAGACGGAAATTCATGTTTCCTGCACAGCGCCTATGCCACCAAACTCTGCTTCATCTCAGAGCAGCTGCTCTTGCAAAACAGCTCCTCAATTAGTGACCGGTCTTTTGTCGCAGTTCTCCTTTCATAATCGGCAGCGATGCTGGGCTACCGAACAGCCAAATCCCCGCGGAATCCCTTCGCAAACTGGACGAGGTGATGATCGTTGAACGGTCCAGTGGAGCTTCTATTTCGGCTGCTGGTGCTTCAGCATTTTAAGGAGAACTCGGTCCCGATGACAATACATTACTCGCATAGAGACTTGAAGGCTGGTGACTGTTTCGCCGAAAATATACAATACGAGCCCTTTCTTATTTTATTTATTTAAGGCGTAGACAAGAGTCTAGCATAGTCACAACACAGGACGATATAACGCTGAATCATGGACGAGACATTAACACTACTAAAAACCTCATTATAAAACCTAACAATCAAAGATTAAAAGTCTTAACTCGATACAAACGCCATACAAGCTTGCGCAGAGAACCCGCCAGATCTTTAATTCTTCCTGTTCGATCCGCTAGCAGCCAGAAGACGTAGCAGAATACTTTATTAGAAGACAACGAATACAACAATACAACAAAACTGGGTTTATATGTAGGCCAGGGACCGTTCTAGAAAAAGGATGGAGCCCATCAGGGTGGTCATGTTTCTCGATCTTTGAGGTGGCTCCGTCCCCAACACTTTCCAAGTAGCAGTTTGAACTACTTCAGAAACCTGTAGGCTAGTTATTCATGCCTTGTCCGCGATTTGGAGCCGCAGTTTTTACTCTTATGGATCTTGTCAGTACTCCGTCAAAGAAATCAGATGTATCGATAGACAGTTTACTAGCAAGAAATCTGTACAGGATAATGAAATCCGCAACCTTCCTTCTACTTTCCAGCGAAGAAAGGGACAGATCTAGTGCTCTTTGAGGCCCCGCGGAATTGCGTTATAATCCATCGAAAAACATCTCATCATAAGCTTCCTTGTGAAACTGCTTTGGACACTTTCCAAAACGTTGATATCTCTTCTATTTATCGGATTAAACACGGTTGAATCTGCTTCTACAATATGGCCCATACAGGTCTTGAAGGCACGAATGTAGATATCTGGTTGTTTAGATTCCGAAACCCTCAACGTATTGTTCTCTGTTGTTTAGATTCCGAAACCCTTAACTATAATTGGACTTTGTCACCAACATTCTGTAATGTTTAGAAAAGCAGAGGTCACTTGTTGTAGTGTAACGTAGATCTCGAACTTCATCCACTTTTTCACAGTCCGACCATTAACTATAAATTCTCATGAATGACCTAGGAGTTTCGGGCCGATCATCAGAAACTGTGTCTTCTCTACTGCAAGTGGCAATTCCCATTTCTCCGTCCAGCAGCTGGTAAGATTAATCGCTGACTGGAGGGACTGAAAATCTTCCACGGGCTCAATTCTTTTGTAACTTTTGACGTCATCAGCGTACTTTTTGCACGTGTCACCATAATTTCTAATGCCGGTAGGAAGCTCGTAGGTGTACAAGAGGAAAAAGTTGGAGATAATACTCTTCCTTCTTGCGGAACGCCACTAAAAGAGGGAAACACTTTGGAGTAGTGATCGTTCACCCTAACTTGATACCTTCTCTTTGTTAAGGACTGACGAGTTCAATTGATTACCATGGAATGAAGTCCTACTACTTCTATTTTGACCATCAACTTTTCAACCGGTACTTTGTCAAAAGCCTTCGAAAAATCGTAATACTCTACATCTGTCCGTTTCCTTTTATCAACATCCTGCGACTTGTCATATAGGGAAGCTAGCAGCACGTTTGCTTCTACAGACCTGCCCTTTTAAAACCATGCTGATCTTCCGATGTTGTATTTTTTTGACTCGAAATGTTTCACAATATGTCTTTTGAGAATTTGTCAATGGTTCTTGCGAAAATTGAACTCATGCTAACAGGACGATAGTTCCTTGGATCTCTGAGTGGAGATTTTTTTAGGAATGGGGGTGGCAAACGCGTGCATCTTGCGGGAACTTCAGCCTTAGTGTAGCTTAAATTGAAAATACATTCTAGACGATATGCTATATAAAGGACCATTCCCTTAATAAAAACTAAAGGAATGAAATCCGGAGATACCGAGGAGGATTTCGGCCACTTAGTCGATACCTCAATAATCTCTTCGCGGTGAAACAAGATGGTTGAAACCACCTACTCAAAATGTGGCAGATCTTCGACATAATTTGCCATGCTTTCGTCACCATTGAGTCTCCTCTGATTGGAGCCGACACTAGCTGTCCAAAGGCATGGGCTTCAAAAACCTCCAAAAAGCACTTGGATGCATTGCTTCAATTATGTGACATTTAATCTGGGAGGTTAAAATTTCCAAGCAAAACGAGACAAGTTAGTGGCAGAAAAGTCAGTTATTACTCTGGCTAGCTGACATAAACCGGAGATGCAGCAGTCAGGGGCCCTGTAAACGCATATAACGCGAAATTCTGCCAATTCTTGTTTTGCATCACATAAAACCTCGTAGAAGTTTTCTACCGACTCTTTAAATATTTCTTTGTAGGAAAAAAGCTCTCGGCCCCCGCACCCTTACCGTCCATGCGCTGCTCACGTCAAGCATTATTTCGTTCCACATTAAGGAGGGACGTAAATAAACCCCGTTTGGCGTAGGAGAGAAGCCCACACGTGGAGCACGCCTTATAGCCAGGCGCTGATGCTTGCTAGATTTAATAAGGCGATATCTATTCTGCATTAACTTGTTCATACGATAAACTGACACATCAAGAAAGTCTAGCAACTCTGTAACACAGGCAGTCCCCTACCATGGGACGGCTTAGACGCAGCTGTCTCGGGAACGGTGAAAACATGATAGATCTTTCTAACTCATGGTCCACTCTCACGTTGGATGTGCCGTACTTAGGACCAGAGTTTCGCACGTCTGTCGGACCACCTTTTGATAATCGTTTGTCCATTCGGTGCAAAACCGCGTCTTTTGCTCCGTTCTTTGACAAGAAAGCGCTGTTTTGTAATAACTCACTTAGGGGTTTTTATTTGACAAGAATATCATATTTAGAATGGGGATCAGACTTCCCATACGATGACGTGAGATGTATCCACAAATTTTGAAGACGGAAGTCTTGTGACTGATGGGCTACGATACTGGTCTAGAAACTACGGCGGGTTTACGATCTCACCCTCCTCACTTGAGAAAATCATCTTCTGAGGACCGTTTCCCTTTTGGTAACTGGTGATAGCATGCTGCACGATTGTAGTAGTGTAGAAGCTTCCAGCAAACGACTTTCCAACGACCCACCAATTTCGAGAAGGCCCTTCGGAAGCAACGTCTGTCAAATGACCACGATAGGTGCTCATTGAAAAACGCACAATTCTCCTTGGAATTCCTGGTACGACCTTCGTTCCCTCTTAAGAACCAACTTTGCTGTGAGGAGGCGATTCGAGGTCTGAAATAAAGCCATGTCTAATATTGAGTACCTTTTGAAGGGCTCCGGCTTGCGTCACGCATTTTACCTGCCTCTTCCTGTAGTTAATAGAGCATTTTTCAACAAAACTCGGTTTTAGATAATGGCAACTTAATACGTTATTATAAACCTTTCTGTAGTGAGCAGAATGTATTTTTGTTACACCGAAAATGTTGCAATTAGTTCAAAAGCACTGTTTCGTCGACTTTAAGAACAAATTTTCTGGTCGTTGTTGCATACATGGCTGTTACTGGGGCAGACTTTGTAGAGATCAAAGAGGCAAAGTTCTGCTAAATCGCTGTTAGAAAGCATATTATGGAGCCAGAAAAGAGAAGTCTAATTTGACGCCTCAAACCCACTGCATGCCGCAGTTTCGTCAAGCGTGTTGCACTTCTCCCATTTTTTGAGGGGCCAAAAATAATTTCTGCTAAATGCTAAGAACCGAAACTTTTTCGTTGTTCAGTAAACACATTTGGGTTCAATACAGTAGTAAAACAAGACAATAGGTTTTTTCGAGCAGGTTCACGACTCCTCCTAAGTGCCTACCTGTCGAGAATTTTTCGAAATTTTCTATTTCCCTCTCTTAACCATCTCCTCAACTCTCCTTTGAGAAACAAATTCGATAGGTGTCTTCATCAGATGAGCAGCTCTCCTCCGACATATTCTTGAGTGGACCCGAAACTTTCGATTTTTTGACTGTTGGTTGACTCGTGAAGTCTCGAGGGGAAGGGTGGGGGGCCAGTCCGAGCGAGACTTCCAATCAACCTGAGCCTAGCCTCGTCCTGGGTCGCCGACCTTTCCTCTCCGCACCTTTCTTAAAGGCCCTGCGGAAAAATAAGTAAGCTTGCATGCTGTTTTATTCAAGGAATGTGCAGATGATATCCTGTTTCACCTCGTAGCCCTATACAGGTTTCATTACTGCAATGGAGTATAGTGGTATAGTGGTACTACAGGTATCGCTTCGAGGATCATCAGTAGGGCAAGCGAGCTGTAGTACGTCATAGGCGGGGAGACCCGGGTTTATATACACCCCTAACTAGGTCAAGTGTGGCGGATGATAGAATAGGTCATTGTTTATTCGGCCAGAGGTGATCTTTGCAGCGAGTAAACAACGTGGTTAACCACTAAGGGGCTAGAATTGATCTAGCAGCGTTTGAATGAATTTGCGAGTTTCTTATATGAGTTTAAAAAACCATACTTGTAGATGATACTTTTTTTATAAAGAATGCACTTCAGTATACCTTGCAGAAGAATTTTTTATTATAGTTTAATTCAATAAGGGAGGATACCAAGCTACTAAGCCTGTTTATGAAATCATCTTTTTTGGTGCAATTACGTGAGATGCGAAGGGTTCCCGTATAAATTATAGCTTTTTTAAGGTGATAGCTTACATATGGATCATAGTGTGGAAACCTTATCACTTTAAAGTTGTAGTAATCTGTTTTATTATATTGTTTTGTATATAATACTCTTTCGAAAATATTAATTTCTAAATCTAAGAAATTACATTCAGCAGAATTTTCATTAGTTCTACTGATTTCTCAACAGTTTTTATAACTATTTGATATAATACCATTTATAAAATTATCCTTAATTATGAATAATTAATATGTCGTCCCTGTACCTGAAAGGGTAAAACTCCCTACTGGGGAGGGATTTATTAGTTGAATTTGTATTCAAAAATGAAAGCGTTAAGTCGGCAATGATTGGGCTTGCATTTCCACCTTGTGGAACACCTATTATCTGTTTGTAAACGGAACTACCTACTCTACAATAGGAGTTGTTTAACAAGTAAACTAACATGTATATTATGTCTTGTAAAGTGTATGATCTGTAGTTACCAGAATGTGAGGCTTCGTCGCTATAAAAACATCTGTAACGGTTAACCGTCAGGAATTTTTTATTCAAATTTTTAAAGCTAATGTTAATAATTTCGGATATGTTTGCAATAATTATGTTGTGAGGATTATTTGTAATCATATCGACAAAATCAGCTGTACAGACCTTCAAATTATTGTTGTGAATGGAGCAAATTGAACTAGATATGTTGATATCATTGATAACCCAAAATATTTTGATAAACCTTTATTGTTTTTGGCGCAATAGGCATAGGTTTTGAAGTGTTTTTTAGGTGCGTGAGAATATTCATAATTTTCACAGCCAAGGGCTTAATATATTATTTGATTCACCCGTTATAAATCTAAATTTGACATGAAGTTTAAGTATACAGTAAATTAACGGAACCGCACTCTCCACATTGGGTTTCAAATTGATGGAATTCAAAAAGCTATGATGTTTTTCAATGACATCATTAATGGGTATATTACGCTTAACATATACATTTAAAGAGCTACTGTTCATGTTATCTATCTTCCTGCTTATTATGTCGTAATAGAGTCGTTTACAAATAATACCATAGTTCCAAGATGCTTTATCGAGAGGACAAAGGGTGAAAGAATTTTCAATAAAGATAGCATCAGTACTAATGTTATTAGGACCAAGTGTTCTATTAGGTTTACTAGTACAAATCATCGTCCTGCGAGGAGCCGTTTGGGCAGCTGCTTCATTCGTGATCTCCGCTTTGACAGCTCTTCTGGTTTTCCTACATTGCGTTCAAAATTTATGTCGTGACTACGCATATCCACTGTGCGTGAAGGCATAGTTGTTTTGCCTACCATCGTTCTTGATCGCCGACGTAAATAAGCTTGATTAGTAGGACTTTTGTGACGTACATTGGGTTGTCGGATTATAAATGTTGTTTTTGCTCAAAAAGAAATTTCGCTACAAGAAAAGAATTACCGTACATTAATACAAGGATAATCTCCCTTGTTATCAATGACATGTCGCCAACGTCCTCGCAAAGAATGGATGCCTTTCTTGAAGATCTGCGGTGGCTGCGAATCGAAGACCTTTAACACGCAAATTTCGACTTCATCACGGTTCTTGAAATTTTTTCTGCTCCAAGGCGTGCTGCGACCGGAAAGATGGTAAGGTCTGCCGTAACTGTTTGGCCTGGATCCAGCACCTCAAAGGCACAAGACCTCTACTGTTCCACCAAGCAGAGAGCATGACTTTTTACCCTGAATGTCAGGCTTCGTCGTTGTTTTCGGAACCTCACCGGGTATCAACCATTTTCGCTTTCGTGCGCTATTTCGTAGTGGAACCACTTCTCATCCGACGCCGCAATGGAGTCATAGGAACCGCTGTTCCTGGATTTGCGGACGAGAATTCCAGCGACGGCGACTCGTGCAGCCTTATTTGTGTCGCTGAGCTGATGTGGCACCCATCTTTCACACCGATCAGACTTCCCATTTGTACGCAAACGATGGGCAAAGGTGGAGTGGTGACAATCGAACCTCTGTGCGAGCTCACCTGTAGTTTGTGTTGGATCCGGCTCGACAGCTCCCTCTAACTCCTGACTACCACAACTTCAGGACGCCGTTGCTGTTGTTCGTCTTCGAGGCTCTCATCACCGTCTCGGAAACGTTGAAACCATCGCTGGCATTGAAGTAATGATGGAACTTCATTACCAAATACTTCAGACAAGATGCGATAGGATTCTGCAGCAGTTTTTCCTTGCTTGAAGTCGTAGAGCAAGCCAACCCGCACTCGGTACTTTGCTCGACCACCGCTAATCCAAAAAATCCTTTAAGAGTGTCAACGAATCGGAACGAAACTTTAGAGTAAAATGCCTTCGGAAACACTTGTTAAACACATGAAGATACATGATCCAAGAAGTGACTGTAGCAGAGAAATGAGATATCAAAAGCAGGCGACATTTATAATCCGACAAGCTAATATTATTCTCAGGCGCTTGCACCCGACTTCAGGATCCTGCTTCGATTTCCCGGCTTAGCCAACCAAGCTTTTCATCCTCCCGTACCTTACGCCGTCCTTAATCTGTTTTGTCTTTATACTAATCCTATTTCAAAGTGGACATTATTAAACAAAGGTGGACACAGTTAAAGATGAACTAGGCACGTTTAAGAAAGTAACAATAAACGTCTTTTAAGAATTTGTCCACCCAGTGTGCCTTGGAAAAATTTTCTGAATAGGCATGGGATTGATTCATTGGCTAGGATTATCTTTTTAGCTTAATGAAAAGTGTTGTAAAAGAATCAGTTTTTAGTACGTCATATAGAGAAGCTGCGCCCGCCGCACATCCATCGAGCAACGCTGGATGTTAACGTGATTATTCGAGCAATTATGGTTTACCTAAGATGGCAATGTGGTAAAAATGTTCGCTGGCAATCCTCCCAGATGATTCGAAGGTTTACACCTAAGTTAAACGTTGACATTAAATGAGGTACGCTGAAAAAACGTTGCGTGAAAATTGTACATAGATCCCTTGCTTCCCGAATAAATTCTCTTAGTCGTATTCGCAGAATGCGTTTAGAGCATCATCTGAATCTGGGCGAATCCTGAATCAAGATCCTCTTTGCCACGCATTCTTGCTTTCATACTTTCAGATGTTTTCATATTTGGCCAAAACAATCTTTTCAGCCGCTATCGTCATGGTACATCACTCCATACAAGAAAAACGAAATTGAATGAATTTTCACCTTAGCTTGTATCTGACTTCTCATATACGTGAAGGAATCATTGCTACGAAGTCGCTTCCTCTGACCTCACACTACTGCCTTCTTTTCAACCGAAATGTGGAATCTTCTAAGCTTTCCTTCAACTGGCAACTGATCGTGGCAAACTTTAACCAAAGCGTGGTTCTGTCACTATCCCTACTAGAATTAGCTGCCTTCTACGTTGCACATATTCTTCTAAACAGAATCATGATGTGGTACTAAGGAGGTAGCAATCACCGCTCCCCCAAGGGGTGATACTGTGTTCGTAATAACACCATACGACAGTGGTTCGATGTCGTCTGGATAGCCTACAAGTTGCGCGAAGTTCGTCTTCGATAGCGGGACCTAATAACAAGCGTCTGAATAATAATTGTCTGAACTCAAAAGAAGTAGGACCTCGTTGCGTAGCGAACGTCTGGTTTCGGAAGACGGTTGCTGTAACGAGTGCTGCTGAAGATGAGAACAGTTGCGGAGCAAATTGAAGGACAGAAGTACTGAGGCACAAACTAATTGCGTACTGGACGGTCCGGAGAGAATGCCTACGATAAACTTGCAGAAGTGGAGGACGATTTCATGCAGTAAAAGTACGCAGCAGTACCTAGATGATAGCGGATTTCAAGTTTTACAAAAATGGCTTTCCGCAGGCCGGGTCTTGAAGGTGCGCGTCGGCTCTCTCGGACGCGCAGCATATCTCCATACTCTGAAACATCGTCAATCATATGATGTGGCACAGGATGCTCGTCGGCCGGCCTGTCAGCGGGTCCTAACGCCTGCATTTGATTGACCGTGCTCAGCTCAGCTTGCGAAAGCGAGCAGTTTCTACTGGCATCTCGTGGGGAGCGGTAATTGCTACCTCCTTAGTACCATAGCATGATTCTGCTAAGAGGAAAATTTGCAACGTGGAAGGCGGCTAATGCTTGTTGAGATAGTAACAGATCTATTTGCCACGATCAGTATCCAGTTGAAGAAAAGCTTAGAAGATTCTACAGTTCGGTTGAAAAGAAGGCAATAGTGTCAGATCAGAGGAAGCGACTTCGTAGCAATAATTCCTTCACGTATATGAGAAGTCAGGTACAAGCTGAGGCGAAAATTCATTCAATTTCATTTTTTATGGAGCGATATAGCATCACGATAGCTGCTGAGAAGGCCAGAGGAGGCCAAATATGAAAACATCTGAAAGTGTGAAAGCAAGAATGCGTGGCAAACAGGAACTTGATTCAGGATTCGCCCAGATTCAGATTTTGCTCTAACCGCCTTCTTCAAAGACGACTAAAAGAATTTATTTGGGAAGCAAGGGATCTATGATCATTTTTTCACACAACGTTTTTTCAGTATACCTCTTTTAATTTAGAAGATGGTTAGTTTATTTTTTATTATTCTGTGTGCAACAAAATTTGTTGGGGAGGTTTTTGCATAGTTTAGTTCAGGTTAGTTTGATGCGACTGAATGCGTGAATTACTACCGCGCAGCAAGTCCACTCGACTATGTATTAGTTCGCCGTACTACCGTCATGAACGGTGGTCTTGGCCTCGTTTCGTTACCGAAGTTTTCAGCCCCTCGTTTTTCAGTGGTCATAATGTTGGGCCTCACACAGAAGTTCAGGCATCCATTCAATGGCCTCACGGGCAGGGTAGCCCTTCGAGTGCAGTTTGCTTCGCAAGGCAGGAACAGGCCATGTCCACCGAGCGCTGCTCACGAAGAAGGCATCGAAGGACAATGGTGCTCTGCCCGAAGCACAAGCGGACTCTCCCCAATGCTTTTCTGGGGCTCAAGCGCATCGTGATCAGTGGGTTAATCGCAAGGGAGCACTTTCTGAGTTGTAGCTATGCCCGTGAAGAGCACAATAGGGGCCTGCCGCAGCTAGAGGTGTCGTGACTATCGTAGCACGCTATGCGTGTCCGCAGCACCTCCGTCTCTCTCGTGCTCTGCCAGCCGCAGTCTCTCGTCTTCCTGTCGTGATCCTATTAAGTCTCTTCTCCGGATGTCTGGGCAGCGATTAATTGGCTGAGCATCACTCGAACCACCTAATGAGATATGGTTGGCCGAGCTGATTCGGACAAATGCGCCTAGATTGTCAACAAGGGCAAACCCACCGGCATCTAGGAAAAAGTTAAGCGCTTCAGTTGGCGTTCCTGTGAATTTATCGCACCTGTTTCAGGCTCCTGTTCGGACAATGCACTGCTGTGTGAGCAGCTCTGCATAACATTGTCTCCGGAGACATACGAATGTGGATGTTGGAACGACCATCTGCTCCAGTCAAATGGAATCAGCTGCAAAGGTAGTGGGAGGAGCACTAGACAAAGTATCCGTTGGAGGCGCCCCGCTTTTCAGTGATCGCCAGTCAACAAGAGACTGCCACAACGACGGAAGCCACTGTGGGGACAACTCGGCTGAAGCGAGACCGGACGGTGTGGCCAAGGGAGAAGGACACCGCCCCGCTTTCGTTCACAGGCAACAACTTCGCCGAGTTTCCCATCTCTGATGCGCCGTATCTCGAGACCAACATCACGATCGAGTTCAGGTGCGCAGCAGGAGTTGTTTCATGGCTGTGCAGTGCTCAGCAGCGAAAGAACGTGAAAGACGTAGGAGTGGTGTCACATATGAATGCACCACATATTACCTATTCAATAGGTGTAGGAGAACAGTAGTGAAACGGATGACGGGACGCACATATGATAGACCCCTTGAACTGGGATCAAACTTCAGTTGACCAACATCCACTGGACTGCTCATAACTTACTCCACGATGTACACACTTTCTTCCCTTGTTCCCGTAAGACTCACCTGCTTTGTATCATTTGATCGTGTAAACCACTTTCAGCCATTTGCGGACCCCTCAGTTTAGAAAGTTCAACAAATCAAAGGAAAAGTGCATGATCAAGGGTTGATACTATTCATAACACATTTTTCACCACTAGGTCTACCAGTTTTTCTAGTTATCTACTCAAAAAATAGTGTACGCTCAATGCACAAAAACCTGGATTTCCGCTTTATCTTTCACTTGTGATAACAAGCTCGATCTCAATGGCTGATTTTTGCCGAATGGGTGCCACAGTCACCTAGGAGTAAATGTTCATAAGGCAGTGGCGAAGGAGGAAAAGAGAAGGAAAGAACACTCACTCACCGGCATGGTTCTACTTCCACACTTCTTCCTGGCTTTTTCGTATTGGTGTTTGAGCATAAAGTGAGATGCAAGCTGAAAAGAGTAATATAAGTGAAATCAGTGATCAACGCCTTGCCGTAAGTGACTCAACCACGGCAATCACAGGCATTCGTACATTTCCATACAATGAAGAACATATTGTTCTGGAAAAACAGAGCGGAGCTTCGGTCCAATCTACTGACGCTGAATATTACAGAACGTCGGAAAAGCGGGACGCGATTCTCTTCTTTGCGGGACAGTTCGACGCAGATGACTATATATCAATTGCCATCATTGGCCCCAATATTGTTCTCAGGTGACTTTTCTGTTCTTTGGAAAATATATTCGTTCAGGTTGCATTTTGTGTGATGCACTGCCGCTGCCCCACTCTTCAAAAATGAATGAACAGATCTGTAGTTTACGACTGGGTTTGAGCCTGTGTCCAACCCCTTGCAGGAACAGCCAGTTGTTCCAAAGACTGTTTCCAAAGCTTGGACCGCACTATGACCCTGCAAGGTGTGCGGGGTGAGGTAGGGAAAATACGGCTAGGACCAGGCTTTTTCCTTCAAGTGAGCTACTTTCTCGTAGCAAATAGTTACATCGATACCTTGATCCCGCTTATTTCAGAACGGTCGAGATATTCAAAAATGTCCATTCTGTCTAACCTAAGCCCGTATGTCGAAAAGCAGTCCGAGATCACTGATTGATACCTTGAGGAATATGTTTGGTTAAGGCAATGAAAACGAATGAAGAAAGTGAATGAAGAAAATGAAAAAAATGAATGAAATGAATGAAGAAAATGAAAAAAGTCTATTGAGAAATCCTTGTGAGGTTTGATGTCTCTCTCATGCACAGCTCAGCACTTCCAACACATGAGCATGGTGGCCCATAAATACTGAAACGAAAGCTAGGTCGTATAAAAATGACTAGAATGGAGAAAATTAGTACAAATTAAGCCACCATTTACATGTGCGTGGGAGGTCCCTCGGTGGAGCAGTACCATTCAGAAGAGTGCATTCCTACCTTAATAAGAGCCTTCAGATAGTATAAGACGCTTTGCAGGATGCGCCGCAGCAGCATCTCTTACGGAGTTTTAGTGTTCACTGGTTCTAAAGGCAATATCAGACACTACGTTTTCCAAGCTGTGTAGATCAGATTTCTTCTTAAGGATGGTAAATGAAACTGAAAACGGAACAAAGCAAAAAGTTAAAGTTGGAAGAATGTTATGTCTACTTTTTTGTAGGCATATTGTTGAAATATAGATGGGAAACCAGTTCCACTTCCTGGCATTTTTAATGCTGCTGGAGAGTGAGACCTGCTCCTAAAAAGTGGAGCTGAGCTCCAAAAATGATGTGATTTTGTTGTGGTATTCAGACGAAGATTCTTCCTGATTTCACCCTTTTTATAGAAAAACCCTGAGTGTATGGGTGGAAGACGTATTAAGGAAATCGTGGATGTATACAGTCGGTCTAAGGTAGTCTTATCAAACATTTATTAGTTCTTCGACCTTTCTAGAGTAGGTCAGCTAGAAAATTTTTACGTCAAAGGAAACAGTGCCTGAATACCATACTTGTAGGGTGCCAGGTTAATACATTTTCATATCTGATCTCTTCTGCCCATAGCTGAGTTCTCATTTCGTTCATAACAACGTAGATGTTTCCAACGGATTCTTGGTCCTCGTTGGCTCCAAAAACATTTTCGATGCAGGCGTACGGAATTTTATTCTGGAGGCATTGAAGTAGCCTGCACGTCATCCCGGATTGGAATATTCTGCGATGATTCCTCAGTAATTTAGCAACTTCGGAATGGGAGTGCTCCATTGCGGACCCGCAGAAGAGGTCGTTTTAAATCAGAGCTCACCACTTTCTCATAAAAGAAGCTACAACCACGGTATTTGTAAGGAGCATATGTATGTAGTACTAAGGATGTGAGACATGAAACTTATCGTATGGATTTATGTTATTGAAAAATGTCTCCTAAGGACTTATTTTGCTGCAACACGGTGGGCCACTCTGGATAACTGGTACTGGTACTGATAACTGGACTCTATTACGGTCTCACGATGAGATGCGTTGCTAGACACAGGTGAGAAGCCATACTGATTTATTCGTCTCATCCACTCGATAATAGAGCTCTCAAGAAACCACCCAAGAGCATGAAGTTCCAGTTATGGCTGCAGGTTTAACTGGACAGCGAAAAACGTAAAGGATTGTAGGAAGGTAAGATTGCTAACTGACCGTATATTGTAGCTGTTGGCTGCTTGTCACCTTTGCAGCAGAAGTGGGGCCTGTTGGATCCTCGGAACATGAGTGCACAAACAATGTGGATCGGTAGAGCTGGTTGAATTTCTTAGGACAGAGCTGTGTGACAGAGAGAAGCTACGCCACATAATGAAAGATGTTTTCAAACTCCCTTTCAGTTCAGGACTGGGTGCTATGGGTTTGACCGCAACCAAATAAAATACACCCTTAGTTTGGGAACAATATTCATTTCCGGATTCAAGCCTGTACTCCCTTCTAGGCCCCTTCTTTATTGGTGTAACTGCAAATACTATACAAATACGGAGAAGCCAAACAGCTCGTCAGATGCACATATTTCTCCAACGGAAACATTAATGGCAATCATTAGCCTACTCTAAAGTGAGTCTCGCCATTGCAGAATCTCGGAAGCTAAGCGTCGTTAGAAATATATATGGATTCCTTCTCGCTGCTCTATACACCAACTATCATATCGAGTCTACTATTATTTAACAAGCACTCCGTCACGCATCGGCGTGCCTCGCATTTGCTCACTTGGCATGATGTTGTAGTACCATCAAGCTAAGGAGAATAACATCAAGTTACTGCTGCTCTACTTGAGCAGCTTTCGTCCCTCCCTAGCAGTACAAAAGGCAATATTTGAGCACCTCATTATGTTCCAACCCTGCTCTATCTTCCTAAGATTAGGCGAGTAGTTTTGCGTTATGAAGTCATCTAGAACCCGCTCCCCCCTCCCCTCCCCACTACTACATACGCTCAACATCGACATCATCTCCAGACCGTTCAGTGATGCCATTTCTTGTGCTAATCAGTGGCTCCGTCCCACATGTTCTTGTGCAACCCTCCTGATTCCCCACAGCAGGGTTCCCACTTCACCCTAGCGCCAAGTTGACCGCAGGTACCTTCACTCCTCATCCTCAAGCGGTCTACCTCAGGCAAAAATCGACATTTCCCATAGGTGCTGAGCGTCTGATCGATTTTGGTCATACGACGAAAAGCCTTTTTGTCAGGAAGGAGGATTCCACCAGTTTCTAATACATACTATGTTGAGCAGAAAACCTTTCCACAAGGGACCGTCACAGCAGGGACGTATTGCATAAGCCCTAGTTTATACTTGCACTGCTGCGCGGCGCGGCACGATGGTCGGCACAGATATCGACCGGGCGGCGCGAAAAATCGATATCTATGGCGATCGCAGTGCCGCGATAATTTTCGGCTATCCGATCCGGATATCCCGATCCGAGTCATCCAATTATCCGGCCACCGCGAAATCACCCTTATCCGAATAATCCAAAAATTCGGGGTCCGCGAAATTGCCATTATCCGAATCGTCCAATTATCGGATCCTGGAGAAATGCGACGATTAGGATAAAATCAGATAACCCGTTCAATTTCCTCGCTATATTTTGAAGTCGCGCACCTTGGATAAAAGCACATTCAAACCGAACTTCGTGAAAGAGCACGCTGTTGAGTCATACGTTTTCGCGCCCCACTGTGAAATAGTGTCGTAATGACGTTGAATACATTTAGCACGCCCGGTTTTTTACTTAATAAAAGTAAAAAGGCCTAAAGAAGATTGGAGGAAGATTGGGGTTGTTCTATTCTCGATGTTTGAGGAACCAGACGTTTGGCGGCCGATATAAGTGTTTTTTTTAACGTATCGCTAGACGGCGGCATGTTGATCTTGAAACTCGTCCAGTGACCCGACCAGTTAAAAAATGTTACACATAGAGAGATTCTTTTAAATTGAAGACAGGGTGCAGAGATGTCTTTCAAAAAGCTATCACGATGGTTCGCCGTGACATGATTGTATGCCCAAATGAGTATGCGATTGTCATGGATAAATCTGAAGCGGCACTTAAAGCCCTCCCAGACTTCTGCGGCGTTGCCGCTGCCCTATCCTTCATCAAAGGGCAGGGACGCAGAGCTCGTCGCCAGCGGCGAGCCCAGAGGCGCCGCTGGAGTGGCACCGCCGAATATGATTCGAATCACTCGAGACGGCGCCGCTGGAGCGGCGCCGGGAGAGTCTGTCTGCGCTCTGCCCTTTCGCGGCGGGGATCCAGAGCGGAAACGGGCGCGTCACCAGTTGGTCCCGACTGGAAGGACTACAGTACCTCGCCGTCGCCTCTGAGTGGCGCCGCTGGCCGGCCGGCACCCGCCGTTGAGCGGCGTGACTCATCGATTTCGCCGTCCGCCGCCCTCCGCTGGCCGCAGAAGTCTGCGGGGGCCTTTATGTTTTCGCAACTACTAGCCTTATCGAGGGTGGAAAGGGGTAGAAAAAATGTACCCAAACTTTGCTTAAGGAGGTTATCTGGGGCACTGATCACGAATATGGTATCGATTTTTGAAATTTCGGTCGATTACCGTGGTTTAACACGTGTGCGATCCCATAGCAAAACTTGAGGATCCCTAGCTCCTTGGGTTCAAGGACGCTTTCGCGAATACCACAGTATGAGCATTCATCTTTCCTTCTTTGACGAAAAGTGAGAGTCTTTCGACAATTGCGCTGTTGCTGTTGCAGTCCTTCTGATTAAGGACTCCTCTTTAAGGAATGGTAGTATTCTGATAAACTGCATCTTGCGTTAATGAGTCGGATATCCGAAATCCGGGGTTCGCGAATTTGCCATTATCCGAATCATCCAAAAATCCGGGGTCCTCAAAATTACCGTTATCCGAATCATCCAATTATCCGAAGATTTTCTATCAAGCCAACGTATACTGGCACACTCGGCAGCAGCGGTAGCGGCCAATGTTTAAACATAGGAACATCGATTTTGCGGGGACTGATGCCCCTACGGCGGCAGCAGTCTTGCGGTGCCGCAGACCCGCGATGACAACGGCGGGTGGTGCGGCGCTGTTAGGGTTACGGTACGCAATAATGCGTAGTTTTGCCGGCAGTTGCGACCTCTTGGAATGTCAAAGATCTAGTAAGCAAAACGCTTTTTCTTTTGTGAAGAAGCGTTTTCTAAGATAAGTTAGGAGTACTTGAATGTAAGCTACGAAATCTAATAGAACAATCCTTATAGCTCAACAGTTCTGTACCATTTTGCGCTTGCTCTCATTTTTGTCGATCTACCTCCACTAAAAGTTCCTCGCTTGACAAGCAGCTCGAAGATAATGTGGTAGGCCTTGTGATGACAGCATTCCCTCCGATGCCTTGTTGAGTCCGGGATCTCTGTCCGATGGAGTTATAGCTCATACTAAAAAAACGGTCTGCTTTGTTGTTGCGTTTCTGTGCAAAGGTTTTCCCTAAACCTCAAACAGCTAACTGGTGACTGGAAGGCCACGGAGATTTTCAGTGCAATTAAGGTTACCTAATATCGTGCTAAGGTTTTTTGCTTTATGTTTTGAGTGCAGGATTCCATACGCCTTCATCTGTCGACACTACCGGTGATTATGTTGTTGGTTGTCAAGCTCCTTTATGGACAGAAATTATGCACCAACCCACTATATCCCTAGCAGGTATATTCGTTTTAAAAATGTATAGAATAGATGAACCATAATGGACACTTATCTATCACGTCCTCCTGCGGGTCTCTCCCACTGCTCCTGGCGCTGCGGGTGAGAGCCGCCTTGAACTGCGGCAGCCCTTGGAGACCTTTGCGTGCGGCGGCTCCGCGACAACTCGTCCGCGCCGCGGCTTCCACCACAGTGGCAGCGTGGGTCCCACTGCGGCGGGAGCGATATGTACGAGTTCTCGGGATGCTGCCGCGAGACTCTGTAGAGGGCCTGTGCTCAAGCATTGGTCGCCGCCGCTACTGCCGATGTGCCCTGCCTTAACAGTCATTGACCGACAAACAAAGGAGCGTCACTTTCAAGTTACATACAACAATTCCAATCGATATTGGCCTCCTGATCGAAACCTTCTACCTGCTGTGAAGGCGTTTTGTCGACGAATCACCAACTCCCACACTGATCGGTTAAAACCGAAGGAAAATCGATAATATCGATCGATATTGGCTACTTCCCACCTGATGTGAAGACATTCCGTCGACGATCATCTGAATTCCCAGTCACGCTGGGCGGTGTGTGTCTCCTGAACCCTGTTAGAGAGGAAGGCGTTGGGTTGTCTTGGAAGTTCTCAGCGTTTTGAGTGCTTCATTTTGAACTACCATTACCTTCCTAAATCTTATCGGGCTTAGTCGAAATACGCACCGTTCGAATCAGCACACTTTTGCCAACAGGCCACTACTCCACCAGCGAAAAAAAATTAGGTGGTCGAAAAAACCACGAAAGCTGGTTTGGCTTGGTCCTGATTGGTGAAAGTTTTACCAGCGAGAAAGTTCTGAAAGTGTTAGTCGGTTGGTGAGAGGTCTGGAAAATGTGGCGGACGAGGCAGAAGTTGAACCCATAATTCGTTCAATTTTCGAGTAGTGATTTGTGAAACGTGTGGGTGGGCGTTATCGGGCAGAAGAATCGGGCCTCTTTAGCTGACCTATGCTAGCTGAAGACGAAATTTTCGGTGAATTTCGTCGATTTCCTTAGAGTAGGACTCTGCTGTGATTGTTTGGCCTGGTGCAAAAAAGTTGTAATGGATCACACCAGCCGCCGACCACCACACAGTGACCACTACCCTTTTTTGGTGGAGGTTCGCTTTTAGAAATATCTAGGGGGTTCGTCGGCGTCCAACCACTGTCCGGATCATGTCACTCCGAGTTTGTCTCTACATCCCCAATCATTCCCGATAAAGGAAATCTCCCAATATACGGAAGCTTCCGACTACCGGGGTTTTCCACTGTGCTCGACATATCACTCATTATGAACAGTTGTGGCCGTTATTATGAACGCGAATATTAATATTATGAACTCGTTATGAACGCGCGGAAAACGTTCATATATTAGGTTGGAAAAAATCTCTTCACACTTCGAAAAGTTTTTTACCGTTCTCCTTGTAAACACACAATCCAGTATTGTTTGCTGATTTCATAATCCTATCACACTTGTCTACAGTTCGCACGCGGACGCTGGTCAAAATCCTTCTTGTACTTCGTTATCTGTCCACTCCTCCGAATCAATGCCAGATCTGCCTCATGGCCATTTTCGGCACGTCATTCTTCATTAATTCATTAAAGGATCTACAGCACGTCAGGCAGCCGACCAAATTAACCATACATATGGCTTGGGATCTACTACTCATCGCCCCCGTTGTGAGTGGTTCGGAAAGTTTTAAAGGGAGATTATTCACTAGAGGACAAAGCAAGGTCAGGAAGGCCAACTGAATTGGACGACACTGAACTACTCCATCGTCTTCGTACCGATAGTAGGCAGACGACACGTCAACCGGCAGAAAAGCTCGAAATGTCTCATAAGATATTGGGAATCCATCTGAAGGGTGTTGGCTTTACATGGAAATTTGAAGCTTGGATTCCACTGCCCTGTCAGACGCTCAGTACAAAGCGACATGTTGCAAGACTCGCAATAAAGGAGCTGAGCTGGGAGGTAATGCCACATCCACCATGTAGCCCTGACCTCGCCCCTACCGACTACCATCTCTTCCGTGCTCTCAAGCAAGAAATTGGAGAGAAATATTTTGAAGCGGACGAAGACCTCAAAAATTGGATTCAGCAATGGTACGACTCCAGAACTGCAGTGCTTGCAGAGGAATTAGAAAAGTACCCAGTCTTTGGAGAAGTGTATTGGAACAAAATAGAGTTTATCTCAATTGATTTGACATTGTAATTGTGAAGTAATAAGTCTTTGAAAAAAATGAAAAGACTTTTTTCCAACCTAATACATCCAATACGTTGTCGCACAGATGCCTCTCGTGACTATGAACGAAGTCACAGAAGGATAGGTATGATCACAAATACAGTCAGCAACTTGCTCGCCTTCAGTTTCCATGTGGGACCGGAAATATATACGTGTGTTTTAGGCACGACTGTGGTGAAGGAGCGATCGAGGACGTGTATCGCGGTCCGTTCGCTCTCAAAGAGTGGCACTCGGTGATGGTATGGAGGAAGTTCTGTGACCGAACGCAGCTGAAGGTGGATTCCAAACCTCTGATGGTGGACCTCACCGAGCAGTTCAGGGTGAGTGTTGCGGGGTGGTGATCGAGACATTAGTAGTGGTAAACGCGCATTGCTACCTGCTCTCTCGACGATATTCGAGTCAGTGTTGTAGTGGAACACGCAGGAGACCCACTATCAGGTGGAGCACTGATGCCCATTGCTTTGATTTCAGTGATCTCGTGATCCGTCTCCACTTAACGTTAGCAGTCCTAGAATTTCATCGAGTCACATGAGCGTTCAGAAGGGGAGCACTTGACAGAACGCTGTGCGTCTTCTGTTAAGTGGAAAAAGATGCTTATTGGAAAATATCCTGGTTAGGTTTCTAGGCGCTCTACCTGGAGTTTTTAATGTGCGAAACGTCGAATCGGTGCCCGTTCTTCTAGCTTTTAGTTCTTTCTATTAGTGTGAAACTCTGAACCCACGTGATTAGATTTTTCTTCATTTCATGCAAGAAACCTAATTTATTCCGGGTTAGTACGACGTCCACGGGTTATAGCTTGGATAGAAGTGCTTTTTTGACTGCAGGTATACACTTAGAAAGCCGAGGACACCTTGTATTCGCGAACGTGAAGAGAAGGGACATCACCAATGTAGTAGTGCCCCTAGAGGGCATTGAAGGGCCGCCCTTCAGCCTGATTTCTGTTCGATCACTTCGCTGCCATTGGGAAACTATATAATCTTACTGTCCGTATTGGCACTGGAACACATTAACATTGAACATTGAAAGTTCCCTCTATAGGATCATTTTGAAGCCGAAGCGAGAAAAAGTGACAGAACACACGTTATGGAGCCAATTTCTATCTCACAAGATGCAGTCGTTTCAGTGCTGTCTTCATCTTTCTGGAGAGCTGCAAGTGCATAGTACTTGTCGCCGATTAGCACAGTGGAGCAGAGTTCATCTAAAAATTGCTTTCACTTCTAAATTCAATATTATCTACTTCTTAGTGCAGTTCTTGACACCTGCACGGACCAAGTTCCTAACTCATTCCGCATTTCTACGTTTCACACCATGTTGCTATAACCTTACTGGGACAATATGGGAGTTCCCTAAAGGTTTTTTTTACCTACTCAGATTAAGGGAAGAAAGATCTCAGCAGTTGTCTCACTTCCCTCTGTAATAGGTGGAAACTAGGTCAAGGGAATAGCCACAATGACAAATGGCTCTCGAAGGTCGAAACGCACAGCGTCTGTGAGAGGATGTTGCATTCTGGAGGGGCGGCACAGTGTTTTGAAAACAACAGTCGGGCATTGGAGTTCAAGCTTGCTGACGTCGTCGGCATACAGCAGCTTCCTTGGACGATGCTGTATGCCGACGACGTCATGCAAGCATGTGATGAGAAAGCCGAACTCAAAAGACGGGCGAAGGCGTGGTGCGATCGCTTGACATTGCTCGGTCTCAAGCTAAACGTCAACAAGACGGAATACTTGATGTCTGATGTGAAGGAGCACGGATCCATTAAGATCAATGGTACTGAGCTCTCACGAGTTACATCTTTCAAGTATCTTGTAGTCACGTCCGACGGCAGCCTAAAGTTGGAGGTGAACGCACGTGTAAGTGAAGCTTGGTCCAAATGGCGCTCGTTGACTGGGGTGCTTTGCGACATGACAATGCCTGAGTACCTCAAGTCAAAGGTGAATAGAGCAGTCGTTCAACCAGTAGCGACGCACGGTGCTGAGTGCGGGCCCGTGAGAAGGAAATTGAAAGACGCCTCAGTGTAATGGACACGAATATGCTGAGGTGGACGGCTGGAGTAACGCGATTGGAACGCGTTCGCAATGACACCATACGACAAAGATTCCGTGTCGCTCCGATAGCCGACAAGTTGCGTGAAGCCCGTCTAGATGGGCCACGTCCTTCGCGCTAACGACGACACCGACTGTAAGATCGGCCTGAATCTTGAAGTCTCTGGAAAACGGCCCAGAGGACGCTCGAAGCAGCGTTGGCTGGATACGTTGCACTTGGACTTAAAGATGGCTGGTGTGCACGCTGATCAAGCATTTGATCGAGAGAACTGGCATCACCACACCAAAAGAGCGGACGCCGCCACCAAGCCGGATAAACGCTAATGAAAATCATAATGATGATTGGCGTTCAAGCTTTACCCGGAGCAACAGGAGCCCAAATATGATTCAAGCTATTTTCTTCGAGCATCAGGTGACTGTTACCGGTTATAAGCTGTTATACCGATTTTTTATTGCAATAAAAATCCAACCAAACTCACAAGCAAGGACACCAGGTGACCATGGCACTTTGAGATGAGTTGTACATATATCACTGGATGCGGCTTCGAATGCTGATTCCAAATACGTGTTCCATAACCACCAAACTCATCTGGGAGCGGAGCTGTGGACCATTTTCGGTTCCTCTTGGGTTACCGCTGTTTGAGCGCAGAGCATACCAATAACAACAGAGTGAGGTCAAGTAGGTTGGAAACAGCGCTGGCGGCCGAGCAGTGGTGGGGCAGTGGATGGAGTAGCGGCGTGGTTCGACTCTCCTGAGGCGCGCCACTTCTACACCTCTTCTACACTTCTTTCTTGCGCATTTGTTGGAGGTAGCTCGAACGGACCGGAGTTATTCGATTTATTTCGGAGGCCCTTGCCCCTACACTGAATTTATGAGGGATTGCGTTGTTAGTCGGTATGCTCGCATGAGAAACATTGCTCAAAACTGAGGAAGCTCGAGATGCTTCAAAATATTCAATCATTCGTTAGAACAAACCAATTTCTGCATATCCGAATCTTATGCCGTATATGCTCAATAGAAAGCTTTGAATACTGTGGGGCTATTCTTCGGTTGTCCGGCCCTGGCTATTATTTTTGGATCAAGTCAAAGTCGTTCATTAATCGTTACAAAATCTGACCGTCTTGTTCGAAGAAGGCAAGGGTGGCACCTCGAGCCGACATGCCTTTTTCAACCCCTTCGCGTGAAGGGGTTTGGCGGTTTCACTCTGAGACATCACGGACGTCGCACGCCCGACGAGGCTCACAGAATAGTGGGATTGCTTCAAGCTCCATGTCATCTACTCTGCACCAGTTTAACAGAGAAAATACATCCGAAATCCCTGATAGCGCGGCTTATCATGCGATATGGTGAAGCATCATTTCGCCGTGCTATCAGGATTTTCGGCTGTTTTTTTCTCTGGCGAATTGCTGTAAGTCGTCGATGAATCCGGCCCCTGGATGCTAATCGCTTGACTACTCTCTTTCTATCGAACGGCTTGCCACTCGCAGTGTTTATTCAATAACTCGACTCTCAATAGTACTGTATGTGTGATATAACGGGACCCACCGTGTCATTCGCTGTTGTAGCAGGTGAGAGCTCTTTCGAAAAGGATCGAACGTTGCACGAACTATTCAATTCAGTTCATTTATGCATCCTACTATGTGTTCTAATTCACAGCAAGTATAGGCTAGCAATGTAATTAAACTCGATAAGATGAAGAAGCCTATTAACAATAAGATGTAAAAATGAATAAAGCTATACCACTAAGATAGAATTTTGTATACGGTGTATATAGTGTATAGCGGACGGCCATCGTTTGTATACGATCGTGACGCTATTTCAGTTCTACAAAGGAGTTTCGATGGACGAAGGAGTGTTCGTTGGAGGAGCGCCTTCCCGCATCGATGCAATTGAGAGCAAGGTCGGAACCGGAAGCGGATTTCACGGATGTATCAGGAAGGTGAGGAGCATGGCTGCGTACCTTTCCGTGTTTCCAGTCCCCGTGAAAGGTGCGTTCAGCTTATCATCAACAACGACGTTCTCTTGGACACCGAGAATGAGGTGAACACCGCTGTCAATCTGCAGGATTTAGGCGAGTTCCTTTTACCATCAAGCAGAAGCGGCTGGACCAAAGCGAGTCTTCGTTCTGAATGTTTTTGGTAGTACTTGAGAAATCGCAGGCTCTCGTGTCGAATGTCGTCCGATTTCAGAATACTGCAATCCGATCACCCAGACGCAAATTGCTCCGCAGCCAAAAATCAGGGAAATCGATTTATCGACAGGGAAGCTCTACGAGCACGGTACGGGCGGCGAGATCTCATCAGGTAGAGTGAGAGGCAAACCTCGCAGAAAGCCGATGGCCGCCATGTGAGGCGAAGCCGCGTTCCTCCCATTTGTAGGTGCGGATTAAGGGGCGGGCCTTCTCGGGCCTATCCCTTAGGCGCCGGACATGTGGCGAGTGATCGGCATCCTCGGGTTTCTGACAATTCCCGGACGTCACGGCCTACCCTACGACTACTATGGAATGTTCCTCGAGCGCCTCGTATCTCATCGCATTTTAGCCGAAGTGAATGGCATCCAATCCACCACCCCTCCTCTGCACCGAACACCAGCCATCGTCGGGCCGTCCACTACTTCTGCACGTCCTTTTCCAAAGCTTCATTCTGGTGAGCCTTCGCGCCTTACGTGAATCCTAGGACGATCGATTTTCAGTTCTTGAAACCTTCATGTTTTTGAAATTTTTTCGGTTGAAATGTTGGAAGATATCGGATCGCTGAACTACATCAGTTATTTATTTATTTTATTTATTTTGTGGCGCGAATTATCGCGCGGTGCCATACAACACACCCACATGGAACACCCATTAGAAATGGCATGACAACACAAACATATCCAAAGAGAGATTACTAAAAAAAACAGACAATTGGATAAAAATAAAGGAACTAAATTCAGAACTATTTCAATCGCTGGTCAATGAATTTCTTAAATCGGCCGAGGGACATCTGACGCACATTATCTTTGAGCAGTGGTCGAAAAACCCGAATGGTTCTGTTCGAAAAAAGTTTGATCGGATTTGGCTTTGGCTCTTCATAACTGGATCGGTGGCTCTTAGGTAACCATATCTTGTTCTGGCCTCAGGTAGCACCGAAAAGAAGTCTGAGGCTTATATTTGTACTCTGCCTGTTAGTATTTTGAACATCATCAGAAGATCGAATTTTGTTCTCCTACTCCTTAGGGACGACAAAACCAATTGAGTAGCTCTGGTTTCACCATCGGGAATGGAGGAATAGTCCATCGCATAACACCTCAGCATCAGTTTGCGGGTGAAGTTATTCTGGACCCTCTCCAGCAGACGAATATCCTTGCGTTTGTGAGGATTGAAGACGGTAGTCCCACTTTCAACGATTGGCCTGATGCACATTTTATAAGCCTTGGGATTTTTTGGTTCTAAACATCCAAAAAAGATTGTAGATACGAGCCATACCTTTCTTTATGAGCATACTGTAGTGTGGCCCGAAGTCTAGATTGCTGTTTATGAGATAACCGAGATCTCTAACTTCGTCTACCCTTCTTATCGGAGTGGATCCGATAGAATACGTTGTAGTGGCGGTTTTATTCCCAATGACGAAAACCTGAGTTTTTTTCCACAGCAAGGGGTAGTTCCCAATATTCGGACCACTTGCTAACAAAATGTATAGCAGTTTGTAAGCGGTCCGTGTCCATTGGCGACTCTATGACCTTATAAATTTTTATATCGTCGGCGTACATTTTACATGTGACTCCAAGGTTTTCGATAATATTGGGGATTTCAAACGTGTAAATCAGAAATAGAATGGGGGAAAGAACCCCACCTTGCGGGACACCGCTGCATGCTTCATACATGGGTGAGAACTCTTTACCTATACGTACTTGGAAAGTCCTACTATCAAGGAAATCACGTATCCACGATATAATCCTATGGTGAATTCTAACAGATGATAATCTATGCATTAATTTGGAGTGGGAAACCTTGTCGAATGCTTTCCGGAAATCAAAGAAAACATCATCCACCCTTTTTTTGTCTTCCCTTGCTCTAGTCCAGTCGTTCATCGCTGTAAGAACTGCAGATTCTACTGACCTACCCTCCATAAATCCAAACTGGGCGCTCGAAATAACGTTGTGCCTGATTAAGTGAGCTACAATATGTTTTTTTTTTCGTAATTTTCGCAAACGCTCTAGCAAAAATCGAGGCAATGCTAACAGGTCGATAGTTTCTCGGGTCATTAAGCGGCACTTTCTTAGATACAGGTGTAACTAGAGCATGCATCCAGCGTTGAGGCACTTCTGATCTCATATAACTCAAATTAAAAATGTACTCGAGAGGGAGACCAATGAAGGGTAGAATTCTTTTAATAAAACGTAGTGGAACAAATTCCGGGGTCGTAGACGACGATGAAGGCCAGCTCTCAAGCAATTTAAGGATTTCATCTCTCTGGAATCTCTCGTGGGTTCCATTTCAGGATAAGACGGGAAATTTGCGATCTAAGAATCAGAAGGCGCAGTGCCTCTGCCCGGTTTATTGAAGGAGTCATAGAAGATCTTAGCCAAGAGATCTGCTATGCAGTTCATCCACTTTCCCGTACATTAGCTATCTACTAAATGCAATGCGTTTTCTATGGTTCACGGTGCAAACGCCGATCCAGAGCTCCTTGACTATTAGGAATAAAATTAGTGAATCCTCTACCAATGCCTCCTGGAAAAAGGGCTCCCCTCTGGATCTTTGTAATTGAGCAGGTAAGCGCTGGCGGTATCACTTTAGAAAACTAAGGGCAAAATGTACTAGCTGGGAATGCCCTATATTCTAAATGAGACCAAGTCCATTTTGTGGCACCTGAGTGTAGCACCAACAGGCTGAAGTCCAGATTTATAACAGGAGGTAGAGTAACCAGTCGCAAACCTCTAAAGCAGAATAGAGTCAGGAACTGTCCCTTTATATAACGGTCTTCGAACTCTTATACATCACCAGATGCCGGGAGAGGTTTCCATTTATAGACGTTCATAGGGGCGTAGCATGCTTGCTAAGACTCACTCATCATTAGCGGGTATTTCGGATTTGGTATATAGGAGGTTGAATATTTAGGACTTCAAACAACCTTCGTTGCCGTTGAACGGAACGGACATACGATGGTTCCGGCAACTCTTTGGATTTCAGGCAGGGAACTCCTAGGGAGTAGGGCGTGTAGAATACCACCAGGGCAAAAGCAGCTTCAAGCTAACACAGGCTCTGAGCACAAGCAATTTGTATTTCAAGAGGCGATTATTTAAGCAGAGGTATGGCTTCTGCAAGGAGCCATTAGGGAGTTGTTTCTAATGCTTGCACAGTGTTGAAGTGTTCCTCATACATTTAAAGGGGGAAGATCAGATACACACTATCAGTTTTTCTTACTATTCCTCGCTATTTTCCTAATGAATTTGTGATTTGTCGCCTTTTTGCAGTGAATTCGACGACGTTGCCGGAAGATCGGCAACCTCTCACCTTGAAAGTGGCAGAGTTTTCCGGTGCATCGCGTGTCGCTGTAGAAGCTCCATCGGATATCGTTGACTACCTCGATCTTCGCCTCAATTTCAAGCCGAACCAGCACACTGGTTTACTCTTCTACTGGCATGACATGGGTCGGTACCTAGCCGTGTTTTTGGAGAGAGGATTCGTCAATGTGCAAGTCACTATGGGTGCCGACACGGCCATTCTGAGGCGAGTGACAACAATTTGCGATTTCACGCCAGCGCCTAGCGTTGCAAATTCCATTTCGAACATCGTGAAGCACAAGCGAGAGACCCCAGAACAATACTTCCGAAGCCGCTTCACCGAAAGCCTTGCTTTCTAGCACAGTAATAGATGAGGCTGTTGGAATTTCTTCACAAACGTAGTCAGTCTAATTTTTCCTTCGCGTGCAAACTCCCAGTGCTGTACCTGGAAACCTTGCCGGTCCTTTCACAGCTCCAGGAAAACAACGAAAACACAGAACAATGAGATTGCGAAGCGCGATTATGGAGCAGCGCGAATAGCACTGAGCTAGCAAATAGACCAAAGATCAGGTCGGGTAATGCAACGAGGGCCAGGAAGAGCCAACTCAGACACTTGTTGCGTCCGAGCCGCGTCCCATTACCGTCTCGTGAATTTCCTACATCGCGGACGGGACGCTAGTCGGACGCGGACGGGACGCTAGTCGGACGCGGACGGGACGCTAGTCGGACGCGGACGGGACGCTAGTAGAACGCGGCTGAGACGCAAGATGCGGATGAGCTCGCGCGGATTCATTGCTCCCAATCACGTCCCACTGTGCCATGTGCTCTTGTATCGGACGAGGTTCGCATGTGGGCCAACAACTGCCGGCTTGACGCGTGCTTCGACTTTTTTGTCGGCTCGGTGGCTCAGGAATTCACCGTTAAAGCGACATGACGTCGGTACCAGCTCCATTGAGTATTATTGTGCGACAACAGTTTAGTAGCACTTTCTTATGTTGTTCTCTAGTGCCATACCACTAATACTGTTAATACTATGAAACACTCCAGCAAATTTATTGTTTTCCAGCACGTTAGAAGCAATCAAAGACAATTCCTTGAGGTTAAATAATGGACATCTCAACTCATTAGCAAAATATCCAAATTAATTCTACACTTGTCCAATTATAAATCCAATTATAAATTAAGTGAGTGTCTAGTTTAACATGAAAAATGTCCGGTTTAAAGCGAACCCTCCCCCCCCCCCCCCCGCCTTCCGAGCCGCTCATCAGTCGGACACCCGAAACCGCTAGAGGCGAGTTCAGTTCACAAGAAGCCAGACCGGACGCGCAGAAGGGACGCGGATGAGACGGTAACTTCCGAAACTTTTCTTGTGGGACGAGGATGGGACGCAAGAGAAGGTCTCACCACGAAAACTACCTTTGTGGAACGGAGCTGATACGCAACGCCGCTAATAGGTACGCGGATGGGACGCAACGGTCCTAATAGGTACGCGGCTGGGACGGAACAGCTGTTATGAGACGCGGCTCGGACGCAACGAGTGTCTGAGAAGAGCCTTCGCTCTTCCGTTCATCACTCATTTTTGCGACGATGCAGAAGTGAGCTAGATGACTTTGACAGCATTTGAAGAACCATGTGTATCCCTCGGAGGATTTCCTCCCTGGCACTCCGGTGTACTGCTTCCACAAAACGTCACGCAATGGTATCCAGTTGCCACTTTTTCACAGCAAACATGTTGAGAAAAGAAACTCGATCGAGGAGTAGCGATGCTTGTTAGTGCACGCTTCCGAAATTCTTGGCACCACATCGTTCCGAATGTGTGACCTTGCTTCGAAATCTAGAATCATGCTATACTATATAATAATCCGCTAAGCGATGAGTCACACTATCGATCGGCGGTGAGTCATAAAATAGCGGAAATTAGGGGCCACAAATTAAGGCAAGAAATTAGCGGAAAATACCCAGACGGCTTCTACGCGCCTGGCGACTCAGTAGACGAGCAGAACATGTCGGCGACCGTGCCTGGCGACTCGGCAGACGTGCCGAACACGTCGGCAACCGTGCCAGGCGATGCAGTAGAGTGCCGAACACGTTGGCAACCGTGCCTGGGCACTTAGATTATCATCGACGGAAGGCCTTCACAGCAGGGGAGACCATCGATATCGATCGATATCGTCGATTTTTTGCGGATGTCGTTCAAGCGGCACGAAACTTCAGCGCTGGGGCTAATCGTGGTCCTGACCGGTGGTTTTCTCTCAGATTTAATCGATCAGGGTGGAGAGAGGGAAGGGGTGGGAGACACGCCGGTGGTTTTCTCCCAGTTTTAACTGATCGGGGTGGGGAGGGGGTGGGAGACACGCCGGTGGTTTTCTTCCAGATTTAACCAATCGGGGTGGGAGGGGGTGGGAGACATGCGGGTATTATGGCCGAAGGAGTGCTCCACATCAGGTGGAAAGTTTCAATGTAGAAGCCAGTATCGATCTATATTATCGATCGACTGACCGGTGGTTTTCTCCCAGATTTAACCGATCGGGGTGGGGGTGGGGGTGGGAGACACGCAGGTACTATGGCCGAAAGAGTGCTCCACAACAGTCTGAGGACGAAAGCATTGACTAACGCAAACAAATTGCGTTTCTGAACTGTCTGAAGATAGTGCCAACGTTGAAGAGATGTTGAGGATGGAGGGAGGGAGAGCTGGGCGGCGTCATATCGAAGAACTACTCACCTGATCTTAAAGAAGGTAGACCAGGGTTCGGAATTATTAAGGTTTTCAAATACCTCTTTTTAGTGCTAAGATGCCGAGAAGGCTGCACAAGCAGAGCAGGTGCTTGAATGAGCGATCTTGGCTTAGTGACTCTCTAAGGTCGCGCGAAGCGCGCAAGTGCTTCGACACGCCGACTGGCGTGTCGAAGCACTTGTTAATTATAAGATATTCTGCCTTATTCGTTTGATTGATCGGCATTGGTCACTAGTAGACAAGTGTAAGCAGCAATTGCATTTCTAGGTTACCTAGAGGATTTCTCAAGACAAAATTTGCCTTCCATCAAAAATCCCCCCATAAGATTATATCGCAAAAGAAAACTGATTGATTTAAACGAAAAAATTGCCGTTATTCTCAATTAGTTTGCTCCGCTTTTCACGATCTGAGTGGATTACACCTCCGCAGAACTTGTTCGGTTTCGACCTGAAGAAGACGTGTACTACCGCCGTGATCTCATCGACTTCGGCGATGCGCCTACCATGGAGGAAGTGATCCATCGACCGAAGCATTTGATTTTGCCCTCGTCTAATTTCTAGATTTTTGCTAGCGTCTGAAATGCCGTAAGCGGTCGGTCGTTGCCCTACTGGATGAGACATTGGCTCGTTTCGATTTCTTTCTCCACTATTTTTTTCTGCTACTAGTTGAGTTGTTGGCAAAAGCGAGCATCGAGGATTGTTTGACTACGTCGAGCAGCTCCCGGTGCACTGAACCAGTACACATCCACCAAACGCATTTTTTCGGTGGAGCTCCGGTTTTGACATCAAAACCCCCAGCTCGTTGCGTTCCGGCTATTGCTTTCCGGCTTTACAGCTGTAGTGAAGCATCCGTTTTTCACCGCTGGTAAAGATTCGACCCGGGCCCCCTCGCTTGAACCGGTGCGCTCGAACCGGAGCTGTCGGCAGTCGGAAGCGCGGCGGTTTACTCGGGTTTCCATCAAAGCATGAGGTATTGACAACGGCGATTTTGGCGACCTTCCAATATTCTGCAGCCGTCGAGCGGTGGTTCACAGGGAGGTGTGAGGTCAGCGGACAGTACTAGTGTGGTTTGAGAAGAATTCGACTTGATAGAGTGGCGCAGGCGCCCTTTGTTTCCAGCAATTGATCTTCTCGCGAGTGGTTTGTCTTTGTTGTCCTTCTGGGCGGAAAGGAACTGCTGTTACCATCTCCAGTAATTTATTCGGTTAGGAGTGAATTTGCCGGTGAGTTCCTGAATGTGCTTGACCTCCGTCGCTGGGTTGCTGCCGAGTTTGCACTAATTGAAAACGAAGTCACACACTTTTTTCCCTTTGAGCGGTCATTGTTCTAGTGAATAAAACCTTTCAACACCGCGAGGAAAATTGACGACTCATAACTCAAAACGATCGCTAGAAAACAAGCTTTCAAACAGAGTATAATACTTCAGCGAGTTCACTTTGAATTCCAGAAACAAGAAAGAAATGTTGCAAAATTTATGACTCAACCTAATAGTATCTAACTTATTCTCTTACTTTTGGAGCATGACATCTTTATATGGGTTCTCGCAGCCCAGATGGTTGGTCTATGAGATTCCTACTTTAATGCATAACGTTGCCGCTTCAATCTCGTATTGCTGCTTGTTTTTTTTTTGTTGAACGACCAGTTTTTGTTTGTTTTCGTTGTTCTCACGTAGAGTGCTCGTCCTTGTGACGTATTCAAGTAAATAAATAAATAAATCACGGTTTTTGAATTTACAGTTTGCGCAGAGAAGACAACTACATAGGTACGCCCGCAATGCCTCTTATCTTGCGCATTTGTGACATGTGCTATTAGTTCATCACTTGTAAGCATTTTGTAGACGACTGTAGGTGCGCATCGTGCGCAGACAGTTTCGAAGAAAGTGCGTGTGAAAGCGAAGTCAATCGAAGCTGTTGGTCGCAGTTTCTGCGCAATCACTCCTTCTTGTAACCTGTACTAATGCATGGAGTGTGCAAGAGAGAATAGTTCATAATAGTGTGAAAGTGATAAAAAACTTGTGTGATTCCATGATAGTGACGGTAGATGCAATACTCCCGCATCATTCTGCATAGGTCTCCATCCGAACCTCCGACCTCGTGTTCGCGAGTCCTCAACATTACCCACTAGAACAACTTGGCGCTGCCCGTATACGGCACAATCCGTTATTTTCGGACCACCCAGTGGCCCGTAGCAAAAACGAGAAACACTCATGTGCTCGTCGTCTCATGCCCTATAACATCATATAGGCTCGTTGAAGACCTTTTGGCGAACTTTATGGGCTTCCCTTGTTAGCTTTGCTTGTTTTCGCTGTCACTATCCAATTCAGTTTCTTTAAGCCTCAGTTGGCTGGGACCGAGGATGTAAGCTGTTACAGCGATGTCTTGTTGCGATAAAAATCAAACATTCGATCAAATATCGCCGGTGTTGTAATGGCTAGAGCATACCCGCACGGTCAGAGGGAGGTGCGGGTTCGAGTCCCGCCTGGCGCTAGAAGTTTTGATCGCAACAAAACATCGCTGTAACAGCTGTGGTCATCTTTCAATTTGATGCAGGTTTAGTCGGATTTGTCGAGGTCTCCCCGTTTTATACCTATGGCGTTTCTTAACACTCTGTGCCCATTAACGTGTTTTGTTGGTTGTGCGCCCAACTGTGCGCAAATATCCTCCAATATTGAATAACTAAATTGTCAGATAAGCCCAACTCAACTCAGAGAGTGGATAACTATTTCTGCTCTTAACCACGACTTACTTTCACACACTAGTCCAGTTATACGCCTCTGTGAGCAACCTCTCTGCACGACTTATTCAGTGGTTGCGATTCTCAACGGCGTTTTCAGCCTCTGCGTAAACGTGCAAGTTCCAGATCCGAATTGCCGACCACGCTTCACCAGTGGCACAGAGCAGAAATTTGGCGAACCGGCAAAGGGATCCTCATGAAGGTACGATCGTTACCACTTACCATCAGTCACAGAGATTTTGAAGTGCCCTTAAGCTGTTATTGGCGGGATCATCTTTGGCGCAGTCCTAGGCCTTCCTATCTAATGTGTTTGTTGAGATTCTTTCCACTGACGCACGACTCATGTGAACAAGCACAATTTCGACCACAGTTTGCTCACACTACATATAGCAGACAAACTTTAGAAGAAAGGAGTAGTTTCTCCAGCGTAGCCAAGATCGGCACTAGTCCTTATTGCGGTTTAGGTTTCGGCGTTGCAGGTTTCTTCAGAGCCTGGAAAAGTCGAAGTTGTTGGAGGAACAACCCACCCAGATGTCACAGGCCGCAATAAAGACTTGTACCGATCTCGGCTACATTGAAGAAACTACTAGTCTATTCCAACATCAAAGATGCCAAGATTCAGCCGAACGCGAATCTTTAGAAGCATCATTCAATACGACTTCCTTTTGCCTTTAATGCAGCTATCAGACCGTCGAAGTAGCTCTGCACGGCGCGTCGCAGAACTGCTTGGGGAATCGTCCCAGGATTTCTTCAAGGAGGATCTGAGACTTTCCACACCAGGGGTGCACATTTAATGGTTAACGATTTAACGAATTTACCGAATTAACGGCATTTTTCGTTATTAAAATCTTACTTAACGACTTAACGGAAATTTTTAGAAATTTAACGGAATTTTTAACGGACGTTTTTCTCAGTGAGCTTCCCACATTCGCCCTTAATCTTCACTAATTTTGCAGGTCTCATCCTCCCGATTAGAACTGCTTCTGAAAAAACTAATGAAATCAGCAAGAGTATTTTTATGTTTCCATAGATTTGTTTTGAATTTTTGGAAATAATGCATTTTGTGGGCGCGTGCAGCGCAGTCGGAAGAGGTGCTTGCGTCGCGTGTACCCGATACCATGTTCCCGGTTCGGATTTCCCGCTCGAGCAAATCAAGCCTTTCACCCCTCCGGGGCGGAGAATTGGTAGAATTGGTATCGTACTTGTCTAGGAGTGATAAGGCGCTGAATTCTTCATCGGCTGGCTACCGCAAGTCATATGTACGGACACGCACGGCCGAACACGCATTCGAATCGTCTCCACGATATCCCGTAGAAGTGGAATACGTGGCGCTTCCCAAAAGAGATCGAGTAACGCTGTCCTTCATCGGTATCCTTTATATGCATTTTGGAGCTAGAAATTTCCTCACTGAACCTCCAGGCACGTCATCGAATCCACAAAGATGCTTTCTCGTAAGATGTGCCTATCTTCACCTGGCGTTGCTTATCCCAGAATACTTTTGCTCGCCACCTGGAACAGTTGAGACGAAGGGGATGTTTTCGGACGATGGACGTATCCTACTATATATAATCGGGTAATGTCACGTGTCCGTCACGGGGAAGGGGCAGAGGACTGAAGCCAAAAGATGCCCATGACAGTGCGGCGTATGTCAGTCGGGCTTTCTTTGAGCTTAACCATGGACGATTGCTGGCGAACTATATCCTTGGCGGCTGATCGTCCAAGTTTACGAGATATTCAGGCAACACGTCAGGGTATGAATGGGGATTGAGTGCAGGGCATAGGGATACAGGAGGCGCCCCTAGACGTCGTTCAGGTGCATCTGGATTCAGAAGACGTGCTGATGATGCCGTCTAACGTGCATAGAAATGCCGAGTAAGGGCGAACAATAGGAGAGGACCAACAAAGGGGACCATTAGAGGGGGGGGGGGACGTGAATAAGGGGGGGGGGGCAGCATTTTTCCCCAACAACGTTCAGTGTGTGTCGGATTTCTGAAGACAACTTACAGGAGTCGTGGTACGTGTGTCAGAGTGCAGAAGGAGTGTCATAGACGTCGTGGCAACGTAGTGACACGTAAATCAGTACTCAGTTTCACATGTGTGTGTTTGACTCTCATTCGGTTTCTTTGCCAGCACATAAGAAAGGAAGTATTTCGGGAGAGGGGGGGGGGAACACGTAGAGAACAAGCGCTTTGGAAAATAACTCGCGTGCATGTGATGAAGGCTGGATGGGCTTCATATGCGCAGTGAAAATTCTGCCCTACCATATACCACTGCACTAATCTATACAGTAAAACCGGTTTTTTCTGTAGGAAGGCCTAAAAAAGAAAGGAAGAAGATTGAGGGCTCCAACGAGATGGGACAGGGTTGTTCTATTCTCGGGGTTTGGATTCTTGGGATTCCCAACAAGAAGTTTGGCGGCCGCTAGGCCGCTGAACGTCTGGTTTTAAATGGTTTTTGAAAAACGCTAATAACAAAAATTTGGAAAGCTACTTTTCCTGAACGTTAACAACATTGACGACGTGTCACACCTTGCGGCTGCGTCGGACCTGATGTCGTGTCACGGTCTCGACGTTGCAATGGACTGGTCCCGCTCACCAGGCTATCGGAAATCGTGCGTTTGACAACGTGTTAACATCCCACTGATAGTCTTTTTATTGCATTTTTTATTAATTTTTTCTGTACCTAATGGGCTGAGGCCTGCACCGAGATTGTATGTACATGCTCGTAGGGCAGCCACACAAAACGGTTTCGCAAAGAACACGGAGACGGGGGGGGGGGCTCCGGGTTCTGCACATTTGAAGATGCGTTGTCGGTGATCATCTTCAGTGATAATTTCTTAGCTGTTTCGTACCCTGCAGATAATTAGTTGTTGAAGGCTTGTTTATTTTTCTATGTTGAATTGTTTATTTTAATTGCAGTGTGCACTACATTCCTTGAACTTTAGCTGTTACCTCTGAAAGTTGAAACCCATAAGTTTTTCCTTGATTGTTTCACTTCAAATAATGGTTTGCAGCTAATTGTGCTTTTTTAACGAAATTTAACGATTTACCGGAAATTTAACGAAAAATTTCCGTTAAAAAATTTCGTTAAAAATACTTAACGCACAGAATTTTGTGTGCACCCCTGTTCCACACCACTGTGTCGTCTAGAGCATGCTCTCTCCTCTAAAATCCATACACATATACATACGCAGTCCATAACGTTGAGATCTGAAGAGTTTGCTGGCCATTCCTCTGCAGGCATGAATTCGTGAAGATGGGCTCAGCACCTGTATTCTCTTCGCTTTGGGCCTTAGATGCCTCAGCGTTGTCTTGCTGTAACGTCCTTTTGATTCACCACAGCGGGATTAACTCAAGGAATCAGATGTTTTTCAAGGATGGCTTCTAAGTAACTTTCCATATTTATTTTCACTCTTTCTTGAACGAAAACCAGAGGTACGGCCGGTCGCCGGCACTCCTGCCCAAACCATCACTTAGGCTGGTTGAACGTTATACGAGACGACTTTTGCAGTGCAGTCGGCTTCCTTAGAGCTGCGAGCAAGTACCCTCATGTTCTGGTGGTTGTAATACTAGTCAAAGTGAACAAGTTCTTATAAGAGGAAGCGGCAGAGAGGTGCACGTCGCGAGCGACGCGCTCCAGTAGTGCAATACATGTTTTCTTCCTGACAAATTCTGCTTGTTGCTGTTCCCCGCTTCCTTTGGCTAATGTGCAGTTTTCTCTGACCGCTATTTGCATGGTGGTTCGTGAAACATGAAGCTCTTTGGCCAATTCCCCCATACTGTCTAAAAATGTTCTTCTGTTGCTTCGTCTCACGGGGCGGCCAGGTTTAAGAAGACCCTTCCAGTTTACACGATAAACCGTTGAGCGTTTGACCTTCAGAATTTTAGCGCTTTCTAAAGTAGTGCGTCCCGATTTGAACAGGGCGAGGATCTCAACTCTTGCACGCACACCCATCATTCTCTGCACTGAGGACGTGCATTTCTGGAAACTATAGCGGATATACTAGAAGGAATGCACTGAGGAATGATTGTTCCTTGGTTCAATATATCGATATTTTTCTCGTTAGCGGAGGCGCGAAATTTCTTGTGTTACTTATGGGCCACGCCGTACTTCTGAGAGCTTCATGGCGTACTATAAATGCGCCATAGATGCTATAGCGAAGCTGCACCTTGAGACGTTTGTAGTGTTTTCATAAGTTTCAACGCTGTTTAACAATCTGAGAAACCCTCGGAGGGTTTCGTGACCGTATGTGAGTTTGCGATAACTGGCAGTCTTAAATGTGCAGCTTTCTTCAGCAATAGAGCGTCCCGCCGTTTCAGGTGGACAGACAATCATGGGTGGAGTCGACGCTGATGTCGATTCGAGGGCGACTTGCTAACCCAGGAATGCTGTACATAGGTGGCTATGACGACAGCCTGCCACTCCATCTCGCTGCTCTCTCCGGCTTCCACGGATGCATGAAGAAGGTGAGGAGAAATTCGTACTCCATAAAACATGTGTTTCTCCATCCAACGAGCTTTGGTTGGCAATGTAACATGATAGAAAAGTTGTTACGTATCAAGTTTCATTTATTTGAAGATTGGTTACAGAATTAAGTATTCATACTAAAACAAGGAACGTAGAGCGCAGTCGGAGGAGGTGACCCCATACTATGTCCATGGTTCGGATTCTTCGCCCAGGCCAGCAAAGCCTTCCTTCCCTCATATTGGATGTTTGGCACCAGGGCTGTCTGGGAGAGAAGAAGCACTGAGGAGCTCATCGACTGGCCACCACAATTCATTGTATGGAGAAACACGCATTCAAACGACCTCCCGTAGGAGTGGAATGCGTGGCGGACCCCGAAAAGGATTGAGCGATGCGGTTCTCTATGCTTTATTATTGCGAGCGATCCGAACGTGTCTAATTGGCACCTCTGTTATGTTGGCACGGGCTATTTGACGTTCCGCACTGACTGCTAAATATAGCACCTGTGAGAAATATCCGCGCCCTCTGTTATAGGCCTCTGTTATACTCCCGCGGGAGCATCCGCGGAACGTCCGCGGACCAATGGTGCACGGCGGAGGCGGGCGTGGCGAGGCGCGGCGATTGGCCAGGTGAGGAGTCTCGGCGCGATTCCCGCCCTTCCGCGGATGCTCTCGCGGGAGTATAACTCAGGCCTTACTCAATCCCTCTTGGGATGCGTCAGCGCATTCTGCTTCTACTGGATGTCGCGGAGGAGACATGAATGCGTATTTGGCCATGCAATGACTTGCGGTAGCCAGCCGATGAACAAGTCAGCACTTTATCCTTCTCAGACACATCTGGTACCAATTCACCGACCCTTGGAAGGCTTGGTTGGCCTGGGCGGGAACCAGAAACCTGGCATCGGGTTACGCAACAGTCGTCACATCCTCCGACTGCGTTACACGCGGCCCAATCGACAGCGATAGGGCCGCGTATTGTGGGTGGTGTTGAACCGAAGCCAGTCGCTTTCTACTAAAAATTGGCATCCAAGCTGGATGTTATGCCAGATTATTAAGAAAACGTAGCCTTAACAAGAATGATTTTCTTATGATCGAAGTGACTGATTAACCTTTGGATTTCATACTGGATATCCGAATCAGAGAGAACATCTAATTTCTGATCGCAGTAAGTTATCTAAAGTATCCGAAAATCCGATCTGATGAAAACCACCGCTATCTGAATCACCCTAAGATCTGTGCTTTTCAAAACTCCCTTTGTAAGGAAAGCGTTTAAAACCAGTGTTCGATAAAAGTAGCGGATCCGAATTAACCGACTCGGCGTGGGATCCAATGTCTAGTAGCGAGGTTATAGGAGGTTATCTATAAATTCGATTTATATAGATGAGACCCGCAGAAGGTTTAGCCCTTAAGCTCAACTAAGTAGGGTGGCATATCTGATCTCAGCACCAGCTCACTTTCATGTTTGATTTCTAATCATATCTATAAGAATAAAGGTCGCTTTCTGGGATGCGCCGTACAACTCGCTTATAATTAGTATAGTATAGCGCGGAAGGAATTCGAAGGCGTATTTATTTATTTATTTATTTATTGGCGTAGAACAAAGTCTAGCATCAATGATGTTGAAAAGGGAACAAAAAAACATTTCTAGCACAAAACACAACAATCAACAACCACTGTTAAACGATGCATGAGTAGTAGCATATCTTCGAGTACTTCACGGAGTTCAACATGTAGTAGACCTTCTACACACGTGAACAGACAGTCTCGCCAAATCGTCGTACTTGCCAAGCAGCAAGTTGAATTCTTTGAGAACCCTGTAGGTTGGAAAATCTGACCTAATCCGTGACTTAGCAATTGACACTCGCAGCTTAAGCTTTCATCTTACGGATTTTGTCAGCGTCCCTTCAAAGAAATCTTCCGGATTGAATGATAACTTCCTGGACAGAATTTTATACATCATGACAACTTCAGCAGTTTTCCTTCTGTTCTTCAATGATGGAAGACCAAAGAACTTATACCGTTGGGAACCACTTGGAATCAAGCTATAATCCACTGAAAACATCTTATCATGCGCTTCCTCGTGAAGCTATTTTGGACGCTTTCCAAAAGATCGATATCCCTACTTCTAGATGGATTGAATACTGTAGTTCTAGTTTCAACAATAGGTCGAACATAGCTTTTGAAAGCCCGTACGTAGACCTCAGGAATACAAGATTTCAGAGCCCTGAAGAGGTTATAGATACGAAAACTTGCCTTCTTCACCAAAAGTTTGCAGTGCTTTGAAAAAGACGACTAATCACTCGTTATAATCTAACCCAGGTCACGAGCTTCATCCACCTTTTTTAGAGCCTGACCATTAATTCGATACGTCAGCGTTTGCGTATGATACCTAGATCCAATCATTAGAAAGTGCGTCTTTTCAGCTGCAAGCGGCAACTTCCATCTTTCTGCCCAAGAATTAATAAAATCTATTGCCGTCTGGATGGACATTGAATCCTGTGCACCATCTATTCTTCTGTAGATTTTTACATCATCAGCATACATTTTACAAGTGACTCCCAAATTAGTTATGCAGTTAGGGAGTTCATGGGTATATAACAAGAATAAGATTGGTGATAAAACACCTCCTTAAGGAACACCACTTAAAGCTGAGAAGACATCGGAAAATTGGTCCTTTATCTTAACCTGATAAGTTCTTCCTGTTAGAAATTCTCGGATCCAGTTTATCATTGTGGGATGAACCCCAACTGCCTCCAATTTGGTCACTAATTTTTCGATGGGCACTTTGTCAAAAACCGTGTTGGTTATCAGATATTACACCATGAGCTTCAAGATGACTCAGGATGTGCTTTTTAAGTATTTTTTCGAACGTTCTTGCAAAGACTGAGGTGATGCTTATTGGCCGGTAGTTCCTAGGATCGTTTAGCGGGGCCTTGTTAAGGATGGGAGTCACAAAAGCATGCTTCCACCTAGAAGCCACTTCCGCTTCAGTATAGCTCAAATTGAATATGTGCTCCAGTGGGTATGCAATGTAAAAAGCAACATTTTTGTGAAGCTTAGAGGAATGTAATCCGGAGATAATGACGAAGATTTCGGCCATTTAGCCAACACCTCAATTATATCGTCTCTGTGAAACCATGGCGCGGAACTCATGCGCGGAAAACGCGGCAAATCTGCAATGTCATTCAATACAGAACTATTTTCATCAAGAGGATTTTTAGTATGTACTCTCTGGAAAACTCGTCCCAACAAGTCTGCTTTATCTTTAGCTGTAGAAACCGTTTCACCACATTCGTCGACCAGGCTAGGAACTACATTATCTTCCCCAGTCCGAGACCGAATAAGCCTATAAAAGGCTATCTTGTCTGCAGAAGTGGTGACTTTCCTTCCTACGTAGACGTTGTAGCGATGCAAAGCCTTACTAAGTTTTGTGGACCAAAACTCGTATGAAGGCCAGTCTTCGGGTTTATCAGTTACACATGCCCTTTTCCAGTAATGAAAACGGCGGAAAATCATTCTTTTAAGATGGATAGGGTAATTTTCCCCGTCGTCATTTAGCTGTCTCAAAGGCACATGCAATTCAATAGTGTGATGGAGAATTGCGAGCAGAGTTTCATAGAGTTGATCAACGGTGCCTCCGGAGTTCATTATACCGATCCATTCAATATCCATTAGGTACTTACCAATTTGGGGATATTCTGCTTTGTTGAAGTCTCGTACCCATATAACCTCCTTAACCTTAGGCTTCAAGTCTAACTCATACGTTATTGTAGCGTGGTCGCTGGTACCGATAGGAGGCCCTACTTGCACATTGCTGATGAAACCTTGCTGGTTACATAAAATTAAATCCAGAACTGAATTTCGCCTTGTGGGAGAGTATACTAACTGCTGGAAATCGTGGGTTTCAAAAACCTGAGAAAAGTTTCTAGCTGCATGACTGCTTTGATAAGACTTTTGATCAGGGAGATTGAAATCTCCCATCAAAACCGTGGTGAGCCCTGTAGCACAAAAATCGCTTATAGCCTTGCATAGTTGATGCGACCCTGAGACATTGCAATCAGGGGTTCTGTATATTGGCTAATGCAGTGGGGCTGTGACCAGCCGTTGGCAGGTGAGTGTTTAACCCTTCGAAGACCAATATAGTACAAATTCGTCTTTCTTGGAGGTACACAAGGCATGTTTGCTTTCTTTGACGAGGTGAGCAGTAGGCTTCTTAAACTGGGGTACAAAGGCAGTGATCTTCACTGGCTGAAACCCGAATTACCTAGTCCGAGTTCAGCAGGTTTGTGTCAACAATCTCGCCGTTCAGATTCGACTAAATGGGCGGTCGATCGCCCTCCGCTCCGAGTCCGGACAACAGATCCACGAGTGCGGCGTGGACCCGTGCGCAGCCGCTGGATGTCCCCGGGCCTGCACTTCCGCGAACGAGGACTTCACATGCCTGTGTGACTGGCCGAAGTACGGGAGAACCTGCGAGCTAGGTGAGCCTTCAACTGCTTCTGTCACTGTGCGAGGAAACGTCGCATACTAGACTCTTTGACTTTATCAAGTTAGAGGTTCATGAGGCCTTACTTGAAGCCGGGAGTTCCCTACTTGTGTACTAATATACAGCTGGGTTATATCTTTATTATAGAACAGGGTAGATACGGTAGCGGACACGGAGACGGGTAACGGGCTGACGAGGCCGGGCCGAGCCGCCGAGGGCGAGCCGAGGTCGAGACTGACGAAGCCAGGCGTGGCTTCGTCTTCGTAGGCGCGGGTGTAACGCGACAGCTGGGTGTACCTACAGCTGTCTGTGACCCGACATCTCCATTCCTCGGTAAAGCTCGTCCTCGAGCTTAGGGACATCGCCATCGAGTTGACATACGAATCATATCCGAGAGAAAGCATATTCTGCATATTTACGGAAGAAGGAAAAATAGGAACTACAAAGTAGTTACGCTATTAGCTTCTACTGTATGATGGAAGTTGAGGATAGAATGTATCACAATGTGATGTTGTTGGTTCGATGCCTAACCAGGAGGAGGCGGATCTGCACATTCATTGAGAATAAGCTCGTTCTCGACCTTGGAGGTTAAGGGTGGAATGAGACGATGTTCAAGTATTTCGTATTGAAAGACATTCACGTGTGAGGGGGAGTGTGAAAAATAGATGCTGGTAAAGATGTAGACGAGTTCTACATCTTTTGTCATCGATATTGGTTACGTTGATGAGAAAATTAGAACGTTACATTACAGTATGGTAGAGAAGTTTACGGTACTAGATTCAACATGTTGATTAACAGAAATTCACTGCTTATATTATACATCATGCGAAATTTTCTAGAGGGGACAGGGATGGCTTGACATACAAAATGTTGAAGAATAAGATTTTGATGATACAAAAATATGGGCAATGACATGTACAAATTGCCCTAATACAAAATTAAAGAATTTTTTTTTGCGAAATTTGTTTGAAATACATTTCTATGAATCTATGAATGTTTAAAAAACACATGACGTCATTTGCATTTGTATTTATTACATAGAGAACGGTTTTTCAAGTGTGAACCTGAATTTTTTTAAAGCAAAATTCATTGTGCGGTTGACAAAAGGGCGGAGTTAGAAAAAAGAGGTATGTTTTTCTGATGACGCTTTCTAGATTTCTTTGAATCGCCCGTTCAAAGACCATTTCGTATGACTTTGCGCTGAGGCGGCAGTGAGGTGAAATTCAAACTTACTTAAGAAAATTCTAGCAACTTGATTAAGTTGTAGAAAATTCTTTATTGCTCATAGAACGTCGTGCTAAAATATATTTTAGACGATTGATATGAACTGTCTATCGCTTTTGGCGATTAACAAGGTCGTCAAATCTTATATTTGTCGAACAAATACTTCGACCATGAAAGGACATTTCTACTGGCTTGTAAGTTTTGGACGCATTGCATGGTCATGTAGCAGTACTAATTCTCCACTGGAAAGTTCCGTAGGGAATACCTTATGCAGTTGATCGTATCTTGATTTGTAGAGCTCCGTCTTCGCTGAAGTTTCGCCTCTCGCTGAGACCAACAGTGAATTGGTCGGCGAATGCGTACACAGCAGATGTGAGTGTGGACGACAAATTGGGAATACTTTCACCTATGTGATCTTCTTCCATGTATAAAGAAAAATGGGCTATACCCTGCATAACAGTATAGAGGCATGAAAGCTTCTATATTTGCTAATGTTACTTCCGAGTATTTGAAGGTTTATTACGCAATCTTCTCTGAAAAAACTGCGGTAAACCAGCTCACTCAGAGTAGCATTAACTTCTCTGGATTTTATCGAAAGTAGCCTAATAGAATTATAACAAACCTATAAACTCTGCAACGACAAATCGATTTCGATGGTTTATTTTTAAAAATTTAAACAAAGTAAATTTTAGAAGACTTTTTTAAATAAAAATATTGAAATCTAAAGTTACTGGGAAGGTAAATTTTTTAACTTTTGGGTGTCTATAGTGTATTATAGTCTTATTACTATCTTCCTCTAAGAATCCAATGGTTAGATCAGTATTTATGACAATTTGAAAGAAATCCTGTTATTAAAAGTGTAGTTTAATGCGTGCGAAAATAATGACATGGGAAGGTTCCGAGCTTTTGTTATGTGTGGTCTTTAAGATTTTTTTTTTTTGAAAAGAATTATTTCATGATCACTTTTACTAAAGATAAGATTGCTGTAATTTGATTTTTTCGGCATCTACTCGTTAGAAATTCATTTAACTTTGAGGATTTTTACACGGGATTTTGAAATTACTTAATTGTAATCACTTAAACTAGTAACAATTTTCTAATTTTGAGAAGTCTGTGATGGTTATTTCCATTGTTCATGTAGATTCTAACCGTTGGCTGGCTATAATCTGCTGTTGGGCTATTCAAGCTCAGTGCGATTTGAAAAGTGGACTTTGTTCATATACTAATTCTATTAAGCCATTTTATCAAGGTCTTATGCGTGCTATTTGGCAAAGTTTGTCTAGGATGTAAATATTTTTTTGAAACTGCAGATTTAAATTTCATGCCTTTAACTCTTGCTAGTTCATAGCGTTATTTTCTATTTATGAGCGCTGACTCTTCTTCAATTTAATCGAAGGTTGCATATGATGCAAGTTGAGTCTTAAACATTGTAGTGGGCGTAGTCGCAAAAATTGTGCCCCAGGCGAGATCCGAACCTGCACAGTGAAATTTGCAGTCAGGAAACTTGTCAGTGCGCTAATGAGGCATATTTTTCATATTTTTGTGTTTTAGATCACTTACATGATAAGCAAAAAATTTTACCTGGGGTGAGATTCGAACCATGTGTAGATTTCCAGTCACGCGTGTTTGCACTGCACCATCCTGGATCCTACTTCAAACTTCAACTATTTTAGATCAGAATATAAATTATTCTTTGTTGTTTATTTAGTGGTTTCTGACATCTCATGGTCCAGCTTTTCTACAAATTCTTCCTACCACAAACTTGAGCAGTTTCAAGATTAGTAAATTTCTCAAAAATTAATAATTATAAACAATAGTTCGGGATTTAAAATGATTTTTCTTAAAAGTTTCGTAAAGTAGAATATTAAGTGAAATAGAAGAAAATAAGGAATTCGCAGCTAAAATCATGCTTTGGAAGCAGGGCGCCAAATAGTGGAAGGATCGATTCTGCGTTAGAAATTGTTATAGGAGTACATAGTGTATTGCTACAAGGCGCTGCATTTTTCGAATGGTAGTGGGTTCGAGTCCCTACCTAGGCAAAATGTTTTAAAAGTTTTGCTTCATTTCACGTGTACTTACAAGTTAGTATTAGACCATTTTTAAGGGTGCATGAAGAAAATTTGCTTAGTAAATTGAAGAAAAATGCAAGACTGTTGCGGATGGGAGTACGATTTATACTTGTCTTAAGTATCTTTTTAAACTAGTGAGAAAGTAAACGTATTTTACAGAGACTATTTTATGTCTAAATGCTATGTCGTGCTTTTATTCCAACTTACGTTTGTTAAAAGAATTAGTACATTTTTAAGAAAGATTTTGAAATAGTGAAGTGTGTATAACAAATTTGATTTTTTTTAAATTTAAAGTCTGATATCAAAACTATTTCTAGTTCAAACAAAATGCAAGAGGTATTTTCTATTGCTGGAAGGCTGTTCGAAATATGCTCTATAGGTATGAGAAAAAGTCGATTTTTGATTTTAAGATATTTCTAGGCACCATAGCGAAGTGGAGTATGGCGATATGGGATACATATGCTTGCGAGTTATTCCGCATCCGGGCAAATCATGGAATATGTTGGCTGATCTATGGTAGTACCTACGTGTAATCATCACGTGGTTCTGCTGCAAGATGCCAGCCTGATGTCTTATTTCCTAAATTCCTTTTTTGGAGAGCTAAAATCTTAAAAATTTTGAAAGTATTTTGAAAACCTTTTTTATATACCTCTTTACCTCCAAAGACTGTATTTCAGTCTATGTTTCTTACAGCAAACTCTAAACAGTTGTAATGTACTTTTGTATTTAATAAATAAACATATTGGTCCCTGGACTGCGTTATCAGGATATTTTCCTGGGGTAGGATATGCCGCGAGGTGTCTGCGTACATGATGAACGGCGGGCAACGGTGGTGGCATGTCGCCAGCGCTATAAGCGGATTATGTAGGAGACTTCTGAGGTCAAGAAGTACACTGTGTGTAATGTTGTCTCTGGTGTAATGTTTTTCATATTTCCCAGAGTGGTTACTACCAGGAATGCTGCGGCACATTGTAAGTTGGCTAGGCTGCAAATTAATGTGGTGGGTGCCGTGTAGTACGAAGTGTAAGACTCCACTATCGGGATTGACATGTTGTCCTCTTGTGTGGCCAGATTAATCTGCCGTCTTCTTGGTCAGTGTAAAGACAGTGTCTGTCCTAATAATTTATTATCTGACCGGAGCGGCCAGTTGGTAGGTCAGTTGGTCGGACAGTTGGTCGGACAGTTGGTAGGACAGTTGGTCGGACAGTTGGTCGGACAATTGGTCGGTCGCCTCTGCACGCTGCAATCTATGTGACGAGGAAATTTATGGGGTCGCGCTATAGTAGTATGAATGCCAGAACCACCGGCAGTACGACTCTGTCGTTTTAGAAGAGCCGTCCCTGATTCCACCTGGCCTTGCAACATGCGTGATTACGCGGGGACGGGGTGGCAAGTCGCCACGCACTCTAATTAAACAGCAGACGTCTGGTGTGTAGAGGGTCCGCTAGACGGATTCTGCTAACCAGGTTCGTCGGAAAATTGCGCTATTGAAAACTGGATAACTTTATGAACTCCTCGGAATAAACTTCGATTGCAGGAAAGACTCTATTGGATTGGAATTCGATATCCTTTTTTTTCTACCTTGTGCACAGGCGTGTTATATTATTTTATTTAGAGTCATGACTACATGGCGAACGAGTCCTTATTTCACAGTCGGCGGAAATATGTGTAATGACATGAAGCAAATAACGTAGGCGCGATCCATGAAGCTAAAAATGAGTGAAAAACTAATATTATGGGAAGGACTGAGATTTGCAGGCGAAGAAGCCTTAGTCTCAGTCCGGTTGGTGAAGGAAAGCTCCAGAGATCGCGCTGTCATCCTTCTCGGGAGCAAACCTTCTTTGGATAAGCTGATCCGTTGATCTCCCTAGAGTACCTTCGGGGGGAAGATCTCTTCCGGCTTCTCGGGTCTCGGCAACCATCAAAAATAATCCCGTGAATGGGGACGTAGCCTGATGTGGCCGAAAAGTGAAACCTACGCCTAATCGTGCAAGCCATGTGGTCTGGTCGTTCTCTTGAACAGAGACGCCCAGACCTTTAACGTGAGCTTCATGTCAGGAGTCTGGCTGTCTGTGTGTAAAGCGAGCTTTGCCGCAATTGCCAGGCCAGCCTCGTTAAGACAATCGATTCTCACCTAGGTTCCAAATAAAGAAGATTCACCAAAATAAAAATAACAATGAATTATGCGAAGTACCAACCTAGATATAAAGGGAGCCGTTGAAATGTGGGATCTATATTGTTCTCAGCTTAAGAAATAGATTTGTATGATGTTACGCGCGCTTTAGCTTTGAATTCAATATACATATTAAATATATTTTCAAATACGATCTACACCGCGCGGGGCAATAGAAAGAGTCGATCGACAACGGATGTCGCTCACCTGTAAGGGTCTGGCAGTCTTCCGGGTCGGCAGTCGTCAGGTCGTCCGAAGTGGGGTTAAGGTTGGGAGAGGTGTTAATTAAATTACTGGCTACCAAGGTTGTTAGTAAGTAAGAAGAAAAAACTTTTTGACTATTCTTACAAAGGAAATTTAATTTAAATAAAAACTTTAAATTAATTATGTATCACAAGAGATCTCCCCGGGAGCTCCATATCAAGTTAGAGGTTCATGAGGCTTTACTTGAAGCCGGGAGTTCCCTTGTGTACTAATATACAACTGGGTTATATCTTTATTATAGAACAGGGTGGATACGGTAGCGGACACGGAAACGGGTAACGGGCTGACGAGGCCGGGCCGAGCCGCCGAGGGCGAGCCGAGGTCGAAACTGACGCAGCCAGGCGTGGCTTCGTCTTCGTAGACGAGGCGCGGGTGTAACGCGACAGCTGGGTGTACCGACAGCTGTCTGTGACCCGACAACTTGTCCATTCTCTGGATTCATCATTCCTCTTGCAGAGTCCAACCGAGTGTCGGCAATGCGCTTTTCTGGCCATTCCTACTTGGAATTAAAGAAAGAAGAACACATGAATCAGTAAGTTCCCTTTACGTGGTTTGGTTCTCCGTATAAGCCTGTTCCCTCTTCAGAATAACTGGAGATTCTCTTAAAATGGAAATTAATCTCGAGCTAAGGAATACAACCGGCATTACCTCGCCTTCTAAAAGTCAGGTAAGGAGGGTGCTGACAATAATTCGCGAGTCAGCCCTTCATCCGCATGTTTCAGTTGGTTGTCTTTGCCGGTGAAAGCGGCGTTGCAGCCGATTTCTTCCGGCTCCTCGTTACACAGGTACGTACCTAACACTCTGGAGTTCCCCTCGCATTTGTCGTATCAACTAGGCGTTCGCTTTTCCAGGACAGAACAATACAGGCTATGATGAACCTCGGATCGGGGCTAGTCACCCTTACCCATCCGATACAGCTGATTCCTGGACGGTGGACTCGAGTAGAAGTTGTTAGGTTGGCTTTCTTTTCGAAATGTTGCGACCAACCACCATCAGTTAATTAAATTTCATTGTGTTCTTGTTCGTTTTGTAGGACCACTTCAATCAGTTGGAATTTTGAGTGCGTATCCACATCTTTTCAAAAAACAGACAAACCCTAAATGCTAGTACTATTAATTTATTATCAGCGGCAGGTAAGAAAATACAACCTCAAATAGAGACAAAGGCCGATAATACTGTGGACTTAGACATAATAATAGTATAGAACGGGTGAAGATTCGAGAGGTGAAACACGTGAAAAAGAATTACTGCCCGGAATCGGCTTTTAATTGATTCTGGCATGACGTCTTGATTATCGATGTGGTATTGTTGAGCTGTCCACCAAGGTTGTTATTGTCCTTTGTTAGGCGGATGTTTCGGCGATTTCTCCTTCTTCGGAGCCTGGAAAAGTTGGAGACATCCGCAACACTACTACCCCAAACATAATTTTATACTGCAGAATACTTTTCTTAAGGGAAAATCTACCAATGTCTGGCAGCGAATAGTTGCCGCAGAGGAAACCCTTCTGAGCCCTTTATGAGTCATTCCGCGATTTGTGCCAGCAGAGCAAGTCGTGGTGCGTGCAGGGAGGCCGAATAAGTTCTAGTTCCGTATCCGCAGTCATCGCGTGGTTTTTCGCTTTCAAATCCCATAAGCATAGGTGACGGGTATGGGAAGGCGAATGATCCGTTCTACCGATTACTGTCGTGCACAGTAAACCGAGCAAAATGAGCGACAGAAATGTCCTGATGTTCGACGTGAAAGTAAAACAGTGATGGTGTGCTTTTGGCTGAGCGCTCAGCGCGTACGTTACTGGATTACTTTATTTACTAGATGGAGCTACTAGAATCCGAGGTTCGTTTCAACCGAATACAGCCGAAGGCCACCCATATCGACAACTAAGGTGGTCGGGTCAAAATAACCGACTTGGCTCACACTTCGCGTAGGTGGTTGTTTAGGGTGTTGATTATTGGTAGAAAGGCTCTTCAGTTCGTTTGTCGTTGATAATATGCGTGCCCTGCATGTGAAAATCACGCATAGCGCGCCTGATAGTGCGCGCGACAAAGTGAGATACGACATCGCGCCTCAAAATTAGCCAGTAACAATCAATCCATTATTTTTGTATGGTTAAACAGGTATTACCACCCATAAAAATTTGTGCTGAACACCGTTATAAAAGTCAGAAATTTGATATGAGTGCATTTAATTATTACCTGTTATTTCGAGGATGAGATAACTGATCATCCTCGTTTATCTGTACCTACCGCAGCGCACCGTATTCGGTGAAACGGGCATAGGATTCGTTTCAGCATTCCAAAAACCCTCCTAGGCGAAATTTGAGCCAAATCGGTGGTTTCGAAATAATTTTATAAGAGGTGCGTCCCAAATTGGGACGCATTGCACGACGCGACCGAAGAGGTGCGTCTCAATTTTGGGACGCATTGTCGTCAACGCGTTAACAAGCGGATAGTACAGAAATGCAAGTAACAAGCAGTGCGAGAGGCAGATGATTAAAGTTAGAGAGCGAAGTGCGCCCACCTCCTTTTATCTATAGGACCCGAACAATTAGCAGGAACAATTTTGACCACGCCGTCAGTAGGGGACTAGTCGAAGCGGTTCATTGCGCGCCGCTTTTCGAAATCCTCTTGCCTTCTGTTTTAGTGTTCTGAAATAAACGATTTCTAAAAGTCGTCAACGACAAGGTCGTTTTCTGCGTGACCTTGCTACAGGCCTTGAATGATTGGACCAATAACCTAGATAACATAGGATGGCTAGATTTGATTTATTTTGATCTTGCAAAAGCCTTTGATGGGGTATGCCTTAAGAGACTTTTCAAAAGGACTAGCAGTTGACTCACTGAAAAAGGTATTTATCAAAATATAGCTTATTTGTTTTTAAACTAACGTGTAGTTAATTTCTCAAATCAGGAGGCTTCATCACAAGCTCTAAGAGCAAGAGCCGAAAATGATTGAGCAAGTGGACTTGAAGAAGCACGTATGTAGTGTATTTTGATTTCTCAAAAGCATTCGACAAAGCTCCGGTAAAAAAAATGGTGCTCAAAATGGAAGCAATGGGTGTACATCCGCTGGTCATAAATTGGATTGGGGAATTTTTATTCGAAAGAACAGATCAAGTTAAAATCAAAGGTCAATACTCCAAGGTATTTCACGTATTTTGCGGCGTCTCTCAAGGTGGAGTCCTGTTCTCAATTTTGTTCTTGATGTATACCTTCGACCTTCCAAATCACATCAACAGTCTCGTGGTTAAATGCAAAATGTATGCTGACGATGTAAAAATTTTCTGAGAAATTGAGAACAAATGAGATGCCCAATCTGTTCGGTCTGCTATTGATTTTCTCCGCTCTTGGGCAGAGAAATGGGAATTGCCACTTTCAATAGAGAAGACTCATTTCCTGCTTATTGGACCGGAAAGCCATGTTCAGTCTCCAGGACATATGATTAATGCTCAGCTTCTGAAAAAGGTTGATGATGTTCGAGATCTGGGTTACACTATAACAAGTGGCCTTTGCTTTTCTAAGTATTACAGAATGCTGGTGAGGAAGGCCAAAAATCGTTTATGGAATATCTTCAGGGTTTTAATATATAATATCCCCGAAGTGTACATAAGAGCCTTTAAAACTTGTGTACGTCCTATCGTGGAAGTTGGTACAACTGTCTTCAATTCAACTAGGAAGAAGGATATCGACCTTTTAGAAAGCGTACAAAAAAGCTCCACCAGAATGCTTATGAAGCAGTCTTTCTCGGAGGATTACAGTTCAGTTCCATGCGGACATTCACGGGCTCTTTATTTCCGCCATTCATCACTGAACACTAGGCGAAAAATTGCTGATCTTATTATGCTGTACAAAATTCTAGCTGAAAAGCTGGCTATCGATCTAGTAGATTTTATCGATGGTGAGCTGACACGTTCTGCAAGAGGAAAGGTCATTCTTTGGCTCCCGACTGCTAGATCACGAATCAGGTCGGGCTTCCTAACTTACCGGATTCTCAGGGATTTCAATTTGCTACTTGGTAGGTACGATGACCTGACGACGTGTCCGCTCAAGCCTATAGAAGTTATGCCAAATGTAACATGCCGTGATGCTTTACTGTGATTCTCACTTGTATATTATACCAAGAATTTGTTCCTAGTAGGTATTTGTTTTTTAAGTGGTGTTTTTGTTCATATTTTTACGCTAGGCGTCCGTCCTGTACCATAAATAATAATAATAGTAATAATAATAATAATAATAATAATAATAATAATAATAATAATAATAATAATAATAGGTTGTAACGAATTAAATGGCACTGGCTCGCGCCATTTTTTGGCGCGTCTTTACGCGTTTGATCAAGAACAAACCGTAACATGTGGCATATCATTTATAAGCGCAAACTTTACTCTACCGGTGAGTACCAAATTTTATGTAAAAGTGGGAAAACTTTAGAGTTTGGTATCGTTGTTCGAATTCCACGGATCGTCTCCTCCTCCCTAGCTATGAAAATCGCCTGAAGCTTTTTAAGCTTTTGCCACTTCAAGTCCGAAGGATAACATATGATTTGGTCTTTTGCTTTCGAATTATCAGGAATGAGGTGAATCTCTCAGCGAGTAAGCACTGGATTTTTGCAGCAAGCTGGGCACTACAGCTAAGGAGGCGGACGAGAAGATCAACGCCGCATTCGGTCAAGGATGTTCCACAATTCGGACGGTGCATCGTTGGTATCAGAAGTTCCGGAATGGAGATGAGAGCTTGGAAGAACATGAAGGTCGTGGGAGGCATAGTGATGTCGATGAGGACAAGCTGAGAGATGTGGTAGAGGAGGATCCACACAAAGGTACCGGGGAGATAGCGAAGGTTCTTGGCGTCAGTCACAACACAGCTGTCCAGCATCTGAAGGAAATTGGAAAGACCAAAAATCTGGAAAGATGGGTGCCTCACGAGCTGTCTGAGGAGCAAAGAAACCGACGATATGAGATCTCGTCTCTACGGAACGAAACGGACCCATTCCTTGATCGCATCGTAACCTGCGACGAGAAATGGATAATGTACGACAACAGGCGACGATCGGCACAGTGGGTGAACAGCGATAAGAGTCCCAAGGTCTGCGAAGCCGGAATTGCACCAAAAGAAAGTAATGGTGACAGTATGGTGGTGTTCGCTGGGAATTATTCACCACAGCTTCCTCCCTCCCGGTGAATCCATCACGGCAGGAAAGTACTGCATTGAAATTGAAGAAATGATGAAAAAGTTGAAGGATATCCGGCCGGCCTTGGTAAACCGAAGGCGAGTTCTCCTTCTGCATGACAATGCTCGCCCCCATGTAGCACGAATGACGTTGCAGAAATTGAATGAGCTGAGCATTGAAACTCTACCACATCCTCCGTTTTCTCCCGACCTCTCCCCAACAGACTACCATTTCTTCAAGCATCTTGGCGACTTCTTGGTAGAGAAAATATTCAAATACCAACAGGATGCCGAAAGTGCCTTCGAAGATTTCGTCAATTCCAGAACTTCTGATTTTTGCTACTGGGATAAAAAAGCTTGTGTCACGTTGGCAAAGATGTGTAGAATCAGAAGGTTTTTATTTCGATTAATAAACTTGCCTACAAGCCGAGATATTAACTGTTTAAATTTACAGTGGTTCAGTACCATTTATTTCGTTACAACCTAATAATAATAATAATAATAATAATAATAATAATAATAATAATTAAAGGTAGAAATGTCATTGTGTCTCCCTAAAGTCGTCTGTCTCCCGTCTTCTGTACGCAAACACAGAAACGCAGGCCGGTTGCGGTACCATTAAACAGCTGACGAAATAATTGCTACTACAGAGAGCCCCGCTGGAGAATAAGAGCTAAGGTCCGTGTAAATCGTTGATTTAGCGGAGCACTGAGTGTGCGATGGTAATCTGAGCGTTCCAGCACTTTTAGTCGGGATTTTTTTCGTCTTTTTTTTGAGGCAGAAGCGCCAGCTGACTTTGTCTGTGAACGACGCGACGCCCATCACTACAATGGCTCCAGGCGACTCCGAGCAGCTCAACGTCTACAAAGGATTGTTCATTGGTAGGGCAGGCCGGCTCGTTATCCACTAAGCGCACCCACTTACGTGTTTGCAGGTGGAATGCCGCCCGACTCTCAGCACCTGGACGGCTTCCACGGATGCATCGAATTCGTGCAAATCGGATCTGTAGTGATCGACCATCCAGAAGAAGCGACATCGGCGATCAACATTCAGGATTGTGATATGTAGAAGAGAGTTAATGTCGAGTCGAGCGGCAACGAGCACGATGGGTTTTGGTTCCTTGGAGCACCTTGCTACGGACTCACGGAATTGTATATAAAGCTACATTTCACTGGTTGATAAGTAAAAGTGATTACGATAGATAGTAATAAAGGAAAACCGCCATTGTTTGTTGTTTTTATTTTTCCTTCACTTACGTGGTGCTAGAAAAATCCCGAGTCCTGATCCTTTTTTGGGCCTGACCGTCTCCATTCGTTTTGTGCTCCGCAGCATTACTTTCACCAGGGTCGTACTCCCGCCATCGTCAACCAGGATACGAATTTATTGAGCTCAATGACTTGATTATTTCGTTTTGGTTTGAAATGCTGGCTGGTTCATCGAGGCGACGAACATGTCTGCCACCGTGCAGGAGGTCTACTCGTGGACCACTGAAGTTCGTCGGGATGGGCTCTATTGCTGTTTGCGTCTATCGGTTGTGTTGTTACTTTTAGTTGTGGCCGGCCTATCCCGAAGAGCGGCTCGTTTCGTCACACAAAATGAGCAGTGAGCAAATTCCTGCTCCAACTGAATGTTTTCCGTCCATAAGTTCGTTAACAGATGTTAGTTAATTCTGATTTGATTTTTGCATTTCATTTTTTTTGCATTTTTCAATTGCATTTTCAATGTCGATATATTAGGTCATCCAATAAGTAATGTCGTTTTTTCACCCTTGACTTCAACTGAACAAATTTTCAACAAAACTTTATTTCGGTCAACAATGTAATCAGCATCATTATCAATAACCTTTCTCCATTTAATGAGCAAATCTTCAATATCTGAGCAATAAAACTGTTGTGGTTTTTGGGCAAAATGTGCGGACAAATCATTTTAAACATCCTTCAAGCTTTCAAATTTCTGGCCACTAAGAGGATGCTGTAGAGACCGGAGAAGGTGGTAATCCGAAGGCGCAAGATCAGGAAAATACGGCGGATGAGGCAGAACCTCCCATCCTAATTCGTTGATTTTTTCCGTCCGTTTTGCACAGTGCTGTCATGCATTGTCGTGATGGAGAATTACGCCCTTTCTGCTGGAGATCGCGTAGTTTTCAAGTAAAGCTTGGTTCACTCCATCCAATTGCTCACCGTAAAGGTCTGCGTCAACGGTCTGTGCAGATTTAAGCACTTCGAAGTGGACAATTCCACGGATATTCCACCAAACACAGAGGAGTGCCTTTCTGAGAATGAATACTCGGCTTCGCAGTACTTCTTGGTTGTTTACCGTACAAGATCCATTTTTCGCCTCCTGTGATCAATCGATCAAAAAGCGGGTATGTACGGTGTCGCTGAAGCACTGCGTAGCAAAGCATCGATTGGTTGGCACGGCTCTCGGCGGATAAATCGTGCGGTACCGAAACACCTACTCTGCATACCTTGCCAGTTTGGCGTAGATGAAAATGCATGGTTGATTTAGGTCCGATGAGAGTACGCGAAAGTTACTCCACCGTTTGACAAGGATTCGCCTCCAGTTTTGCCATGAGCATATCGCTGACGAATGTTACGGGCCTTCCTGATCGAGAGGAGTCAGAGAGGTCAAAATTACTGGATTTGAACTTGGAAAACCATTGCTGGAATTTGCGAACGTCGAATGCATGTGGATATACATATATTTTATATTGATATTTTCAGTAGCAACTGTTGCGTTACTACCCTTCCGAAATTCGAACAGCATGCAATGCCGAATATGCTGCTCTGAGATTTGTCAAGTCATCTCACCTGAACTTGCAAGCTAACAATTCAACGAATGGTGGATTCTAAAAGAGCAAGTCTCATTTACCTTAGAATCGCTTTAGTGCACCTTCGAGATACACAAATCCGCCGACAATAATGAGCTAAAACCGTAATGCACAAAAAGCAACATTACTTATTGGATGACCTAATATTTCTATTTCAATATCGATGTATCGATAGCGTCACATCTCAAATTCAATTTTTGTAAATTACTCCAATAGCTTAATTTTCTTCTCTTAATTACAACTCGGGGTTCTGGTTAATGTCTGCTATTCAGCGCAGCCCATCTGTTATGCCTACCGCCACAAGTTTTAAAACCGCAGAATCTGGATCTTTAGGAGTAGTGTCGCGGGCGAGCTACCACATATTCGATACTTGTCATACTCGGTTGGCTGCAGATTCCCTTCCCTGTCTCGAACGTCTCCATCAGTTCGGTATCCTGCTGAGTTTGTGACATCTGTGGGAGGAAATTTCATTTCATTTATTGCACAAGTTGTGCGCCTTAAATAAATAAACAACAGCAGACGGAAACAAAAACAGTGCTGCATGTGCATGCTGCAGTCTGAATGTTTTTCGAACCTTTGATCATAAATATTTAGGAATCGTTTATACGATTTGGGATCGTAGCAGACTCATAGCCAGTAATTGGAGAGGGGAAACGAATATGGCGGCAGCAGTACGAAAAGAAAACTAGACAGAAAAAGAGCTTTGCGTGTTAATGCTTCTGTGCCGTTGCAATCACCATTACATCATCAATAAGCTGAAACGATGTGAGAGAGCGAGGAGAGTGTATGAAATGTTGAGAACAAGGAGATAGGACAATGAGTAATGCTACAAGCTGAGAAATTTAATGACGGTTCGAAAGGCACTCATATAATTGGCAGCAACAATACGTAATACTACTCTTAAATATCCTTAATGCAAGTTATCCTTATCTGCCGATGCCTTCTTGGAATTTGCGATTGTGAATGTTGCTGATTTAAAAAAGCAGGAAGCGAGATAGTAGATCAGAGCAGAATTTGCCGATGAGAAGTTCATGGGAGAACGATCCACTGGTTCACTAGAAAACAGTATACTAAAAGCAATTCTCATTGAAATTGAGATCGCCCCGAAAGGCAAGACCAACCTGCGTCTGAAAACTGATTGGGCTTGGAAGACTTCAATGGGTATTAGACGGAACCATCTAGAGCAGCGATAAAACACAATATTGAACAGCTTACCTCTGCCAGTGCGTTGGATTCTACGGTAAGAGATGCAGTCTATTTCGCCTAGAACTAACGGGCCGAAAAACCCAGTACTTGCTCGCTGAGAGATTCACCTCGTTCCATACTGCGGAAGCAAAAGACCAGGTCAGATATTACCCTACGGACTTGAAGTGACAGCAGTTTGAAATGCTTCAGACGATTTTCATAGCTAGGGAGGAGAAGGCAATCCGTAGGATTCGAACAACGGTACCATAAAAGTCTTGTTAAGAGCTTCTGTATTTTCTCGATTTTGAGTACATAGTTTCTTGTTCTGGGGCTCCATAAAGGCGAGCAATATTCCAAGTGAGGCAATACGTATGACTTGTATAAGCGAACCAGTATTGCAACATCAGAACATTTAACATTCCGAAAAATCAGGAAAAGTGCTGAGTATGATTTTCGTACAATAAAGTCTATGTGAGATCTGAATTCGAGCGTGGGTTCAAAGAGAACTCTCAAGTCCTTAATAGTGCGACAGCTGGATAAAAGCACACCACCAATCTCATATTCTACTGGTTCTAAGGTTCCAATATGCATCACCTGACATTTATTCAAGTTGAGAGGAATTTCCCACTCAGATGCCCATGCAACCATTTTTTCAATGGCATTATTCAATGCCTGACTTACTTCCGCATAGTTATTCGAGGTGAACTGGGTGACGCAGTGGTAGAGGGCACGCCTCATGTTGGTGAGGTCTAGGGTTCGGTTCCCATGCTATGTCGCGTTTTTGAACTTTTACCATAGTCTCGGATTTCCATAGAGATTTCCGTATCTGAACTTGTGTTTGGTTTCACAGTTCCTGCCCTGCAGCCCAAGCCTGGAATCGTGATACAGTCCACTTTCCCCAGTTCTCAAACTTGTATAGTATAACAATTCTACTATAGCCAAACCTTTTCCTCCGAAACGATCTGTCCTCCCGAAAACGTGATAGTGCCTTCACTGGTTAGTGGTGTCGTGACTCCGGCACAATCCTCTTCTGGTTGAAACTCTTGGTCCCCTTCTTCCACTACCTCCAACTTCTCCACTTCATCGATTTCCAGCTGTCGCAGTTCGAAATCCCGTAGGATAATTGCTATCCTTTCCGCCAGCTTCATTTCGTCTCTCGAAGGGACAGCATTCAGTGGAGATCCGCATTTCAGTGTCAATAGGTGAATGACCACTCGAGGGTTAGCAGACATTGTAGAGTCAGTGTTGGCGGCAGCAGCTTCTTATGATCGCGCGACTTTGTAAGCACAAAAGAGGCGAGAATATTGATCGAGGTGGTAGTTCAAGTTGAAGATCATGTGCCCTCCTCCTACACTGTGAGTACGCACCTCACCGACACTAATAAATTGCATTTGAAGCATTTTTCCGGCATTTTGCCGCTGTTTCACGTTGTTCCTGTGTCGAAATTTCTTACATTGACAATGAGAACAATTTATTGGAGTAAAAGTTTCATACAAAATCGCATTTGGCCTATTTCGGACATTGCTGGTGAATTGCGAGATCTCGACAAATAATAAGTAATAAAAACATCTTACCGTAGCAAACCTCTGCGCCACCCAGTCCCTACACCAGGGTCTTGCGCTGCCGTGAAGAGCTCGCTTTGCGGACCCTTAACCATTACGCCCTCGTACTCGTTTGCCTCAAGGATTCGGCAAAAACAAAACATGTTCTGTTACTATTTGGAGGACGGGGATTCTCCCTATAGTACTCGTTCTTGCCGTTCCGGCGTACCGTTCAGACAGTTCCCTTGTAAGATAACTTGCTTAGACTTCTCCAAAAAGGTTTTCGATAGTGAGGAATACGACGGAAACATCGCTGATCCTATGCAGCGGATTTTTCGGGTTCTAATGGACAAATTAAGGGTGAACCTACAGTTTTGCACCAGGATGTATTGGGTTGATCGAAAAGTCTTGCAACACTAGGACAACAATATTACAAAGCAATACAATATAATACAATATACAAGAACAGTCCACGATATATTCCTCGTACAAGTCTAAGATACTGCCCAATCTTTCAGGCAACCATTCAGTTCCTTTCCTCCAGAATTCCGAGGGCTGTGAGGGAAAGAATTCAGAAGCCTCCATTTCCAGTTGACGTCGATCGTCGAACTCTCTATATCGAAGATGCTGCATCAGAGCTCTGAACAGGTGGTTGTCAGAAGGAGCGAAATCTGGAGAGTGCGGTGGGCGGGGCAGAACTCCCAAGCCTAATTCCTGGATTTTCTCGCGACTCACTTTTGCGACATGAGGACACGCGTTATCGTGCAGCAGGGGGATATTTTCCCGTTCTGGATGCTTTTGGCGCATGGCGTCAGCCAAGCTCTGGAGCTGGGTAGCATAGACACAGTTTCTGCGACTGTTGTCTCACTGTCCTGCGACTCCCAGCAATGTATGCCTTCTTAGTCTCACCAGCAACACAGAAGAACCTTCTTTTGGTGGTTCCACTTTTCCGTTGTCTTGGAGCCAGTTCTCCGCGTGGTTGCCATTGGCTCTTGAGGATGTGGTTAATATAAATAACCCAGCTTTCTTCACCAGTAACAATGTCCTTAAGAAAATCCTTTCTGTGCAGGCGAAGAAGCAGCGACTCGGCAACACTGATTCGGCATGCCTTGTCAGAGTCCCGTATCTAATGTGGTACCCAAGACGACAAAACTTTGCGGCACCCAAGGATCTCCAGCAGCCTCACGACGGTGCTTTGCGTACATCCAAGTGTCGCCCTTCGAGAGAGATATCTCCAACCTTGAAGCGCTGACACCAACGGCCCACTGTGAAATAGTGAATGACTTCCTCCTTGAATGCAGCGCAGATGTAGTCCTTGCGGAATGGAATCGCAGAAATTCGTAGTAGACGATAGGTCCTAGCACGCTGCTGCTTATCGTTGACATTGTTGCTGTACTCGTACCCGATGAGGCCTTATATAGTATGCTTGAGGAAGCTTCGAGAATGTACTCTGACGTCACCACACAAGATCAATGCTGTAAGAGCTTTGCTGTAAGAGAGAAAAGAACAAATCTAACAGACAGTAGCGTAAAGTGTGTCAAGAATTTTCGATCAACCCAATATTAATAAGGACAATGAGATTTTTGTGTTAGTCAATTTCGTTTGATATAGTTTATTAACTTCAAAAACGCATTGTTTAGTAAAGTACGTCAACGACGACATTAGCTAGAGACAAGACAGAAAAACTTTTAAAAATTGCAAATAATGGAGATATTCAATATCTTCTAAGAACCGTTTACATACTCGTTAAGATGGCAAGACATGAGAATTTTTTCCTACAAAAAGAATTTTATAAGAACCGTAAACCAATCAAATCGTGGAGTTATATACCATTTTCAGTCGAAATTAAAGGTTTTTCAAAACAAATTCAATGTTCTTGAAATAAATTTCAACGTTCTTCTGGAATCTTCTCCGTGTGGCACCATTGAATTTGATTTGAAAAACTTTGAAATCGTGTCATATATGCAAACTGTGAGCTTCACCTCCAGAGTAATCGAGGTCGCTGAACACGAATCTTAAGTTTGTTTTTGCAGTAACAATTGCCATCAAGAGATGTTAATCAAACTATTGATTTTTCGTGAATATCGTTCAACAAGCGCGAAACTTCAGGCCTGAGATAATCGAGGTCACTGAACACGAATCTGAAATTTATTTTTTAATTTTTCGTCGAAATTGGTGTTTAATGTGTAAATTTCGTAGAGGATTCAAATGCATGACAATGATGATAGTCGTGGTCGCAGAGAATGCAAATGGGAGTTAGATTTTGAAAATATCGACCAAGAACGGTCATACGATTGATTCGGCTCAACAAATTCCTCATAGAAAATCAACAGCTCGATCAACTTCAACCGATAATTTCAAAAACGAACTTCAGATTTGTGTTCAGCGAGATTGACTACCCCGTGGGCTGAATTTTCGGACCGCAGTCGATCGCCTTCAACTGTGTTCAGTATCGCCAATACGCCATGCCCTCCCACGCCAGTTGTGACGGACTGACTATTATTCGAATTCGATTATTCGAGGTTCGAAGATTTGAATAATTATTCGAATTCGATTATTCGAGCGCAACTATATTGAATACCACAACGTACCTTTGGAAAAATGCGCAGGAAACGTCTGAAAATGGTATAAACGTCAGAATACCCCAAATCTCTAACAATCAGTTGAAATGCAATGAGTGAGTTAGCATACTATCTACCACTATATAGTTGAGTTAGAGGTCGATAACGTTTGAGTGATCGAACCTAAGTGAGATACGCCGCATCATCCACAGCGAGGGCGGTCTAGTGATCTAACCTAAGTGAGATACGTTGCATCATCCACAGCAAGGGCGGTCGAGTGATCTAACCTAACTGAGATACGCCGCATCATCCACAGCGGGGGCGGTCGGGTGATCCAACCTAAGTGAGATACGCCGCATCATCCACAGCGGGGGTGGTCGAATGATCTAACCTAAGTGAGATACGTCGCATCATCCACAGCAAGGGCGGTCTAGTGATCTAACCTAAGTGAGATACGTCGCATCATCCACAGCAAGGGCGGTCGAGTGATCTAGCCTAAGTGAGGTACGTCGCATCATCCACAGCAAGGGCGATCGAGTGATCTAACTTAAGTGAGATACGCCGCATCATCTACAGCGCGAGCAAAATTTGCTATTGAAAGTGGGATGTTGCTGCAGCAGAGGAAGCGCAGCTCTTAACTGCCTAACACAACAGCATCTACACGCGTTTCTAAGCGTCCAGATTCAGAAGCCGACTTCGTGCCATTAGCATCAGAAGACCACTAAAGGGGCAAGTGTAGAAGGGGACTTTGAGGGATGAGAACCGACAGCGATCAGGAGGGAGCGACCTGGAGGAGGCATCGGGATGGGGTGTGGGTCGATAGAGGGAAGAATGAAGCAGCCTAGGAGGTGGCACCAAGAAGGGATTAGGAGGGACCAGTAGGGAGTTACCAATCAGGGGGGAGGGGGCAGTAAGGAGGATCAGCAAAGGGATCTATTACCAGTCAAGAAGACCGGATTTAGAAGATGTGACACTGATGTCGCGCAATGGGCGTTCGCTCGCCGTCGTCGTGTCGTGAGCGTGGAAGGCCTACTTGATTGGAGCAGAGTAGTAAGGAGGATCCTGAGAGGAGGGAGGAATCTACCTGGAAAAAGGGACCTGTAGGCGAGACCAGGACGGAGAACCAACAAGAAGGAATGCGTAAGGGAATTGATACGGAGAACAAGGAATTTATGTTGAATACGTTTCACCGAGGTCTGTCGTGAGCATGGGAGGACCAATGAGGGGTGGAGGTGAACGGCAGTAAGGAGGACCTCTAGGGTGGACCAGGAGTGCGACCAGCATGAAAGGAGCAACCTGGAGGAGAGACCAGGACGGGGAAGCCAGCAAGAATAGACCAGCAAGGGGGTCAATAGTGAAAACAAGGAAGTGGGCCAGGAGTTGGGACCAGGAAGGTGGGGGAAGACCAGTAAAGGCAGACCAGCGGTTAGATCGAGTAAGAAGAAACGAGTGAGGAACGAGAGAGTAAGAAGAAACGCTCAGGAAGACATGTCAACGATATCTGGAAACGCTAGCTGTTGAGCATGAGAACGGTTGCGGAGGAGCAACCTGAGGGACAAAAGTACTGCGCAGCACAAACCAATAACGTTAATGGCCGTTCCAGAGAAAATGTCTATTATGAAGGTACCGAAGTGGTAAAGGACTTGATGCCGATAAAGCACGCACCAAGTCTTAGATGTTAGCAAATTTTATGTTTTACCAAACTACTTTCCATAGGTCAGTGATGTTGAAAAGTTGCGCAAAGCACGCAAGTGGGAGTCACGCCGTTAGGCGTGTCGGAGTCATGTGGTAACTGCAGGAATAAAGAATAAAGTAATAAAGATAACAGCTCTCGGCGGTAAATGATATTAAGGAAAGTAGGATTTATCTTATTTAGTAGTATTTATTTCGAGACGCGAGTTATCGCGCGGTGCTACAATCTTTATCTACACTGTAAAACTAACTAAAAGAGCCAAACAATGAAATGCCTAATGTAATGAGATTAATGCCACGCGAAATAAAAATGATATGCAGAATGCACCAATAGCCAAGAGAAACACACCACACATTTAAAGCTCCCTAATCTGCTGATCGCCAAGCTTTTTAAACTACTGAGAGACATCTGGAAGGTCTACCGAGAAGAATTCAGAAGCATCAATTTCAATCCTTCTCGTCGGAATTTTAAAAATCTTTACCAGGTCGAATTTTGTTCTTGGGCGCTTTACGACGGTAAACCCAGCCGTTCCCAACCCAGGGAAAACCGCTCATTGGGGGAGTCTTAGCCGGATGTGTTATTAATATATTGGTTAAAATCCGCAACGTTTCATTCGAATCAAAATGATCGAACTCCACTAACTCCAGAAAGAAGTTGATCGCAAAAATTTCACGCTCAGAAAGGACCTTTCCGAACGAGTTCTGTGCCAAAGATTCGTCTTCGGATATTGTCATGCCGTTTGTCCCGTACCATGAAAAAGTCACTAACCAAGGCTATTTTTGCTTCAGCATCATCAAAATGTGCTAACAACGCAGAGTCAGAGGGACTGTAAACATAGTCGTATCGCGCACTTGGAACACTTCTTAACAACCTCGAGTTCCATAGAAGCTTTAGCGTGGCTCACGGGCTGAAAGTAGTGATCTGGAAGGGGATCAGTTATGAAGTAAGCATTTCTTATCTAATATGCATGCTTACTCCGTCAGATTGCAAAAATAAGCAAAAAGCCTTTTACCTTTACAGTGGGAAGGGCTCCATATCTTGCTGGATCAAGTATTTTCATGCATCGGAAGCCACTGCATTCATAGATGGAAACATTCATTTCTCGTTTTTCCTCTTGAAAGTGTATTCGTAGCAGTGCCCTCAATCATGCGATGATGTGCAGTTATGGCAATAAATGTTCTCCCTTTTTGGGAAGGGCTAAACTTTGCTGGTGTGGGTTCCTACGACATTTCGTGAACTTTAGGTGACTAAAAATGACCACGCTGCTCTTTTTGAGCATACGGATGAGATCTCCTCACGCCTCCAGTTGCCACGCCCTATTTCGTTCGTATGTCCATGACGAAATGAGAAAGTAACGTATATTTCTTTAAGATTACCACGCGTTTTGTTGAACGGGTTGGATCGCGCGAGCGGCACCCGTTCAGTATACGCGGATATTTCCTCCAATGGCAGCGGGGATTTTCTCCTCTGATCACGGGCACTTTCTCCCTAATTTCGGGCATTTTCTCGCACCGAAATAGCCGCGGATGGGTTCGGGCATTTTCTCTCGTAATCGTGGAAGTGCAACTTTTCCAGTCATCATCTTGAAAGTTATATCGTTTCGCTTCCTATGAATAGTAAGCGAATATTATATATATTTTTATTTTTTATTATATATATTGAATATTATATAGGATCAGGCGCTGATGGAATGGAAGTGTAGTCATAACCATTTAAGCGCAACCATAGTTTTCTAGTGTAGCTATTTTGAACGGATTCTCTGTATGCAGCGCTTAAAATGGGGAATAAACACAGTCATACTCCAATGTTGGGCGAACATATGATTTGTATGCAAGAAGCAAGTGAGTTTCTGAATTTGTAGATAACGCTCTAAAAATGCAAGTAACTATTCAGCTTTCTTTGCAATCGTCTCGCAATGCTATGAAAAACTACCCAATAAATCCTGCCAGGCGTATGTCTGAACTGCGAAAGCGAATACCACAGGTAGATTCTCCACCCTTCAATTAGTAGGAAGGGATGTTCGATTTTTGCAAAGTCCTTGTACCAAAGGAAATAGGGCCCCTGAACACCCAGGAATGTATTGCACTGTCAGCACCTAACACGTACGTGCGTGTTGCACGTGGAGATAAGAGAAATGGTGGAATACGTCCGGCTCCGTCGTCGAGACATGCAGCTCGGTAGCTCGGTGGTAGTGCTGGCGCATTGTAAGCAGAGGGTTGGATGTTCTATTCCTTGGCCTCGAATTAGTTCTTCATTTTTAGCGTTCATTCATTTTTGGTATCAATCACCTTCCCAACTGTTCCTATGCATGTATTCCACTATAGGCTGAGAAATACGTGTTCAACCCTTCTATATGCGACACTTTGTATTTTCTGCTTATTTTTGATAGGACCCTTGGCTAGATGAGGGAATGGACCTTCCCAGCTAGAAATGAATAATCCAGTTAGAACAGTATATGAGGCATCAGTCCACAAGTCGAGAATGGCTGTCCAGTCAATCTCATGTCATCTAGCATGTGTCCCACATGATCAAAGAAGGACAGCCGATCACTGTACAAGTCGAGTTGTACCCTCGAAGGTGTACTAATGAACTAGACACACCAATGATGACGGGCTGGTAGCTACCGCAGTCCCGGCAGGTCAGCGAGTAACTCACCGCCATATTCTAACGTATCGCTAGACGGCGGCACGTTGGTCTTGAAACTCCTCTGGTGAACCGACCAGTTAAAAAATGCTACATATAGAGAGATTTTTATTGAAGATAGGAGTGTAGAGATGTCTTTCAAAAAGTTGATCACGATGGTTCGCCGTGACATGAGTGCACGCTCCCTTGACTATGCGATTGTCAGGGGTAAATCTGAAGCGGCACTATTGAACCTTCATGACCCTTGGCCCTTTGGTCGAGGTCGAGAAGGGGTAGAATAAAATTTCATCCAAGCTTTGCCTAAGGGGGTTATTAGGACGCTGGTCACGAATACGATATTCATTTTTGAAATTTCGGCCGATTACGGTAGTTTTGTACGTATGCAAGCGATCCCACAGCGATCTTTGAGGCTCCCTAGCTCCTTGGGTTCAAGGACTTTGCAAAAATGGAACATCCCGTCCTACAAATTGAAGGGTGGAGAATCTCACTGTGGTATTCGTTTTCGTAATTCGGACATACATACTCCTGAGAGACTTCCCTGGTAAGTTTTTTGTCTAAGATGAAGCCCAGATCATGCAGACCATATTCACTGAGTAGGTTGCAACTACCAAGGCTGTAAATGCATTTAACCGAATCTGATTTGTCGAGATGAAAACCCTAGCTTTTGGGGCTGAGGTAGGTAACTTCCACCTGTCCGACCAATCAGCAACACCTGAAACAGCACATTGGTGGGCAAATTGATCTTCTTCTCCGGCAATATTCCTGTAAATTTTAATATCGTCGGCAGACGTTTTGCAATTAACGTCACGTCTTCCGACCAGAACAAGTAAATCAGAAGTGTAAATGATGAAAAGAATCGGCGACAATACACACTCGTTATTGAGTACGTAGGAGAAAATTTGCCATTGACCTACACTTGGAAGGACCTGTTTGTGATGAAATTCTTTTCTAATTAACAATTCTGGGGGAATCCTAGAAATTTGAAGCTTGAAAAAGTTCTTTAAAGAGCACCTTATCAAAAGCCTTGCTACATCAACGTATGTGTTTTCATCAGTGCCTTGGGCCAATCATGTAAAGGAGATAGCATCAATATCTCAGTCGATCTTCCGACTCTGAAGCCATGTTGCCTCTTTGGTATAACCTCATGTGCTTCTATTTCCTAGACAATGTGTAGGCCAGTAGCGCTGCAGCGACTTGCCCTACTCAAACGCTAACGGCGGAAGCGGCTCCTCCGCGGCTGCCAGTCTTTCCTGAATGTCAGTGCTTCGGCTGATAAGTCACTATCAGCTGGCAGCGCTGACTGCTTCCAGGTTCCCCTGGTCATTTCGTGGCGTCGCAACTCCTCCTCTCACCGTTGACGGCGGGGTGTGGCCATCTCGGTCACGCAAGAGCCGCCGAATATCGAGAGCCTCCTCCACAACGTGCAAGCATGCGATTGCCCTCCCGTGAAATTGGACACTCAACCCCAATTAAGTCGCTCTACACCTATAACCAGCCTCGTGCTGCGTTGTATCACTCATCACTGTGCGATTCCGAAGAACGCTCCAGCCCAAAACTCTTCGAAATTAGGCGGAAGCCTTGAAGCAGTAAAGCTTTCCCTTCTGTTAAGCGTAAAATCACAACCACGTCAATTTATTCCGATTTTCTTTTCCGGAACGCGACCACCCTGAATGTACGCTCCTGTTATGCGGCGCTGTCTTTCAACGTATAGCTTAGCTTCGTGCAATACTTCGTTTGTAAGGTGTTGGGAATGATTCAGTTTTATAACGCTTCCCTTCTTAGGTGCTGAGCAATCGAAAGACGTCATTGGAAAAATCTCGTTTCAAGCTAAAGAGAAAACAGCAGCTCATGCTCTCCTCTTTTAAATTTGCATACTACCTGGGTTTTGACTGCTGAGAATGACAGTTGTTTTCGTCTCACTGTTCCCCTTCTCGGTCCCGCAAAACTGGGCGGCGCTGTGGCAGTGTTCCGGAATCCGAGCCTCGTTCAATGTTTGCGCTGTCCATTCGTTCCACTTCGACCGTTTCTTTTCGATTTTCTGTCAAACGAGAGAGCCCTCAAGCGCGCGACCTTTGTCAAGAGTCGAATCCATCCGCGAAGCAGCCTCTTCGCTCATTAGACACTCTGCACTCAACGAAAAGAACGCGAGCCATCTGCTGTTCTCCTTAAAGGCAGCCTTGTTCAGTTCCTCTAAGTTGCTGCGGCAGACCAACAACGTCTACTTTCTCGCTTCTGCTCTCAAGCTTTTTAGATATCTGCCTCGTATTATACAGCTGCCCCATCCCGCATGCAATTCCACTTATCTGTAAACGTTCCATCTTAGATGTTCCGTGCTAGATTTCTAGTAATTGGGTCACAATTCGCATAGTTCACTTTGCTTTTGATGCTATCGCAGTCAAGGAGCTACTTGCGCGGTGTCGTATATTTTCAACTTTTGAACTTGAATTTTATAAATTCCTTTGCTTCAGCAGAAAATGGGTAGAACAGGTATGCACAATTCTCAAGTTTATTATGACTTTGCTTGATCTTGCGAGCAAGCGCAGGGGTTATTTTCCATACATGCTTCTTTTTCAAGTATCTGCTATATAGGAATAATTCTCTTGACTCACATAGTTCATAATTGGTGTTGCTTAGAAACTACCAGAAAACCTGCGAATGATGTGCTCCTGCCTCTTCCGATCCTGATGCTGGAATGACTCTCCTTTATCTAAAGAACACCATACTGTGAGCTCGCTGCAGCAAAGTCATCAACTGTGGCTCACTACCTCCTCTTTACGTGATTAGCGAATCCGATCTACTGAAACGACATGGAATCAAGAGGTAGAAGGGTGGGGGAGGGGGGGGGGGCGTGAAGGTGGCTGCGGGCATAGATGTGTGGCCGAGAGAGCTGGAGGACTCTGCTTGCTGCCCCCATCCCAACTCTTCTCGCGCTCCGCATCTGCAACGCAATTTCATGGCAAGATCGCAGATTGAAGCGATCACGTTGGTGCCCATTGTTAATTCAATAGAGCTGAAAGTTTATGTTAGGCGCTCCGCCTTTCCACGTGGAAAAGCAGAAGTTTTCAGAATATGGGATGCAAACAAGGCTCTGTATTGTATACAGATTTGAGGGAATCCGGTAGCGCAGTCGGAGGAGGCGCGTGCACCGATTCCAGGCTCTTGCATCGGATTTACCGGCAAGGTTATCCAAGCTTTCCATCCATCCGGGGCTGTTGAACTGTTACCAGGCGTTTCCGCGAAAGACAAAGCACTGACTACACCACCTCGAGTCATTGCATAGGTTAAGTAGCCATTCAGATTGTCCTCGCGACATTCGGTGGGAATAGAATGCGAGGCGCACCCCAAATAGAGATTGATTAAGTCCACTTTTTATCCTTTATACTTCAGGCTTAGGCAAATTTATTGAAACCTTTCTCATAAATCTTAATTTGAAGTTACGGTGTTTTTCAGTGCAATTTTTCCAGTGTCATAGACTCTGTCGCTACGGTGGATGTAGTTGTTTACATTATACATGGACGGGGAGAAGAGTCGTCGACTCCAATTCTGAGCTCTCCTCTTACGGATTTTTACCTTATTAATAGTTCCTTTTAGAGTTTCACGAGAGATTTAATGATGAAAAAGAACTCGAGTGGTCTCGAAACGTGGGCCATCGCAATTCTTCGCGACGTCACCGTTCTGAGGGTTATATCAACATGTCCTGGCCGTTTACTGGACCACGCGTCTACGTCGGATACCTCAATCACATCAAATTTCCCTAAAGAATGCGATGAACAAAGAAAAACGGTCTAGGAAGTCCTTTCGTGACACACAACAGCTCATGCAGCCACCAGCATGACAAATATGACCTTCTAGTATTGTTTCACTCTGTCGAACTAACACCGTAAGTCATTTGGTGATGAGAATCTCAGGGCACTTCTATTACTCTGGAGAAGTCCTTCCTATTATGCAGCGGGACGGTCGTTCATCGTCAAGGCAGTCGTCGCTTGCGCCTTCCTCTAAAAGAAGAGCCCTTTTCTCCGTCCGCGCTCAGCAGTCTTGTACAGATTTCCTTGGTTAGCCCCACGCCGAATTCCCGATTGCTCGAACCGGCTTCTGCCAGGCGGAACTCGTTCTCGCATCTCAGTTCGGCTGCTCCAGGACATCCTTCAGCGATCATCAGACGACTCCGTTGTTAATCGGGCGCTCTATCGATTTACCCACTAGCAATACTCGATCGGCTATCGATTTATCATTTACTACTGGCCGGATGATCGCTGTCTCTCCGCAGCCTTGTCGGCTGCGCGGCGCCCCTCCTACGAACGAGCGCTATCTGCGGTTGACCCGCTTTGGAGGACAGATTAGAGGCAGCCGACCACGCACTAGGAATTACCGAGACCGTACCCGGCAGCGTTCTTCGGCGGAAAGCGAGATCTCTCGCTTCCGCTCGCCGCGCTGCTGCATCCGCGAGCACCCAGCTGGTCGCCGGTACTTCGGCTGTCCGGCTCTCGTCGCCCTCATGAGTCCGTCGGAAGTGCAGCGCTTCCTATGTGCCTTCGTTTTAGTGAGCACCCCCCCCCCACCACGTCCACACTGTCCTGTTCGTATTTGGCGAAGATCAGCGCGTCCGAGTCGAACATCTGTAGTGTTCGCAAACACTGCGCACAGTTCCCGAAAGCGCTGCGGTGACTCTACCAGGCGACCTCCTCTCCCCCCCCCCCCCCGAAAACGTCGAGGTTTGCCCTACCCTTCTTCGCTTCCTCTGTGCTAACGCCTGGTTCTGACAACTCTCTCCGACTACTGGAATGACTGCTTAATTATACGCCAACATGCTGGTTCCCTGAATACTTTGACAGCTGCTTTGATCGCACATCTGCTACCTTGGCAGTGACACTTGCGTGGTTTTGTTCGTGCTATTTTTCCGCCAACTTTTGTTTCTGCTCTGGTACTTGTGTCTTTCCAGCTATCGCACAATAGCGGTAATGGTGGCAAACCAATAGTATTTTTAATTAGTTGACTTAGTTTACGTGCAGCTCAGATTGTTGTCAGCATGTCAGCACATCTAAATCGGCTGGGAAGTCTTCATATTTCTCTACAAACTTGGCAATGATTTCTTTCAACATTCTTAACGGAGCCCTTTAAGAGTGTTCACTACCATGCCCAGTCTAGGGTCTGCTTAGTTAAGTCAAAAACTGCAGTTATGATCAAGCAGGCAATTTTTCAGTTGGCAAGGAATTTTTCGTTATGTATGTATAACTTTAAGCTGTTATGTAAGAACTAGGTTTTATGCAACTATTACAAGCGATAAACATTGTCAAGTACTTCTCCCACTTGTCTTATGGTTATTTTCACCGTCTTCAACTGAGTCAATAATTTAGCATGTTTTTCCTTCTTTCTTTGAAAGCGTTTCTCTGAGAGTGTTGTGCCACTTTTTTTTTGGTACTATTGTACTTTTGGTACCCCACTTAATCTTGTTCAAAATAGGTCTACTGGGGGTAATCTACCCTGGGAGGAACGAATATCATAGTCGTTTTTTGCGGAAATGTCTTATAAGTCCGTTATATTAAATTCGAATTGCCCTAGGCCTTCTGAAATAGCACGCGCTTGTAGGAGACGTAGAGACTCCGCCTCCTATCGATGCGCACTATTTCGCCGTCTCTAGTCTGCTGCAGAGGTTAGCAGGGCATAAGCCTTGAAATCTCGAAAAGCCTGGAAAACCCTGTTGTGTGCTCTCCCCTCGCGCGGAGGGGAGCACAGAATTGGGCAGGGGAAGGGACTCCGGAATATGGGCCCACTAGCGCACCCGTGCTAAAATTGCCTTCATCCTGTTGTCCCCTCCATTGTTAATATGGAAACAAAAAAGACGCGGATCTGTAATCAAAAGAAGGAGATAAGGCTGCACCTGCATTCGCTGTGTGCAGCTAGTCGCCGCGCCTGCGCGCTGACCCCCCCCCCCCCCCCCGGGGAGACGGTCGCGATTGCGTGCTGGTAGGAGGCGGTGTCTCTGCGTCTCTCACCAGCGCGCGCTATTTCGCAAGGCCTTAGGCAATTTTGACTTAATGTAACGGGCTTATAAGGCATTTCCGCAAAAAACGACTATGATACTCGTTTTTCCCATGGCAGATTACCCCCAGTACACCTATTTTGAACAAGATTAAGTGGGGTACCATAAGTACAATAGTTCCCTTTTTTTGGTTTGCTAATGGTGAGCTTCAACTCCTTCTTTAGTTACCGTACATACTTTTTTATTGAAGCACGGATACTGGCGCTATGTGACAACGGAGGGGTTAGTAAAATTCAACAAAATATATATGCCTAGGTAGACATTTATGTAAGCAATACAAAACCACTTACCATTTAACCGGAATGGTCCTCCATGTTGCTTGGGGGGGGGGGTGGTCCTCCGAGTGACCTAAGTAACCTAAGCCTGAGGGTTAGAAATTACCTTAAAAATCATGCCCAAATCTGTGATTTCGTTGATGCGGAGGAGAGCACAGAACAGATATTCCTCTCCTTAAATTTGCTTCCAGATTTTAGGCAAGGGAAGGGACTCCGGGGTGTAGGCAATTTAAACACGGGCGCGTAACTCGGCCACACCCCGGAGTCCCTTCCCTTGCCGAAATCTGGATCCCCCCTCACTCCCATCCCTCTCGGCGCGCCTCCCCCTCCTCCCTCCCTCCCACATCATACACAAGTAAAAAAAAGCGCTATGGTAGTTGGGGGGGTCACCTTGCAAAAAGGGTCACAGACAAAAAAAAAAAGAAACGGTAACACACTGATAGTAAAGGAAACAACCAAACAATGCTATAGCTCTGTTCTGTGCTCTCCTCCGCTGACGCGGAGGAGAGCACAGATTTAGGCAGGGGAAGGGACTCCAGGGTGTGGCCCGAGTGGCGCACCCGTGCTAGAATTGCCTACATCCTGGAGTTCCCTCCCTTGCCAAATTCGGAACCACGTAAAACACGGATCTGTAATCGAAAAGCGGAGATAAGACTGCATTCACATTCGCTATATGCAGCTGCCCGCCGCGGCAGGCCATGGTGACCCCCCCCCCCAACCACCATAGCGCCAAAAAAAGCTCTAAAAGAACTCTAAACAATAAAACCGCTTGGGATGGTTTTTCGTCGCGCCGTCTCGCGCACTCCACGCCTCCGTTCTCTCTCCTCGTGCAATATCATCCTCGCTCCAGGGCCCACGTCCGATAGTAGGAGCACGCCCTTTAAATTGCCCGCCGAAGTTCACGGCCGCGGTGTTTTTATGGTTTTTTTGTTAAGAGTTTTTTTTCTTGTGTATGGTGTGGGAACGAGGGAGGAGGGGTAGGCGTGCCGAGGGAGGTTGGAGCGAGGGGGGGGGGGGTGGATTCGGGAGGAAGGGGAGGCGCGCCGAGGGGGATTCAGATTTGGGCAAGGGAAGGGACTCCGGGGTGTAGGCTATGTAAACACGGGTGCGTAACTCGGCCACACCCCGGAGTCCCTTCCCTTGCCCAAATCTGTGCTCTCCTCCGCGTCAGCGGAGGAGAGCACAGAACAGATACTCGGACGACCCCCCCCCCCCCCCAAGCAACATAGAGGACCATACCGGTTAAATGGTAAGTGGTTTTGTATTGCTTACATAAATGCCTACCTAGGCATATATATTTTGTTGAATTTTGCTAACCCCTCCGTTGTCACATAGCGCCCGGATACTTAATATCCAAAGTTTGAGTGGATTTTAGAACGTGTATTTATTATGTATGCATATCCCCGCGTAAAGTGTATTTTTCGCGTTCTCTCTTCGAATTGATGCTTTTTTCAGAAATTTCGTCCTTAATGTGCCATGCTTTTGCCACTGTCTCCAGTCTGTGAGAAACTGTTACTATTTCCCCGATTCCATTTATTTCGCAGTTATGCTATACAGTCCTTTTCTCCAACTTTCTTCTTCGGATGAAATTTATGGCTCTGCTTCAAATTGCGATGCCCTGCTCATTCTCGATTCTCGATTGATGGAAAACCTCCCTGTGAACAGTAGTGACCTGCCGGCGCAGTCAACGCGTTACACCTCGACTGCTGCGCGTCAATCATTTCTTTCGTTTTTAGCTGCTTGCAAATGAAGAGAATAACGGCTCCGGGGGGACCTCTCAAATAAGGGCCATGTGTGGTTATTGACATGAAGAGAGGCGCAATCGTGTAAACAAGGGTAGGGCAACACATGCTTTCCCTTGATATTTTGAAGTTTCCCTGAACTCCCTGCAAGCTCTGTCCGCATAGTGGCCAGTTTCCAAACCGCAACGGCTTGTACCGCACGCGACACCGCACGTCGAAGTGCACCACCCCCCTCTAAGGACGTATTAAGGGATTTTCGTGGATTAAGCATTTTTAGCTGCCCTTCTAAACGCTTTTTCAAACAGTGCACTACAATTCATGGTGCATCATTCAGCTTCAGTTCCAACCCACAGCTTAGCTTACGTTGCCGCCAGCTTATGTTAGAGAGCAAACTTCTTTTCGTAACATCGACCAGGCTCGACTGTCCGTAAGTCTTGGCATGATGATTGAACCTGTTGTTGCTGTTTTGATTGCAGCCAAAGCCAAGACGGTAACCCTTTATTCGGCTAACGTTTCGGCTATTCGCCTTCGTCAGAGCCTGGAAAAATCAAAGACCTAAGTGATCCAACTGGTCCCAACTGCCTTTTTAGGCTACAATACAAGACAAAAGGCGGCCACTCAGTACCAAGTGTAGTGGAACACGTAGACGCTGGAAATGCTCACCTAATGAGATGGAAAGGACCTGATGGCAGGCCACCTCATCGCGCATCCTGCAGTGGGTAGTCTGATAGACCGGCAAGTGGCCCTCCTGACTTGAAGACGTTGCGATCAAAGTCTACAGAGGTCAAAGAAAGCTGAGAGCTCAATAGTGATGGCAAGGCACTCACCCTTCCGATTCAGTTTTGGACTTTGTGCAGTAATCCAAAAGGCCTCTAACGTCTTGCGTGCTGAAGTCTTGGGTTCTCGCGCCAGTATCTTTATCGAAACCGTAAACTCTTCTGCGGAATGACCCTCCATCCTGTGCGCACCAAGTGGGGTCGCCATATCAGACCTCCTCAGTCCATCCAGATGTTCCTTAACTCTCAGACACAGGGGTCGCCCAGTTTCCCCTAAGTACTCGGCTCCGCAGACCTCACATGCGACGAGGTAGATTACGCAGGAGGTCATGCAGTCTCCTTCTCGCCCAGATGGACAAACTGAACAGTTTGGCGTATTGCGTAGACGGCGTATTCGCGATTGCGCACCAGCTGTTTTTTCAAGTTAGGTGGTGGAATTTCCACTACTCTAGCCAGACGATCCAGGTCATACCTACGTAATGCTGCTCGCACTGCTGTGCTCAAAGCATCCGAGATGTAGGGAATCAAAACGGAATTCTATCGTCGTCTCGGGCATTAGCCACGAACTGTCTCCCAGTAGAAGAGCCGTTTTTAGGTTCTAGAGGGTAACCGTTAGAACGAGCAATCTGACGGGCTAATTCCAACGAGTCAGATTTGTTCTGAGTGGTGGAAGAAACCATCCTTGCAGTCCTGAACATGTTCCCGGTGACAGCCAGCTTTGTTTTGATGGGATGAGCCGACTGATAGTTAATTAGAACATTCTTACTGCTAGGTTTGTGGTACCACCTAGTTTCGTAAAACATCTTTTAAGGTGGACCTGTACGTTGAGAAATGGTAACCAGCCTTCCACTGGCTTCTCCCTGGTAAATCGTATGTTGGCCGCTTGTCCATTCAGTAGTTCGAAGCAGGTGTTCATTTCTTGCTGAGTGGAACACACGATGAAACAATCATCAATGTTGCGGCAGTAAAGTACAGGTCGGCGATCCAGCACTGGCTTTTCGACTTTTGACATAAAGGCTATGGCCAAAGTTGGTGCAAGCCGCTGACCTATTGCTAAGCCTCGAACCTGCTTATAGTATCGCCCCGCCCACCTGAAAACCGTACATGAAAGGCATTCCTTGACTAGGGTCACTACTTGGGAGACTGTGAAACCGTGCATGTTTATCGTAAAATGGTAATCATTGAGGAGTTCCAGCACGGCCTGCAATGCGCTGTCATTCGACACGTTTGTTTATAAGGAGGTGACGTCGAATGATTCCATCACATGATTCCTTCTAAAGTTGGTGCCCCCTAGTTTGTCAACCGAGTTTTCACCCAGTCAGTCAATAAGTCCTAGGGTGTTGCGCAGTATCGTGGAGAACTTGCAAACTCTTCAGGACAGCCTGCGCTTAAAGGCAAAACTGTAATTGCAAAGAGCAGATCGACGTCCATCGACGGGCATAGCCTACCCTCGGTACCATTCCCATCGCTGTTTTTTAAGCCTCAAGAGCCGAATCCTTCTGTGGATGTAAGGTTTCGCCTCTGGCAGCGCTGTATACACTCTTAAGTCGTAACAACAGATATCGTTCATGTTGCAACTTAAGTCCAGCGCAAAAGCGAGGTTTGAAAGAGATCCGCGATCTCTCGACGAATGGCAACTTCAAGATCTCTGTCATCGATAAAGGAGGGGAATTTGTGGTGTTACCCAGGGAACTCGATGCCGCTGTAACGTTTTGTTGATATGTGCCAATCTTGCAATCTTCATCAGAACATTGTGACGCCCACTCGACATAACCATCTGCTTGATATTGTTCTCAGCAGCAGTTTGGGACTTGTCAAAGACATCAATATCAGGCCACCAATAGGTTCCAGCGATCATTCTAGCATTTCATTTAGAACTGATTATTCACTGAGTAAACCAAGGTATCGAATTCAAAAAGCATTTCATAATGCAAACTACGACATTATCTGTCAGTATTTGCTTTCAATAGATTGGAGAACACTCCTTGAGGAACAAGTTACTGTGAATGACAAATACGAGCTCTTTTTATCAATTCTCCATAAATGCATTGACCAACTAGTACCTACCGAAAAGTTACCGGTACACTTTAATAAACTTCCTCCCAACCTAGTCAGACTTTTTGAACAGAAAGAAAAACTATGGTCGACATATCAACATTGCCCAAGTTCTGAAAACCATCACCGTTTTCAAAAAATCAATAATAGATTCGACCGACTTTTAAACAAATTCCACAAGTATGTTGAGAGAAAAATTCTCGATACTCCCAACAAATCATCTTTCTATAAACTGTTAAATTCTGTACTGAAACGTACCGAGCGAATCCGCACACTGAAGGACGAAACCGGCGTCGTAGCATTAACTGACTCAACAAAGGCTACCATGCTAGCTAAATATTTTCAAAAGACCTTTGCAGAACGTCCTTTCAACATCGACTCCTTTGCTGTTAATAATAATAATTTCAGCATGGATAGTTCGGTTTGGTTCTATAAGGAGGAGATTTATAATGAACTTTGTAAGCTACCACCTAGTTATGCTACTACTCCGGATGAAGTACCGTCCTACTTTATCAGGAAAATTGCCATCGCGATTGCTTACCCTCTTGAGCACATATTTAATGCCAGTTATATGACTGGCGAAGTACCATGCCGTTGGAAACATGCGTTTGTTACACCTATTCCAAAAAAAGCCTCCTCACCAACTTGTATCGAACTTTCGTCCAATTAGCATCACATCAGTTTTTGCTAGGGTCATCGAGAGAAAACTCAAGACAGCGCTTGTATTATATCTCGAGTCCAATAACCTTATCCCTAATGATCAACATGGCTTCCGTTCAGGTAAATCTACTGAAACACTGATGTTATCTACGCTTAATGATTGGACGAAATCTCTTGAACAAAAAATTGACGTGGATGTAATTTATTTTGATTTTATGAAGGCTTTCGACAAGGTCCCTTTGGATAAACTAACTGTCAAGCTCACGGATATAGGTGTCTATCATAGAATTACTCTATGGATGAAAAACTTTATATCTGGTAGATCTTTTCAAGTTAGGGTAAATGACGCATTCTCTGAACGTCATTCTATTAAAAGTGGTGTTCCTCAGGGTGGTGTTTTGTCCCTAATCCTCTTTTCTATATATATACCTCTGAAATTCCGTCCCTAGTTAATCAGCTTGGTGTTTCATGTAAAATGTTCGCTGACGATATAAAAATTTATAAGAATATTGCTCTTCGAGAAGACCATCTTTCTCTTCAATCAGCAATAAATGCAATTGCGGATTGGTCATCAAAATGGGAACTTCCACTCTCCGCAAAAGTCACAAGTACTTTAGGGCAGCAGGTAGGTAGATATCCTTACTACCTTGACAAGATGCATATTAGTAGTACAACTTCCCTGCGTGATTTGGGCTTTATTTTGGACACCCAACTTTCGTTCAAAGAACATATTGAAACAATATCGAAAAAATCTGAACGAATTGTGCACAGCCTCTTCAAATGTTTGCGAACAAATTCAATACAACACCTATTAATTGCCTATAAGTCGTATGTTAGACCAATTCTAGAATATGGCACCACAATTTTTAGTCCCAAATATAAGCGTGAAATTGCCAGGCTGGAATCTGTACAAAACAGCTTCACGAGAAAGCTATGGATACGAGTACATGGGTATGATTACAACACCATCCCCTCACCGGCTTCACGAAACAGATTCTTCAATCTACATACCCTTGAACGTCGTAGGAGAAGAAATGATTTAATTGCGATATATAAGATGATAAACGGTCTTACTTGTATTCCCCTCCAGGAGTTCTATACCTTTTCTTCATCGAACACAAGGGGTGGTCAGTGGAACATCCAGTTTCCTGGAGCAAAAAGCAGTGTAAGGTCTCAATTTTTTACTTGCCGTGCTCGCTCTGATTTTTTGAGGTTATCTAAAAAACACATTATACCAAATTCCTTAAGGAAGTATAAAAAAGTTCTTGACCGATATCTTCAGGATGCAGTATAGTAGTTTTCAACTGTATTATGTTGATTCTTGTTGCCTGTTCTGTTTTTTCCTGTTTAGAATTACTTTAACTTATGTTTAGTTTTACCTTGTTTTTCTTTTGCATGGTTATCCATGTAGTGAATAAATAAATAAATAAATGTTCTAATTAACTATCAGTCGGCTCATCCCATCAAAACAAAGCTGGCTGTCACCGGAAACATGTTCAGGACTGCAAGGATGGTTTCTTACACCACTCAGAACAAATCTGACTCGTTGGAATTAGCCCGTCAGATTGCTCGTTCTAACGGTTATCCTCTAGGACCTAAAAACGGCTCTTCTACTGGGAGGCAGTTTGTGGCTAATGCCCGAGACGACGATAGAAATCCGTTTTGCCTTCCCTACATCTCGGATGCTTTGGGCAGAGCAGTGCGAGCAGCCTCACGTAGGTATGACCTGGATCGTTTGGCTAGAGTAGTGGAAATTCCACCACCTAACTTGAAAAAACAGCTGGTGCGCAATCGCCAATACGCCGTCTACGCAATACGCCAAACTGTTCAGTTTGTCCATATGGGCGAGAAGGAGACTGCATGACCTCCTGCGTAATCTACCTCGTCGAATGTGAGGTCTGCGGAGCCGAGTACTTAAGGCCGCCACAGACTTTTGCGGCGCCGCTGCCCTATGCTTAACCATAGGGCAGAGACGCAGAGCTCGCCTCCAGCGGCGCCGCCAGCGGCGCCGCTGGGCGACGCCGCTGGCCGGCCGGCGGCACCGGCGGCACCGGCGGCGTCGCTGGCGGAAATGACTTGAATCATTCCACCCGGCGGCGCCGCTCCAGCGTCTGTCTGTCTGCGCTCTGCGCTCTGCCCTTTCGCGGCGGGATCCAGAGCGGAGACGGTCGATGCGGGCGCGCGATCGTCATCGGGGCGCGTTATTGTTAAGCACCAGTCGGTCCCCACTAGAAACAGTACAGTACCTAGCTGTCACCGCTCCCACTGATGATGAGTCAAGCCGCTGAGCGGTGCCGCCGGTGCCGCCGGCCGGCCAGCGACGCCGCCGAGCGGCGCCGCAGAAGTCTGTGGCGGCCTTTAGGGGAAACTGGGCGACCCCTGTGTCTGAGAGTTAAGGAACATCTGGATGGACTGAGGAGGTCAGATATGGCGACTCCACTTGGTGCGCACAGGATGGAGGGTCATTCCGCAGAAGAGTTTACGGTTTCGATAAAGATACTGGCGCGAGAACCCAAGACTTCAGCACGCAAGACTTAGAGGCCTTTTGGATTACTGCAAAAAGTCCAAAACTGAATCGGAAGGGTGAGTGCCTTGCCATCATTATTGAGCTCTCAGCCTTCTTTGACCTCTGTAGACTTTGATCGCAACGTCTTCAAGTCAGGAGGGCCTCTCGCCGGTCTATCAGACTACCCACTGCACGCTGCGCGAGGAGGTGGCCTGCCATCAGGTCCTTTCCATCTCATTAGGTGAGCATTTCCAGCGTCTACGTGTTCCACTACACTTGGTACTGAGTGGCCGCCTTTTGTCTTGTATTGTAGCCTAAAAAGGCAGTTGGTACCAGTTGGATCACTTAGGTCTTTGATTTTTCCAGGCTCTGACGAAGGCGAATAGCCGAAACGTTAGCCGAATAAAGCATTACCGTCTTGGCTTTGGCTGCAATCAAAACAGCAACAACAAAGTTCTTTTATTTTTCATATTTTTGGTCTATTTTTTAGCATCTTTTGTCTCATTATTGACCTTATTTTACCATCTCTGTAGATTGGAAACGGTCGTGCAAATGCTGTAGTTCATAAGTAATTGCCACAAGTTGTCCAGAATCTATTTCCACTTCCTTCTCCAGATTGCCGTTTCCCTTACATTTAATCAAAAAATGTGAACGAAGAGATTTAAATTGCAGGTGCTACCTAATTCTCTACTTGGCTAAGCCTCTTAGTTGTCGAGAGCTTTTAGGCTAACGTTTGGTGGAAATCTGCTCATATACGACACGATCTCAATGTAGCTGTAGAGCCACGGAGGTCTTTATTTCGTGTTTGGTTATTTAAATTGAATTCGTCTATAATTCGTAACGTCGTGCCTCGAGGAACACAGATACCTCTCACTCGCACATGAGAACCAGCCCGACATGTGCCAGGTATAGGCACAAATTCTCAAACCACCGCAAAGTCAGACGTAGTGCTCCAGAGCACTGGGCGCCTCGACCTTTTATAATGAGCATGTATGTAGAACTACAGCAAACAAACATTTCTGCGATGTGCGAGCATATTCGTCAGGAGTTCGTCGTGGTTGCCTCCTTAAGTAGACGATTACACTTATTCGCGAAACTTTCGAGTAGCAACGTCTGAGGATTACTGTCTGATGGGTTCTTCCGGGCAGCATTCGTCGCTATATTAAATCATTTTCAGTGAAAGCATTACTTGCACGCTGTAATGAAAGCTCCATAAAGTCCGCTCTCTCTTCTTTACTTCGTTTCTATTCTTCATTGTACAGACGGCTATTTGTCATTCTACTTCGGTCAAGCTGTGAAGCGTAGCTGGTTACACTCTTAAATTACCGAGGCACAGACGTCCTCTAGGATGTCTCTGCTTCCTCTCATACGTCTTAATCAAGGATTTGATTTCAGAGTTTCTCTTTGATGCTCTAGTACATGCGATGGTACTCGTTAGCAAAGTAAGTGAGAACTTTTTGGACATCTCTTGCTTCAACCTTTTTAAGCTCTTCACTCTTTAAATGTCGACATTTCATATCCGCACATTCTACACTTTATTCCCCTAAAATAGTTAAATCAAATCGCCCAGCTGCTCAGTTTGGAACGCACACGATGCAGCAGGGTTGAGCTCTTGCGGGCACCAAATTTGTTTCGAACTTCGCTCCAACATTTCAAACCGTTCACTCCTCCGCGATCCTTAAATTGGAGCCAGGCTTAGAAAGGATGAGAGATTGAATTGCCTATCTGTAGAAGTAGACTTGCTGCTCATACGAAGCACTGAACGACTGTCGCCGTAATTGATCCCGTATCCTTTTTCGCCTCATTTGAGGAAGTGTCTCAAGTTCGTATTCACTGAGGCCAATGTCGGTAACTATGGTAAAATGTGGCTTTCTTTGCCTACTTATCAAAGGCGCTGATCAAAATTCGAAAGCTTTCCCTATCATAAGCAGTAGCAGAGAATCAAGATTATCACTACGAGACCGATGCGCTGCCAAACCGTCGGCCTCGGACGGAATATCTTGTTGGACAATTAGGACCGAATATCCCCGCATCACTATTCATCCGCCACATCGCTATGTGTGATGTGGCCAATTAATAGTGTTTGGTTTGGTAGAAAATCGAAGTGATATAATCATAATGTTGCGCTCTTGGCCAGATCCCAGACTGTCTGAGCAGAAAACGATGGGTGGGTCACACCATTTTTGAAGGGGTTTAATTTAAAGAGCTGAAATTCAGCTACCCGATCTGTCGGCTTTTCGACACTTTCACAGAGGGTCTGCATCGAGTTTAATTAGCTAATACATTTCTATACCAATTCGCTGCGTGAAATCGAAGATTTGTAGGTCCGAAATCTCTCGGAAGGGGACTGTTGATAGGAGCCTCGCTACCTCGCATATTCGACGCTTGGCTGACGGCTTCCAGATGCCTGAAATGAACCCAAAACACAGTCTCATTGTACTCGTTTTGCTGACCACAATATGAATAATTTTCACGCTACAAAAGAAACTGTTCCTTCATGAAGACGGGAGAAGATTTCGATCGGGGAGTAGCAGCAGGGGAGGTCATGTTTGACATCAAATAAAAAGTCTTAGCGACAGCAAGCTTATTAACACTCAGAAAACAAAATAAAATTACGTTTAAAAATTGAAAAAATTGACTGAAGAGGTCCAATTCTATCAAAGGAAGCTGGCTGTTGTCTGGGTCAGTGCAATGAAGGGCACGCTTAATTTGCCCACAAGAGCTCAGCTTCCACCTAATTTTGTACGGCAGTCGCATGCGAATTGCTAGGAAGGAAGGTGCTGAATGTCTCTGCGACTTGTTGGGATCGCTTTGAAGAAAGTTGTCATGATGCGAAACGCATTTGCGTCGCGAGCGTGAATTGGTTGAATGTTTAGCGGCCGTACTGCCGCAGTACTACTGCGCGTATTGAGACTGCCTCGACGACGTGCCCTAGGTAGAACACGTAGCGCGATCCAATCAAATTCTTTGTTAACGCCGTTTCTCTTTCTGCGCTACCAATTTCGTTGCTCTGAAATCTGATACTGCGCGACTAATTTCGTTGCAGAGGCCTCTGATATATGTTGAATGTTTTATGTATGTTTATATGTTATAATCTTCATAACATTTTATGCGAATGATTTCACTAGTGTTGGCCTGTTTCTTGTGTTTTTATATTAATTTGGGTCATTATTTACAAAGGGCACGCAGAAGTGCAATCGGAGAAAACGCCGTCCTCCACCACCCCGCATCGAAGTCCTTAGTTCGCGTGTCCCGTCAATTTTTCTGTCCCTCCGAGATCGCCTCTACGGCGTGGCGCATTTCAAATGGGATTGAATAACGCAGTCTTGTACCCTTCATCGTTCATTATTTACAACTTCCTGCACGGTTTGTTCGCTAATTTCGAAATTCACTTTTCGTGATGGATTTCTCTTCGTGATCGGCAATGTGGTCGATGTGAGTTGCAAAACTCGAGCGGGGCTCAGCGCCCTATCACTCCACCACAGCGTTCGTTTGTGGATGTACATATGGGAGCGCTCGCCACAGGGACTCGCTCAAGGCCGAATAGCCCGAGGGAAAGGCGTAAAATAATTTAGTGCATTAGCCCTCCTTTGATTTTCGATTATACTAATTTTTACTAATTCTATTTTCAACATAGTATGTTTAAAGAGATTCCTCCAACGTATCCTTTGCTCGGTAAATGGAGCAAAACGAAACAAGCAAAAACAACCGCCGGGAGGAATATCAAATCGAACTCGCACTGATGCTTCATGTACATCCTATGCAGGATATCTAACAGAGAGATAAGGTAACAGAGATTCGCCTTCGGTTGCGGTTTGCTACTGCTATAAAACATGCTATCAGATTTTCCGAGGAGCACTAGATGTTCTCAGTTTCTGAGACAGACCGTTTCCCGTCGAATAAGGACCGACAAAAGCAGGATAAACACAGCCATAATGGGAGCTATTTTTAGCGAGCATTTGCTGGGAATCAGAGGCGGGCTAAACGATCGGAGGATAGTCCCATCAAGTGCTCTCAGGGATAGCCATTAGAAAGACGCAAGCGTTTCTTCGACACCCTCCGTCGTCGACGTCCTCTTGCGCGAATTTGTAACCAGACTCCAAGTGGCGCCGAAAAGCTAAAACTCGTTTCCTCGCTCTTAAGTATTCGTGTTAAGCCCTTCAGAATGAGTTATTGAAAGCATCACACCTGTCAAGACGAACAAATACCATATTGGTACGGATGACAAAAAGGATCTTGTCTTCTACAAGGACACATGGTGTGTAGTGGATCCGGAGAAAGCTCCGACTACCGCGTACTCTTCGAATCGAGGTTATTGGTCGGCGTGCCGCCTGGGCCAGCCAAGCTATATGTCTCTCCGAGACCGGTGAATATGGATCGGACTTGCCTGGGACGGACATTGATTTGTCTATCGGGTGGCCACTGCAAGTTTGTATACGCCAGGCACGGATTCGAATTCGCTATATGGTATCCCGGAGAATTAGGATACCTGGCTCGAAATGCCTGGCTTGAGGTGCTCAAATAGAGGTTGTTTGAAGCCGACCTTCACCTTTTTCATCCTCATGCAATGATCGCGGTCTGAGATTCGGTCTTATTTCGCGATATATGGAACCTGGAACAGTAGTAGAAACATAGAACATCCATATGTTCATCGTTCTAGGCAAACCAATTGCTTCGAGAATTCAGTAGACAATGTGGGAGCTCCGCAGGGACATCGGCCAGTGATGACACTGCATCCGAGTCATTTGAAAATGGGAATATTTTTGGTGAACCGTTTCAGCGTCAGCTACAATTAGAAAGTGTCATCTCACATGCTACACCTAAAAGACTCCCTGTTGTCATTCAAGAGGAGAGTGACATTACTTTCTCTCAAATACTAAATTAGCGCACGAGTTGTGTTCCTTCTGAAGTATTGTGCGTCTCAGTTGTGCAAGAAGCGCCGATATATGTACAATTTCTGGACATGGTTGGAGGGCTATGGCGAACTGTATATAATTGACTATAAAAAGCGAAACGCAACTAAAATGTTAAGCAATTTTCATGGTTCAGGGCGACTTCGTATGGATCGAACCGCCAGCTGGAGAGGGAATTCCCGTGGGGGCTCGTGTGCTGGATCAAGACCACGGCAGACTAAGGATAGTGGACGATCTAGGACAGGTGAGTGATGAGCAGGAAGTTGACGTGGTTTTGGAGAACGAGACACCTCGGAAGTGTGCCGTGAACCTCGGAAGCCCCGATATCGCGTTGTGTTCTTGCGCCTAGTCGCGCACAGGAACGTGTCTGGGAAAGCGGCAAGAAGTCTGGCGAGACCATTCAGTGGCGTTTGCCTTGACCTCCCCGCTAACCACGCTTCGGCTGCGATTAAATCAGTCAGGTGACGAGTGCCGGCAGTGAGTAGAAGGGAGCGCCTCGAATCTCGTCCGTCTCGACGGTTCAGAAGGGGGACATCCGAACGAGAAAGTGCAGCTGCTTCAACACAAAGCGAAAGTCTCCGTCTCGACAGCGCAACCCACTTCGTGAACAGAGAGGAATCGTCACCATTTTCGAAATTTCAGCCCACCCGACATGTAGAATGCCTTAGCAGCCACTACTTAGAGGAATGCTGCAGGTGACCTGGAATTTCGCAACAAGAGCTCCATTTTTATTAAAACAAATTACGGCGGAGTACAAGTTAATCTATAACATCTTGTGCCCGCTGATGTTATAGATTAACTTGTACTCAGCTGGGATCCCTACACCTCTCTTGCCGGCCCTTGGGAAGATGCTGTCATGGACAACATTGATGAAAAATACGACCGCTTCGTGCACCATCTCCGCGATAGTGCTTGAGGAGCCGAGAGTTTGGAGACCGCCAAGAGACGTCTGTTTCCAGAAACTCTCGAGCTGATACGCCAACGTGGAGCAGCACGAGCGTCAGGCAACTACCAACTGGCCTCCGAGCTTGCGAAGCTATAGAGAGAAAAGGAAGATTTAAGGAGAGAATGGCGGAAGTGTTGGCTGAAGCCGTCGAGGCAGGTTTGAGGATCCACAATGCCCGCCGGAACTTCGGCAACTTCAAGACCAATATGATCGCTCTCCGACGTCCTGACGGAACCGTCACCTCTTCTAGAGAGACCATGGAGAAGGTTATCCCCGACTTCTACTACGATCTCTTCGATAGCCACGCCCACCCGCCCCCATGCCATCTTCCGCAGGATGGATACGTCGTCCCCTCTGTTCTCTCTTCTGAAATCCGACACACCATCTCGTCGGTGAAGAAACGTACAGCACCCGGTCCTGACAGGATCAGACCCGAACACCTGAAGAACCTCCCGCCAGCGCTCATCAACACCCTAGTACGGCTCTTCACAAGCTACGTGTCGGAGTGCAAGGATTCATCTCAGTGGAAGAGCAGTATACCGCCTTGCTGTACAAGAAGGGAGACATGCACGACTTTGGCATCTATCGCCCTCTCTGCCTGATGTTCACTCGAGTGATCCTGAGTAGGATTAGCAGAACGCTGGACGAAGGACAGCCATGCGAACAAGAAGGATTTCGGAGAGGATTCAGCACGATCGACCACACCACCGCTGTGCCTTGTGTTCATCGACCTGAAGAAATCATTCGACTCTGTCGAAACGGAAGCGGTCGTTTAAGAAACCCTGCTCACTCAGGGCGTTCCTACTCAGGACATCAGGGCCCTTCGAGATCTGTACAGTGGATTCACGACCAAGATCTCACCATTCTACAACGGCGTCGTCATCAACATAAAGAGAGGGGTTCGGCAGTGGGATACCGCATCCCCGAAGCTCTTCAGCGCCACCCTCGAAAACGTTATGTGCGAACAAGAATGGGAAGACATGAGAGTGAAGGTCGATGGCCGACAACTGCACCATCTTCACTTCGCTGACGACATCATGCTCATAACACCGAGCATTAGCCAGGCGGAGCAAATGCTGAGCCCCTTCGATCGTGTATGTGGGAACGTTGGACTGCAGCTGAATCTCACGAAGACGATGTTCATGAGGAACGGACAAGTTTCTGATGCCCCATTCTCGCTCAAGGGAACGAACATCTCCGAATGCTCCAGCTACGTCTACCTGGGTCGCGAAGTCAATATGGCCAACGACCTAGCGCCAGAGCTGAGCAGGAGGAAACGAGCGGCTTGGGAGCTTTCAAGAGCGTCGAAGAAGTCGCGAAGAAGACGAAGAACGTCCGACTCCGTGCCCACCTATTGACTCCACTGTTATTCCTGCCCTAACATACGCCTCAGAGACCTGGGCTATACAAAAGCAGGATGAACACGCGATCAGCGTCGCGCAGTGTGGAGTGGACAGGACTTACGCAAGTGAGGGAAGGTCTTCGGAGTTCCGAGCATCGCTAACGTTCCAAGGTCAGAGACGCTGTCGCGTGGGCCAAGTCGTTCTATTCTAGGTTATACTTTAGACTACTTTTCACTGAGTAAGGAGAGAAGCCCTAAAGTTGAAGAGAATAACCGCTGCGGTCAAAATGCTGTACTGAAAAGATGCATGTCATTTTACAACACGCACATAGATGCAAAGTGAAATCTGGGGCGAAATATGTCACACAGATTAAAGGAGAAAATACTTCACATGATTCCTTGTTCATCAAAATCACAATTTATCATTCACGGCTGAAAGTGTGGTAAATCGTAGTTTCGCGCATCCTGATGAATAAAGAAAGAATACGTTTTCGGAGAAAAGTTCTAGTAATTGTTTGGCGTAGGTTGCTTCTAGAGACCGTACAATTTTTAAAACCGTAGTAGTTTCTTCAAGGAGTTTCGCGAGTATAACGCTTCATTCGACGGCTGATGGCTCGAGATGGGTTTGCACGAGATATGTTCACTATGTTAGGGAGTAGATGAAAACCGTCTTTCTTCAGATCATGCGAAACTACATATACAGCGTGTCAGTTTGATAAAAGATTCCCAAATACGCGGGTTACGATATGTGATATGTAGTGGCATTGCAAAATGACCTCCTCCTGTCCTGTAGCCACTTTACGCTGGTTATCGTTTGTTGTGTCCTCATTTTCGGCTATTTTCTATTCTTCCTAGTTTCGAAGAATTCGTTGGCGACGACTTCTTAACGATTCTAGTAACTCATGTACTTTTCTAATTTTCCCCATATTGAAGATATTGTCTGCCTCGATTAGTAGTACATTACCTGGTGTTATACGAATCGGATATCCAAAATCCGATCCGGTGAAAATCGTTCATCTAAATCATCCGAAAATCCTGCCAATTGGAAATCACTCATCTGAATTATCCGTAAATCTGGGATCCTTATCTGAATCACCCGATTATCCGAGAATTCGGCGTCGGATCCTATGTCTAGTACACATCCTCGTTGCCGTTCGGAACATGTTGCTAACAACAGCACATTTCTCAGCATTGGGGTGCGCAGACGCGTGAATCAGAATATTCTTAGAGCTTGGTTTTCGACACCATTTCGTCCAGTGAACATCTCTGTGAACAGGTGCAGGCGGCGGTTGGTTGAAATTGACTCTTAGTTAAGTAGTGCATTTTGGATAACTGTGCTACATGCTCAAGTGATAGTTTTGGGGATCGCAAAAAGATAGAAGCCACTTACTAGACTGCCGTACGTAAAATATATTGAGGAGACGAGGAGGGCACTAAGAACTCGCCTGAAGGGACATCTATCTGGAAAACGACGTGCATTGCGAACCATAGGAATGATGCAATAGCGGTAATGGCTACGATATGAAGTGCACAATTTTGTCCATTTCCGCAGAAAAGCGTTGCAGGCCTTCTGGAATTTTGCAACAATTCCAGTGATGACCAACTACAATGAATGCCATTCTGTTACGAGTGATTTCCTGACGCTTGTGTCTCATTGTTAACTGTGGAAGGCCGGTCGGTGACAGTGATGCACAATGTGTCTCTTTCGCCTCCTATATACTCCGGCGAATCTTTCGCTTTGAAGTTTCTACACATAGAAGGAGGGGGGGGGGGAGAAAGCTTTATCTCTCGTCGTCGTGCATATATACGTTCTCGTTATGCATGTTATACGTTCACATGCATCAATGTGGTATGGTAGATACATGCGCGCCGTTTCACGTAAAGGAAGCATACATACATGTGAAATTGTCGGATCGTACGCGTACTGAGGCGTCACAAGATGATATATTAACTCTGAACGTAACAACGCTAGGGTCGAATGGATTATATGTACATGCGAGGCATGAGAAGATTAGGTGTCCTGAATCTAATAACAACATATACGCCATAGTGTGTCCGTAAGCGTCTGCGGAAAGCTGAGCGTGAGCGGGTGAAAAGCTGAGAAGCCGTAGTGTCCGCGACCATGTCAGTCGAGATGCTACCGCCACTGTGGAGAAGTGGAGGTACGAGCTAACGGCTTCCTGAAGGTATAACTAAATTCCCCTAGGGGATGGCCAATTGAGATTACTGTCATCGTGGTATGAGAATGGGGAAGGTTCCGTGGGGCATCTAAATGTCCCGAAGGACTTTCAACGACCAACTATCGTGGTTTTCCCACTGGCGATCCCAGTCCTGACTGCGTGGGTAGCTGCCCTAATAAGCAGCAAAATCTCCATTGGCTTGCCTCCGTTGCGTGAACTGAAAAGAAAAGACTGTGGCAGCAGATGGCTTCTAATTTTACAGGATCGCTACCATAGTAGGGTCTGGGTGAGGTCTAATTTAATGGCCACGTTAATACCTACTCCAGCCTGATCGGTCTTGGACTTAGCGGTCAGAATCCACCATATGACCTCACCTCTATAGGAAAAGTGCTGGAACTGAAGCGCGCAAAACTCACTAGTCCTTAGTAGCCCCTGGAAAGCGATAGGGACCATGGTAGCCCCTATGGCGGGTTGGTCCGAGCTTTGTTCGAGGGCCGTTCTAACTATTATATCTATGTCAGACTTGAAAGCCTTGGGATGACGCTTGGCAGGTGGTGAAGTCTTAGTAGCCATCCTAAGAAGAGCTTTCAGAACGTGGGACGTCTAAGGCAGAGTACCGAAAAAATGTGTGAGGGCGCTGATGTGGTATCCTAGAGATCTAACCTTGTGGACTAGGTGAGCCACAAAAGCGTCCCTCAATTTAGGAAGACCTGATATGAGAACAAGAAACTTGGAAATAAAATCCAAGAACCGGGTCTTCGCTCTACGGTAGATCTTGAGCGTTCCTGGCGTTACAGCGAGATCGATACAAGCCTCGATAATGGTGGCTACTTGCTGAAGACCCACTGCTGACGCCATGTGAGCCGTGTCGACGGCTGCTGTATGGCGTAGGCCGCGGATCACAGCTGTAAATGAATTTTATATGCTTTCAGCTTTTTTAACTCGAATGGGAGGGCGGGTGGGGTCGCTAGAAGAGAAGAAGCTGGGTTAAGCCGGGGCCCTCCCTCTTTCGTCAGCGCTGGCGCTTGCTGACCTCAGCGAGCGCGAGGAGCTGCCTCGTGACTCTGCAGGGGCCGGTACCGTATCGCTGGTACCGGTACCTGCATTCGGGGTCGAAAGCATCGACCGCTGTCGATTTTCTGAAATTCAAATCATCATGTCCGCCTTTACTGGTCAACTACAGTGGCGAATCAACCCTTACGGTGGGTCCAACTGGAGGGTCCATCCGTTAGGAATCATGTTGTGATTGTTGATGTACGTCGAAATGCTGGGGCAGCTAAGGCGCTTGGTGAAGTGGAACGTAAGGTGAACGCATGCTCCACGCTCAGGCCTCTGAAGACGACGAGCGACGAGAAGTCGAAACGTCAGGTCCGGCGAAATAATGAGCCACCTAAAAACCTCGTGTGGCACATGATATATGAACTGACAGCTTACAATGCCGAGGTTTCGAGAGAAGAAGTTGGACATTGCAACGGAGTGTGTTTTCCCTAGCTACGGACGAAAGGAAGTGTTCAGTGCATGCGCATAGAGATGGGTGGGTTTTCTAGTACCCTTGAGTGCACTGCTGTTTCCAAAGGAAGCACCAGGACTAGATATTATCCTCAATGCAGTGCGTCTCCAAAAGCCTTTGCATGCTCCGCGTCTCCAAAATAGAAAGTCAGTGCGAATTCCGACCCCTTATATTGCATCCATGCTCTATGCTTGTTTTCTGTTCTCTCTTTGTTCTTTTTCTGTTTGTCTCTATTAAAACAGCACAAGTTCCGCTTCAAGCAAAGGCCTTTGGAAGGGATTGGATGCAGTCTGCTGTGTCGCGCATGTACTCCAGCGCGGTTTCATGCGATGAACTTGAAATGAACGCAAGGCACAGCGGCAGCTTATATTCTCGCAATACTTCGATGAGCTGCGTAACGCCGTGTATGTGGTCAATCGTGCTGAACCCTCTCCGAAATCCTGCTTGTTCGCATGGCTGTCCTTTGTTCAGCGTTCTAGTACTTATTCTGGATCACTCGAGTGAACGGCTTGTAGACTACGGACAGCTTACAGATTGGGCGATAGTGCCGATTTCGTGCACGTCTCCCTTCCTGTGCAGCAAGACAGTCTTGCTGGCCTTCCACTGAAATGGAACCTTGCACACCGACAGGTAGCGCATGAGGAGCCGCGCCAGGGTGTTGATGAGCGCTGGCGATCCTTCAGGTATTCGGGTCTGACCCTGTCCAGATAAGATGCTGTATGGTTCTTTACCGACGATATAGCTTGTAGGATCTAGGAAGGAGGGCACCACGCATCCATCCTGCGGCAGATGGGCGTCGCATAGCTTCACAGCTCGGGTGGATGCAAATGCGCACGATTTTGGGGGCGGGGACAACGGCCGCGGCCGCCATTTCGGACGAGCTGCTAGCCGTTGCCGCTTCGCGCTTTTTCGTCGCGTTGTCTCGCACCCTCCCCGCCACCATGCTCTCTGCACGTAGCTCGTCGTCTGACACACTCTTTCACCGCCAACGTACACTACCATGCCACTCAAATCACACCCCCCTCTTTCAGATGTGTGCTCTCTCGAGACGACGAATGAATGATAGCAAATTAACTGAAAAACTGAGGAACTCAACCGTTTCCTGAAAAACCTGTTACTAAAGCAATACCATATTCGATTATGATCCTTAAACTTCACCCAAAACAAACAAAGAAGATTGAACGTCAGGTTTTCCTTGTGTTTTAAAGAAATACGCCAGCATTTTGGTGCTTGTGGACATGCTTTTCAATAAAACTAAATCTGATGCATTTAAATTGTTATAAAATTGTAGAAAAATGGGCGAACACCTGGGAACTACCTCTTTCTGCTGAAAAATTGCTTTGCCTTGTGGTACAGTCAAAATCTAGAAGTCACCTTCCAACCTACACGCTCAATCGATCAGCTTTAGAACTACTTTCTATTCTTCGAAATTTAGGGTTCCATTTTTCCTGAAACCTAAGCTTTGAACAGCATTATAAAGCATTTGTAAAGAAGGCTAACTACCGAATTTACAATTTGTTTAAGGTATTGAAAACCAAAGGCCAGCCTTCTATCGTGAGACCCAACAAATCTTACGTAAGGCTCATTGTAGAATGTGGTCTTTCAGTCTTCAGTCCCCGTCAAAAGAAGAACATAAAACTCCTTGAAAGTGTTCAGAACAACTTCATCCGTAAGCTTTTTCTGAAATGCCGTGGTCTGAGTTATGACAATATATAGTAATGATTCCGAGTGGGTCCGACGGGGCTAAAATGCTTGGTTTGTCTAGCCTTTAGACTAGAAAAAAAAGAAGAAGAGCAGATTTAATCATGTTGCTCACAGTTCTGACAGGAAGGCTTTCCATTGACCCAGTCGGGATTTTGGTGCCCCTTTAACAACTGACAGGAGGGCATCTCAGACTCTATCTGCAAACCCCAAGATAGAGAGTGAGGTCAAGTTTCCTCATTCATAGGAGCATCAGGGAGCTCAACACCCTACTTTCTGAGAATGAGGCTAACATGTCTCTGTCTTCTTTCAAACCTCTAATTACACTAAGGCTTCGTTAGGCTTGTACAAATAATATGCCACCTAATATTGTACTAACAATTAAATTAATTGGTTACCTTCTTCACTGATGAGCCTCGGGGTAACTAATTATAAACATGTTTTGTATGAAGGTAGAGGCGAAACAAAACATGTTTATGTTGTTGTTAGATGTCGATATTTTGGACGGTGTTGTTGTCCTTTGTCCAAGATTGTTGTGACATTGTATTCTATGTATAACAGTGGAGTAGGATATCGTGAAGCTGTTGAGCCAAGATTGTTATCGAAGCTTTATTCGGCTTACGTTTCGGCGTAACCGCCTTCTTCAGAGCCTGGAAAAGTCAAAAAGAGTTTGAGAAATTACTCGTCCAAGGACCATTTCAAGCTACAGGAGTCTCAAAAATTAATGAGAGAATGCAAACAAATAGGGAGTAGGGCAACCCGACTGACCTTATGGAAACAGCCGAAAGGCTGGATCGTACGATATCCTACTCCACTGTTAAACGACATGCCAAGATTCAACGACAGTCGTACATGGAACATATTCTATGTATGTTATTGAAAAGTTATGAAAATAATAATTTTGATTAAAAAATAACAATAATATAATAATTATTTTAAGGAACTTAAAGCATAGATTTACATCAAATTCTATTGTTTCACAAAACTTTCATTCAAACCTTTACGTCTTAGTAAGCTCCAGTTTCTATTCCAGCCAAATGCTTTCGTGTGAAATTAGGCAGTGACTGCACTTTGTAATGCTCAAAAGCATTCCCAGCTCCGAGTGTTCACTCCGGCTGGCAATCGCAGACAAGGAAATTATGCGTGCCTCTATAAATACAAACATATTCGAAACGAAAACCTACTAGCATTATCTTGAAACTTTCCGACAATCACATAAAGTCATCAAGCTACGAACGCTGTGATGAAAACGACATTGGAATCGTAGCCACCCTTCCCGAAAACCCTAGCGTACCTACTTCTACCTTAGGAACCACCTGTCTTACGCGTGAGTCAGGCTGGAATCACGTGAACAGCTGCCGCGATTGCGACTGCTCGTCCGCGCGAGACCCTGGCGCCGAAGACCCCGCCCCCAAAATCGTGCGCATTCGTGCGCACCCCACAAGCTCGGATGGTATAATTGTTGCCGGGCGCTTGTGCTGCTCCACGCTGGCGTATCAGCTCGAGAGTTTCCGGAGACAGGCGTTTTTTTGGTGGTCAATACTTGCTGTTGAAGATGATGCGGTCGATCTCGTTGTTCAACTGGCTACCGGGGGGTTTCCCAGGCCTTAAGTTCCAGAAGCCTCGTGGAGCGGCAGGCTTCTGAAACTGCGAGTTTCTATGACCTTAGTCGACATGATGAACTCAAGCAGTCTCGTGATCAGCTGAGCTTAAAGTTTATCAGGTGAGCTTTGTGGCCCGATCTTGGCATTGAAGTCACCGACGATCACCTTGTAGAAGGTGTGATGTTCCTTATTGAACTTCTCCAGCTCCACGTAGAAGCCTTCGACGTCTTCGTCATCGTCGCCTGGTGTTGGAGCGTACGTGACGATTACAGTCAAAGCTGGTGCGGAGCCACATCTTTCAGCAGCAGACGTCCGACTCGGCTTGTCAGAGGGTCGTACGAGTTGATGCTCGTGGCCAAGTGCGTGTTGACGAGGACACCAACGCCGCCTACTCCCCTACTGTCGCATGTTCCAGGAGCAGTTCTTCTCCGGAGTCGTAGGCGGCGTGTAGGAGTGGTGTCTTCTCGTCTCGGTCAGTCCGATGACGTCGTACTTGATCTTCCTGGCTTGCATCTCAGGCTCATGTCCACGTGGTCGGTAATTCGCCCCATTTGGTTCACACCTAACTTACTTACGTTTCCTCCCCTACGTCCCTGTTTCATCACCATCATGGTGTTATCGTCATCGAAATAAACTGGTAACTTAAGGCGTTGGACGTTTTTTCAAACAATATATGACCTCCCTGCTGTGGCATTACGGGTCTGTTGCCTTCAAATAAATGTGTTTCATGGGACGCGCTGATATGTTAAATCAGTCCGGTGATGCGGTGAGTCCGTGATCAGCAAGTGAAATAGCTCAATCTATAGGTAGACATGTTCTAAAATGTGTATCTAACCACATTGACCAGTTGACTTTTCCGATGATGCTTAGATAACCGTTCAGGAACAATGGCTATCCGCCGATCGACGAGTGCGTATTATGCACCCGTCGTCGGTACAGGGAGTGGAAGACATGACGAAGCTTGGGGACTACCATGAGAGCGCCATATTACGGAACATTCATGTTCGATATCGCGAAAAGCTCATCTACGTGAGTTTCCGATAGACTTTCTGGACAAAGCAAGGATGGGAAAACTAAACGGTCGTATAGACTTATAATGTCGTGAAATACCTAGACATACACTGGCTCGATTCTGATCGCCGTCAATCCCTATATGGACATTCCAATCTACTCGGCTGAACAAATTCGTATGTACAAAAGGAGAAAAATCGGTGAGACTGTTAGTTATCCATCAAAATAGAATGATAGGAGGCTTGTTGCCAATTTTATTGTTTACTTTTGAATGTTTTTGTCTACTGTTTTTGCGATCTCATCGAACCCCTAAGTTCATGCTCGTAAGCAACTTATGTACAGTTGCAGCAATGTATGTAGGTCATCTATATGTTGCTATTCAGGTGAACTACCTCCTCACATTTTCGCAATCGCCGACAACGTTTATTCAAACATGCGGAAGCACGAGAAGAACCAGAGCGTCATCATCAGGTTGATATTTTAGCAGGGTTTCCTTCATTCCCATAATTGCTGTTCTAAAGGCTCACTGCCTGACACGTCGGCAAATACTACATACTCGGACCGTCGGCCCACCGATGACCTGCGCTGCTTTTGTAGTGACGGATCAATGTTCTGGAGTAACGCAGTTTTTATCTACATAGTGGTCTAAAGAAACCTGAACCAAATCCAATCGCATTCCTCGAGCTATGGCACCCACCAGCTGGCGATTTTGATCTCGAAGAAAAACTGGTCGCGGGCGCATGTCGTAGCTTGAGGTTGAAGTTTTGAGAAGAGCCGTCGAAACAAATCCGGAGCCGAATACACGTACGTTAGCAAAAGGACTTTGGCGCGCATCTTTACGGTAGCAAGATATTTGGCGAGAATCGGCGAGGTGAAGGACATGTTGAAGTGGGCGCCTCATGAGCTCACCGATGAGCAGCATCTGGCACGTTTCGACACTTGCGCCAACCTGCTCGCTTCAAAAATGAGCTGTTTGTAAGCCCTTTTATAACTGCAGTTGAATGATAGATCCTTTACGATAACAGGAAGTGGGGATGTCTGGGTAGGTAAGGATACCCCTCCAACATCCTTTTCTAAACCCGACCTTTACCATAAAAAAGTCATGCTTACTTTGTGGTGTTGTAAAGCTGTAATCCATTATAACTTTTTGCAACCTGGTGATGCAGTCACAGCAGAGTCTTAAAACTGTGATTTAGACCAAATGTATGAGAAGTTGCAAAAATTGTGGCCGGCAGTAGTGAATAGAGGAAGGCCACTCCTGTTGCAGGACAACGAAGGACCACACACCTCACAAATCACTCGGCGAAAATTGACCCATTTAGGTATCGAAGTTCTCCCTCACCCACCGTATTTTCTCGACAATTCCCCCACTATCACTTCTTCCGAGCTCTTGATTCTCATCTGCGTCAGAAACAATTCACTAATTTGGCCGATGTTTGTGCCCTCCTTGATTTCTTAATTCCTGTGACCTGATGGTGAGTTTTTATTGTAAATGATCAGATTCATTACCTGTTCGTTGGCAAAAATTATAGATTTTTGTGGTTTTTATTTCGATTAACGAAGTTGTGCTTGAGCTGAGTTCTAGCAGCTTGAAGTGAGCGGCCCGTTTCGACGATTAATTTTGCGACAGTTTAATAGATGGATGTGTATATATGTAAATCGTTTCACCGTGTTGGACTTGGAGCACAGTTCGCCTTCTTGTCTCTTCACTGACGTGCTCGTCTTGTCTTGCTAACAAGGGAACTGTCTGAACGGTACGCCGGAACGGCAATAACGAATACTGTGGGAAGAATCTCCGTCCTCTAAATAGTAACAGAACATATTTTGTTTTTGCCAAATCCTTGAGGCAAACGAGTGAAAGGGTGTAATGGTTAAGAGTCCGAGCGTCGAGCTTACACGGCTGCGCAAGGAACTTGTATCGTGGACTGGGTGGCGCAGTGGCAAAGGCACTGCTTCAGGGCTGTGATGTCACGGGTTCGATTCATGTGCTGCATCGCGTTCTTGCACTTTTATCATGGTATCGGATTTTTATAGAAATTTCCATACGTGATCTTGTTTTTTTGAGTTTGCTGATGATTTCACTACATATTCTTTGTCGAAATTTCGCGATGCACCAGCAATGTCCCAAATATGCAAAATATGATGATATATGAAAGATTCATGAAAAACCTTCAGCACCAATTGTTCACAGTTAAAAGTGCATAAAACAGTAGGACTGATCACAGTATGGGCAACGTATGAAGGCTGGAGTTTTTCAGATCATTACATGGACCTAGGTCTTCCGGAGATGTCATCCCACGCGGGTTTTCGAAGCAACAAGGATGTAGTCAGACATCTTCCTTCGAAACGGTCTCCCCCCCCCCCCCCCCCGAAAACGTGATTGTGCCTTCACTGGTTAGTGGCGTCGTGATTTCGGCACAATCCTGTTCTGATAGGAACTTGTGGTCTCTTCTTCCACTACCTCCAACTTCTCCACTTCGTTGATTTCCAGCTGTCGCAGTTCGAAGTCCTGTAGGATACTTGCTATTCCTTCCGCCAGTTTCATATTGTCTCTCGAAGGAACAGCATCCAATGAAGTTCCACGCTTCAGTGCCAGAAGGTGAATAACCACTAGAGAGTTAGCAAACATTGTAGAGGTGGTGTTAGCAGCAGCTTATTACGACCGCGCGACTTCGTAAGCATAACAGAGACGACAATATTGGTCGATGTGATAAGTCAAGTTAAAGACCATAAGGTCCCGTTCTACACTATGTACAAGTACACTGTGGTGGCACTCACCTCACCAACAATGAGAACCATTGATTGGCGTGAAATTTCATGTATCATCGTGTTTGGCATATTTGGGACATTGACAAGATGTCGACAAAGAACATGTAGTGAAATCGTCAGCAAACTCCAAAAAAAAAAGCTCGAATATGGAAATCTCTATGGAAATCTGATATCGTGGTAAAAGTATTAAAACCACGATGCAGCATGGGAACCGAACCCGTGACGTCACAGGCCCGAAGCAGTACCCCTACCACTGCGCCATCCAGTCCACGACACAAGTTGCTCGCGCAGCGTGGTAAGCTCGACGCTCAGACCCTTAACCGTTACACCGTTTTACCCGTTTATCTCAAGAATTCGGCAAAAACAAAACATGTTCAGTTACTATTTGGAGGATGGAGATTCTTCCCACAGTATTCTTCCTACAGTTTTGCCGTTCCGGCGTACCTTTCAGACAGTTCCCTTGTAGGTGGCTGCAAAAAGCGCCTGAACCTCTTGCGTGGTAATTCCAAGAAAGGCTTTACCGAGAGGATCATGTGATCACTTTTGATGTAAATTTTCCGAAGGGAAAACCATATGACGGGGAAGGGTCTTTAACAAATCTTGATGCTGTCAAAGGTTGCAGCCCTCAGTCTTACACTGACAGTCATCGAACATTTCAGTGGCGAATCAGGAGCCGGAAAGACGGAGTCCACCAAACTAGTTCTACAGTTCTTAGCTACCATAAGCGGGCAGCACAGCTGGATTGAGCAGCAGGTTCTTGAGGCCAACCCAATCCTCGAAGGTTTGTTAGTTTTCACAATTATTGTACCATGGTTAATGCACAGTGAAATGATTGAGGTGCCGCACATGCGACGAAACATAAAGCCGCATGCACACTTTGCAACGGGGCAGCGGGCAGTGGGCAGTTCCACAGTGCCACAATGGAGCTGGTCTCCGCCCACATTCCACTGCGGCACTGTGGAACTGCGCCGCGGCAGTGAGGAATACCCGAGGCATTCCTGCCGCAGTACTGCCCGCAGCAAGCAGCGGAAGTGTGCATTCGGCCTATTACTTCGGCGACGCGTCGCCGAGAGCTCCGCGGGGGGGGGGGTGTTCGTCCGTCGCCGACGTCATCCAAGTGTGACAGCAAATCCGCTCTGATGGAGTATTTTGATTGTGGGTTGGTTCTTCGTTCCAGCACTGCCATCATCCCCCCCCCCCCCCCCCCGACCTCGAATTACGAAATCGAGAAGTGCAAAAACGCCCGTCTTGCGGACACCAATAGTGCCATTTTTACTCTCAACGTTCTCTGGTTATCGTTAGTCTCCTAACCATCGCCTAATGCTGTGCGGAAATCCGTTCAGCTTGCTGGAACACTGAGTATTTGGGGAGGGAGTGGGAGCCTAATCCTTACTTCCTTCGCTTTGTCACCTTTCTTCGCTTTTCTGTCCTTCTCGCACGTTTTGTTTGCGTTTTCTAGGCCTCTTCGCTTTCTTGAGTAACACAAAGTAAAACTGTGAAGAAAACTGAAAACGTGAAGAGAACGGTGAAGAATTGTGAAAAACTGATACGGAGCAGCCAAAATATGAAAGACGACCTTGACACAGAGAATACGGAACGGCGGTAGAGAAACTGATTCGAATAGGTAGTGTTTCCTCGCTTTCTGAAATGATACTGCAAACCTCTACGAAGAGCTTTTCCAACTGTAATTTACATTAACTAAGAGTTAAATTTTATTGTAAATTGCGAAAATTCCTCGCAAATTTAATTTCCTTTGGCCTTTGCTAAACTTCAATAAAGAAATTTAACGAAAATCCTGGTAAATTCGTTAAATCGGTAAAGCAATAGTCGTATAATGATAAACACTGCCGCGTACTTCTATTAGTACTCTGCGCTCCGATACTATCCTGTCGACGACGCTACCGACGCCGTCATAGAATCTCTCGACGACGTCGTCGACTTCGCCACAGACGCGTCGGCGACGTCGGTGACGACTGGCAGCGTCGGCGACGCGTCTTCGAAGTATAAGGCATCTGTTATACTCCCGCGGGAGCATCCGCGGAACATCCGCGGACCAATGGTGCACGGCGGAGGCGGGCGTGGCGAGACGCGGCGATTGACCAGTGGCCGTATTCATGAACGTTCCCGGGAACGTTCAAGGCTTCCCGCGGGAAGCGACCGAGGCGGGAGGCAAAAGATCGTATTCACGAACATGCCGGGAAGCAACGGGAGCCTAACGCGCCGATGGCGGGAGGCTCCCGGCCTACCCGCACTCAACCGGTCGGGAACGCCGGGAAGCCGTCAATGAGGTGGTGTGTGCAATTGCAAGAAATAGCATTTCGATGGCGATTTTGCCATCGAAAGTCGTCTTCACGTGGGGTTATCTTCGCTATATGTCTAGTAACGTGTTCCTGGGCCATCTTCTGAGGAGAGGGGGGGGGGGTACTTACTGCCACTTACTTGATTTTAAAGAAATCACATAATTGATCTGAAACATTGACGATGAGTAGTTCTTTCGTCGGATGCGCCACGCACTCTATTTCTCGCAATACCCCTTCTTATACATTCCCATTGCCAGTCGGTGGACATTTTACGAGCAGGTCCTGCGTGGAAAAGAAGAGATCGTCAGCGAAATAGGATTGAACTTTGTAATAAACAATAAAATAAAAATAAAGCTGAAGGTATGTGTAAAATTAGGAATTATTTCCTCAATAGTAGAGTAGTTCCAAAATCTTCGAAAAAGTCTACAAACTGTTATCACAATCCTTCAGCCATTTCTTCTTGTAGTCTATCTTCGTCTCATCTTTAGAGAATATGGAGGATTAACTTAACCTAATAGTCGCACGTCCAACGCTGTGCGCTACGTCCTGGGTGCGCCGTGCACGCAGTGGTGTCGTAGAAATCGAACAAACGAGTGAAAGGATAGAGCGCCACGAAGGTGACTACACTAACAACGGGGCATTCCCACACGGCGATCTGTGTGTTCGATTTATTTACATGCGGCAAACTTGCTTGTTATAAATTATAAATTAAATTATAAATTAAATTGTTATAAATTATTTCATGCATCCCAGACAGTTTTGCGTTCGACTACCTCAGATATAGCGATACTGTCGAACAACAGTACGAATAAGTTACCGTCGGGTCGAAATAAATGTAGGTGAATAGGAATTGAATGAATCTCGCTATTGTATACTTGAAAGGGTGGCTTATCAGCATTTCGACTACTTCCAAAAGGTCATTTAGGGTGCTTTCCTCGCGTTTGGCCTCTTTAACTTCAAAAAAGGAATAGTTTTAAATTGCAATTTGTGCTGTGAAATGATCTATAAACGAGTGGTTCCTTAAGCACTCCTTGTTATCTCCAGCCACTGAAGGTGGTTGTGCCGAAACATCAGCCGAGTGGAGTGGCAAAAGATTGTATTACAAAATAGTCTTGGTTTTTCTATTGGGGATCGTGCCACTTTTCTCGCCGTCAAGCTCGGTAACAGTTCACCTTTTTTTCAAATACTTCTAAAATGGTGAGAGATGGCATGTAACTTGACAGTGCGTGAACATCTAATATTCTGGTGAGATTCGAGCAGTTTAAAGCCAGTTTTAATTTTTGTTGCTTTTCGTTATCCGTGTTTCCGTTATCCGGCCATTTTTAGGCAAAATTGTCCGTAATCCGGGTCTCAAAATTTCGTTATCCGCTCATCCCTGGTTGAGACAGCGGTAATTTGAGAAATTGGTTTTTGAAATCTTGCAATTCCCGCCTCCGCTGCGAATCTAACTCGCGCGTCGCGGTTGCTCCCGCTTCCCGGCGGTTCATGAATACCGACCGGGTTGTAGGAAGCCGGGAGCGGGATGCGGCGGGAGCGGGAAGGCATCGCCTGCCTTCCCGCTCCCGCCGCTTCATGAATACGGCTACAGGTGAGGAGTCTCGGCGCGATTCCCGCCCTTCCGCGGATGCTCCCGCGGGAGTATAACTCAGACCTAAGGCGCCTTTTATACTCCCGCCGCGCAGCGGCGCGTCAATTCGGGACGCGGCGCGGCCAGTCGCGCCGCGCCCGAATTTGATGCGCCGCTACGCAATTGTAGTTAGAAAGGGGAGCGTCAGCGACGCGCGTCGACCAACTTCTACGTACTACGTTCAGTGCGCCACAAGGACGACGGAGGAGACGGTCCATGAGTCACTGAAGTACCAAAACAGAAAGGATTTGTCTGGCCGATCAGCGGAATGCATCTGGCTAATGTTAGTGGTGGGATTCCTGTGGGAAGCGACGAATCTTCTCTTAAAGCTGGGGTCAAAGTCGTCTGCTCAACCTATGGATGAAATTATTGACAGTGGCATAGAGTCGAGTCCCCTGCAATGTAAATGGCACTAAACGACTATTTATTTTGCAACATGTGCGGGTTCAAAAGTAAAATTGTTGGAAAATACTCATTGTCGAAAATCGCTCAGAATTCTCTCTCATATTGCCATTCCAGGGTCATTGTTCACTGAACATACCTTTAGCGTAGTAGATAAAACTTCGTGAATGTCTACAGATCTCCATTCCCTTCCTAGGTTGCGAAAGGTAAGGGTGACTAAGGTAATGGTCACCGAAAACGGATGTCAGATTCGTGATCAGCACCCTAAATACCCCCGCCCCCGGGAACTTTGGTCGAAAAACCTTTTCGACCTCTAGTCGACCTCTGGAGTCCTGGAAGTACAATAGTGCCATAATTTTGCTACACCTTCTTTGTTTTGTTAGTTGAGGAGCCAAAACAAAGAGGACATAGCAAAATGACTCACCTCGGTGGTGAATCTCCTACTCCACATCGGGTCTGCCGCAGCTGATCGCGCCGCGCCGCGTCCTTCCCTCCAGCGGCGCGATTCGCCGAATACCTTAACCCGAAATTCCGTCAAATGTGGTGTTTTGAGGCGGCGGAGTATGAATGCGATGCGGCGCCGCTGGGCGGCGCGAAAAATCGATAGCTATCTGAACCATCGCGCCGCGCCGCGAGGCGGCGCGAGTATAAAAGGCGCCTAAGGCGCCTTTTATACTCCCGCCGCGGCGCGGCGCGTCAATTTGGGGAGCGGCGCGGCCAGTCGCGCCGCGCCCCGATTTTGACGCGTCGCTGCGCGATTGCAGTTAGAAAGGGGGGCGTCAGCGACGCGCGGCCACGAGCATCTGCGCACTACGGCCGTGCTCCGGAAACGGTCCACGAGTCGTTGAGGGACCAAAACAGAAAGGATTTTTTGGCTGATCAGCGCAATGCATCTTGTCAATGTTTGTCATGGGATTCCTGTGGGGAGCGACGAATCCTCTCTTAAGCCTGGAGTCGAAGTCGTCCGCTCAACCTACGGTTGAAACTGGTGAGTGTGGTATTGAGTCGAATCCCCTGCAATGCAAACGACACTAAACCACTCCTTATTTTGCGACATGTGCGGGTCCAAAGGAAAACCTGCGGAACGTACCCACCGTCAAGAATCACTCAAAATTCTTTCTCATATGGCCATTCTAGGGTCACTGTGCACTAAGCATATCTTCAGCGTAATATATGAAGCTTCGTGAATGTCTACAGATCTCTATTCTCTCCCTAGGTTACAGAAGGTACGGACTAAGATCATGGTCACCGATTTCGCCCAAACTTTCTAATCATCCAAACCTGGTAATCTCCTGTAACTTCAAAAAACGATGTTCGATTCGTGATCAGCACCCTAAATACCCCCTCCTCCTTCCCAATAGGAGAAGTTTGGTCGGAAAGGTCAAATCTCCCCCCCCCCCCTTCACCGAGCCTGCCGCGGCTGATCGCGCCGCGCCGCGCCCTTCCTCTCGGCGGCGCGATTCGCAGAATACCGTAACCCAAAATTTCGTCAAGTGTGATGTTTTGCGGCGGCGGAGTATAGAAGCGGTGCGGCGCCTCCTCGCTGCGCGAAAAATCGATAGCCATGCCGACCATCACGCCGCGCCGCGAGGCGGCGCAAGTATAAAAGGCGCCTAACACAGGCCTACCTCCCTCACTGCGGCACCGCTGCCGCAGTGCGACTCCGCCCCTCCGCGCTATGCCTCGGCTTGGCTGTCGCACTGCCGCTGCGGAGTGTGTATGTGGCTTAAAGGAGCCGTTTGTTTGCTCCAGTCGTTGAAGGACCACTACGATATTTTTCATGGCTACCTTCCTAGATGGAGTACCTCCAAGCACTCGCAGTGAGAACAATACGCAATTGTCTCTCGTTACTTCACTTTTCCTGAACACATAGTTCGCTGTTCGCGTTCAGGAAAGGTGGCTGGCAGGCGCCTGACGCACCTTTCCCGCTGAAATAAAAACTGGTTTCATCATTATTGTTACCAATTCGACGATCCATCACGATGAAGGACCTTGCATTTGAAGCTGCGCGTCGGTGATGATTGAAACTTCGAAATACAATATAACGGATGACGGCTTTGCCAAAGAATGGCTTGATAGCGGAAAATGGATAACAAGTGGGTAACGAACAATAAAATACAAGGTAAAACTAGAGTTTTTCTTTTTCTCCACAGCGACGACAACCTTAACGCCGCTTTCCAGAGCTTTAACGAAAATAGAAGAACATTCGTTGAACAAAGCCTTGTGGATTTGCGAGGGCTTGAACCGTCGCTAAGGCCTGTGTTGTGCCTTCGCTAACCCCGAGCGATGGCGACGGACAGAGCGATGAGCGATGCCACCGCTATGAAGGAAAAGAAGAAAACGAAAACGAAAAAAGGGAGAGGGTGATGTGCTAGTATCGCTGTGCTGAGCTCAGCGATGAGCCGGCATCTCCAGCGATGAGGGGCACAATCGATGGTATGATAAGCCGCCAGCTACGTACGCCCTTTAGCGACAGACCGCATAATCGGCGCGCGCGTGTTCTCTCTCCAAAATTCCCTCTCCAAGGCCCTCCAGTGGTAGAAACATAGGCTCTGTGAAAGTCTGGTACGGTCCCTCCACGAACTGTGTCTGCCGTCCACGCCATTACCCCCGAGCGACGCCTAATGATATGCTTCCACATCGGTCGCGTCGCTCCGTTCGATCGATATGGGAGCATATCTTTAGGCGTCGCTGGGGGTGGGCGATGATATAATAAAGACCTAGCAATAAGAGAGGTCGTCGTCTCCTTGTACGTTCCGACCAGAGGTGTGCGTTAAATTTTTTTCGGTAAACTTTTAACGACCACTTTTTAACGAAAAATTTTTGCGTCAAAATCGGTAAATTCGGTATATTCGTTAAACAAAATGTCCCTTAGCTGCAGTCAGTTTGGCTGTATTTTGGTATGTAAAAAGCCAGATCTTTTTCTCGATTGATTTTTTTCGACTCCATCTGCATGACAATTATATGACAGTGCTTTCAATTTCAATTAACAACAGTGTATCATCAGCAAAATAAGCGAGAAGAACCATTAAGATTCTGAAACCAAACAGCTACAAGACTTCTAAAATAGGAAATTTCTGACCGTGCCTAGTTCCTTTAGCTGGTGGAAAGTCGTCCATCTTATGGGAAGATCCAAAGTGCATCGTATCACGGCTGAACGTCTTTGAGCTTTTTTCTTCTTTTTTTCCCAAATTTTTACAAAAGTTTCCCAAATTTTTACAGAACATGAGCTCGCTAAGTAGACTTTTGCAGCCGAACATTTTTCTATACTGCCATAATTGTTTTGGGAAACTATAGAATGCTTAATGAAGAATTCAATCAGGCGGCGACCACAGCGAATCCCTTGGTACAGTCCGTCTTTGTGGGATATTTACGAGGTGTTGTTAACTTACCTATTTCTTCCAAGTAGAGCTCGCCACTGTCTTTCACTCATTTACGATTTCTCAGCAATTGACCAATCAGACTTCTTCTTGAAGGACCTGGATCCAAACTGTACGGCACATTTGCTTGAGGTTCGAATGTGCTTTGAAGTTTCGATTTCTTCCTATTTTTGTAGAACACATCTTGGATTGAGGAACCGTTTCATAGTAAATTCGTAAATTAGACGAAAAAATCCATAGACCCGGGGGAAAGAAAATACTTGCTAAAGCCGGACCTGCACCTTCAAAGATCTACCTTTTCCGTAAATCTTTTTAAAAAATCTCTATGCAATGGACTGCATGTAAAGTACCAGATTTTAAACTAACCTGTGTAATAAATGACAGAAATTGTTTATCGACTTCATATCTTTTTATGTAATTCTAGTGCTTTTAGCTACATATTTCACTGTTTTTCGTGCTTCTCCCAAAGGAAACTGCAAAGGAAGTCCTTGAAGAGGACGAAATAGTTAAGAAAAATCGTTGACATGCACGGCATAAAATTCAGTAAAAGCGAGGCAAATACAGTACCCGCAGCCACGCTCTATCAATTAGGCGAGGCTCAAAATTGCCTTAATGTAGTTCTACAGCCACCGGCTGATGCTGCACGAAAAATTCCTCCTACTTTCCAGAAAACTTGCGGAGAAGAGGGAAGGAACCCATTTCTTCCCTTGTTTCGTTTCTTGTGCTTGTTTTTTTCGCATAGTTTGGTGCTTCGTAACGTTTTCTTCGTGTTTGCTATGCCTTTTTAACCCCACTTATGAAACATGTATCACAAAAACTGCGAAAAACTGAATGGTTGGTTATGAGGAAGTAATACCAATCAAACGCAAAAAACGGACCAGGAAGTCGAAAAGCACGGAATGACAGCGTAGAAAAGTGGGGTCGCACGCAGATAACTTGGTCAAGGAGCAAGGAAAATGCCAACAATTCTTGAAATTCGAGGACAATATCGATTACCTACCCTGATTCAAGGAAGCAGAAGGTTTTCTGACACTGTGAAAGCTCATTCAAAAAAGTCCAAAATGCATTTACATGGAGCAAAATTTTAAAAATTGTCATAAAATGTCGTTAATGCAATTTAGCGGAATTTTTCGCCGTTAAATTGCGTATAAAGTTTTACCGAAAAATGCCGGTAAATTGGTAAATCGTTAATCGTTAACGCACACCCCTGGTTCCGGCCAATTAGAGGTTAGACTACGACTTGCAGAGCAGCCCTTCCTTTCTTCTCCTTGGGGGAGATAAACTGTGTCGGCTGAATCGGTGCAATCTCCTGAGAGCAGTCGAGTAACCTATAGCTTTGCTTGACACTATGTAAGACCTATGTTATATTTCGACGACGCTGTATTGTGCGAGCTGCTGCGAACTGCGTAGCAGCCCGAGTAGCACAGCGTTGCCGAAGTATAACATAGGCCGAAAGGACGTCTGGAGAGAAGCTCATAAATTGAAATGAGTAAGCATGCGCTTTAAAACTGTAAACGCCATGCGAACCTGATTAGCTCTTTAGCACCTTCCCCCCCCCCCCACCCTTTTTAAACATTTTCTACTTAACTTTTGTCTTTAACATTTTGTTTATTTATTTAAAAGAAAACAGCTACTCTAACGTTGCAAACTCATCTGCTCTTTCGAGAGACAGGGCACAACATAATTTCAAAAAGTTACTATTATTAAAAAAACAACCTGCAAAACTGTTTGTAAGAGCCCTGCATACTCCATTTATGTATGTGCAATAATTTTATTCCATCTCGTATCGATAGTTAACCTACGGTGTTAGTTGCTCCCTCATGAAAGACTTTGTTTGTTTGGACTTCGTCTAAGGGCCCGTGCGAAACGGAGACCAAACCTCACTTCCTTGTTTCCTCCTCTCATCTTCTCAGTTTATTCCACTAAACCGATATTGTCACTAAATGCATCAAAGTACATGCCGCTGCCGCTGCGTCCAACAAGCACAAGCGGCGCAAAAGGGCGCCGGAGAGCGCCGTTTTCCGTTCGCCACGCGTCGCGCCGGATGCAACCTTTAAGGTGCTCAACTTCTGGGCGTTATGCTGATGGAAGGTGGCTATCCATGCGCTTGGACGAGCATGGCTTACTGTTTGGAGCTAACTGCCGGCATGGGTGCTGTGAACAATGCATATAGGCCCGACAGAATCAATCGTGTGGGCACGACACACCTATAAAGCGAGCGACAGCTTGTAGAGTGAGCGTATGGGGAGTTTTAAAGGAAATTCCTAGCCTTCCTACTCAGGCATTGCTCTAAGTCTGTCCAGCTTGCATCTGGAGTGCGCCGTGAACAATGCATATAGAATTGAAGCTTTCAATCGAGTGGGCGCGAAAGCTTGTGGAGTGAGAGTTTGAGGGCTTTTATCAGAAATTCTCAGCCGCCCTGTGCAGGAGTTGCCCTAGACTGTCCAGCTTGCATCTGAAGTGCACCGTGAATAGTGCATATACAATCGAACCTACCAATCGAGGTGGCGCGAGCGCTCGCAAATTGCACGCACAGGCGTGTTTGGAGCGCGGTAACTCTGTCAAGTGTGAACCTTTCCTATTGCAGGTCCTGGGTTTTGTAGGCAGTGAAATGCTCTAGTAGTGTGCTGAAACACAGTAATGTAGCTTATGATTGGACAAGTTTACAGCGCTGCGAAAATGCAGGTTAGCTTTGTGTGGCAAGATTTTTTTCCGATTTCAGTTAATCACTGCGGGAAGAGGCGATGACCTGACGGCCTACATATGCATAAGCTAACAGATTACATAAGGAACTTTTCGAGGAAGCGCTCACAGATTTCCAGCTTCCTAACCTGCCTTAGTTACAGCTGCCGTTTTAGGCGGCGGACGGCAACAGTGGAGCTTCTTCCGCCCTTACTCGTTGTGTTCATCTCGATGAGCTTTATCGAACGGTGCGAATCTCGACCAATTTTGGAGATATCGATTCTTTGACAATTTCGCATCGGGGTGAAGCCGCAGCGGAGGGCCGATGACGTCACCGAAAATCAATAATTTCGAATCTGGCCAAGTTGGGTACCATTCTATAGCGCTTTTGATGGTGAATGGAACGGTGTTACTTAGAGTGGCGAGAGCTGTGACGTGAGCGAGTAAGAGCGAGGAGAACATCGACCATTGTTATGCTAAATTACGCGCGCGGCGTGTTCTGAGCGCGATAGCTCTGCAATGTGAACGTTTCCGGTTGCATCTTGTGGGTTTTGTAGGCAGCAAAATGTTCTAGTAGTGTGCTGAAACACAGTAATATAGCTTATGACTGGACAAAGTTACAGCGCTGCGAAAATGCAGGTTAGCCTTGTGTGGCACGGTTTTTCCAATTTCAGTCGACGCCTGCGGGAAGACGCGAAGAGCTAACGGCCTACAAATGCGCAGGCTAGCAGAACACTGAAGGTGCTTTCAGGTGACATGCTCACAACTCCCTAGCTTATTAAATTGCCTTACAAGGAAAGGTTCCCAACTCAAGGTGAGCTTTTGCGATGATATTTTTTTGGCAGGATGTAGGGCCTTGTGAGCGGAGTCCAGAACCTCAGTTGGTTTTTGCCGAACGCTTTTTTAAAGACCTGAAAAGGGGGTCTGAAAGCGTGCACGCAACTATTATCAACCCCTACGACACCCCATGAGATGTTCCGCAGTTGGTAAGAGCGCCGCCTCATGCAAGCACGCCGGCGGGGTTTTGAGTTCGAGAGATACTGCCGATATTTTTGCACATATTAGTTTGTTGTTATTACGCTTTCTCATGATCACATGAGTAAATGTCAGACCATTAATGCATACATATCAAGAAGGCTGTCTATTTGCGCCTTCATATGTGCTAGTTTTTCAACAATGCCTATCTGCATCACCACCATATCATATCATTTCACCAATAATACCGTCACTGCACACAAATACGCCTACTTTACGCCTGAATATTATGGACCTCGGCCATATCGGCACATAAGTGCACTAAAAATGTCCTTCTCACCTGAACGTGTTGTCGTCCGACTACTTTCCACTTTCACACTAGATCTCACTTCTCCGACAAGGAGAGAGATTGCAGTTGCGGAAGCCATAAAAGGACTCCTCTTGAAATGCATATATGGGTATATCGACTGTCAGGAACGAAAAGGTAGTTCAGATTACAGGAAGTACAATGAAAATGGGAACTTTCTACATGTATCAGTTGGTTTCATAGATGAGCTTCGATGAGGAGGTGCATGTCGACTGGACACCTGACGATGACTGTGAGGAAGAAGACAACAGTGAACAATCGTCGTTAGAGAAATCAGTTCTCTTTGACGGCAAGCACGTTGCGGAAGAAAAGAGCAAGAGCAGGAGAAGCGGAAGAAAAGAGCCTGTGCAAGAGCATCTTCTTGTGATTTCTCACAGCATTGATTGTAGAATGGTTATTGTTAGTACAGTTGCAGCAGGCCCTTATTTTCGGGGACAGAGGAATGGTGTCGCCCTCTTAAGCCCCGATGTTTCTGCCGTGTCTGTCATACGCTTGGGTGGCAGCTGGATACGTCTATGTTCGCCCAGTACCCTTGACTACGGCCACAGATTACGCGTTCAACGAAGAAGAAGTAGTCACTCCTTGTCAGGGAGCAGGGAGAAATGTGTTCCTCACTGGCTTTTCTAAGATGATGTTGGTGTGACGGCGGTTGTGTTTTACTTATTTCATAGATCTGTACCATAGCTGTTAACTGAAAGGGAAGAGCAAGACGGGACTTTTTATTTCCAGAGAAATGATGTGGTGCAGATATGAATAGTTGAAAAACTAGCACATGTGCACAAAAACTAGAACAAGGCGCAAATAGAATGTTTTGATTTGTTATAAGCATTGATGGTCTAAAACTGACTTCTGTGATCATGAGGAAGCGTAAAAACAACAAACTAATTAGTGCAAAAATATAGGCAGTATGAGGACTCGAACTCAAAATCCCACCGGCGTGCTTCATTGAGGTGGCACTCTTACCAGCTGCGCCGCCGGTGCACAACTCATGAGGTGTCATAGGGGTTGATGGTAGTTGCGCGCACACTTTCAGACCTCCTTTTCAGGTCTTTAAGAAAGCGTTCAGCAAAAAGTAACTGTGGTTCTGGACTCGGCTGACAGGGCCCTACATCCTGCCAAAAAAAATATCGTCGCAAAAGCTCACCTTGAGTTGGGAACCTTTCCTTGTAAGGCAATTTAATAAGCTGGGGAGTTGTGAGCATGTCACCTGAAAGCACCTTCAGTGTTCTGCTAGCCTGCGCATTTGTAGGCCGTTAGCTCTCCGCGTCTTCCCGCAGGCGTCGACTGAAATTGGAAAAACCGTGCCACACAAGGCTAATCTGCATTTTCGCAGCGCTGTAACTTTGTCCAGTCATAAGCTATATTACTGTGTTTCAGCACACTACTAGAGCATTTTACTGCCTACAAACCCACTAGCTGCAACCGGAAATGTCCACACTTCCCAGAGCTATCGCGCTAAGAACACGCCGCGCGTTCAATTTAGTACAACAGCGTCGATGTTCTCCTCGTCGTTACTCGCCTAGATTACAGTTTTTCCTCTACTTAATAATACCATTAAATTCAGCATGAAAAGCTCTGTCAAATGGCATTAAGCATGACCAATTCGAAGGCATCGATTTTCGATGGTGTCATCGTCCTTCTGCTACGGCCTTGTCCTCGAACTATCAAGAAATCGATATTTCCAAAATTGGTCGAGATTGATACCGTTTGATAGAGCTTTTCGAGCTGAACGGAACGGTGCCATCGCGAGTGTCGAAGACTCAAATGTGGGCGAGTAAGGGCGGAAGATAGCTCACCGCTGCCGTCCGCCGCTCTAAATGGCGCTGGGGGCTGTGAGCACGCCAATGTTTCAGTGCTCTGCTAGCACACGGATTTGCATGCCGTTAGCTCGTCATGTCTTACCACAGTGGTCGACTGAAATCGGAAAAAGTTGCATCGCACAAGCCTAACACATTTTCGCACCACTGTAGGTTTGTCCGTTCTTAACCTACATCGCTATGCTTTGGCAAACTGCTAGAACTTCTTACCTACTACAAAACCCGCAAAATGTGGTCGGAAGGGTTCACACTTGACAGAGTTATCGCGCTCCAAACACGACCGCGCGTGCAATTTGGCGCATCAACGATCGATGTTCTCCGCGGACTTACTCGCTCAGGTTACAGTTTTCGCCACTGAGTAACACCATTCAATTCTCCATCAAAAACGCTATCGAATGGTACCCTACTTGACCAAGTTCGAAAATATTGATTTTCGGTGACGTCATCGCCCCTCCGCTGCGGCCTTGTCCTCGATGCGAAATTATCAAAAACTCGATATTTGTCGAAAATCTTCCGCTCCGCTCTCTCGCGTCGACTCGATTGATTCTGGCGGCCCTATATGCAAACAGTAGGCCATGCCCGTCCGAACGCTTCGCTGGCTTCCTCCATCAGTCCATTAGCCTATCGTCTCTCAGAGAGCGGTCGCGCCGACACGATTGATTCTGCCAGGCCTATGTATATGCCTTGTTCACAGCGCGCGCCATGCCGGCACTTACCAGGGAATGCCGTCAGCTTCCCATGGAACTTCGGATTGAGACCTACATCACGTGAAAGAGCTCGAGACGCTGATCACAGATATGTAGACCAAATTTGCTATATGGATCTCCTAAGCGAGTTATGGCCGGCGGAAGCCGCGATGCCTTCCATGTGTTAGGCGCGCTCAATCAGCGTTGGGCGCAGCATTGCGCGGTAATCAGCGGCTCGGCTATCAGCGCCGTCAGCAGCGGCGGCGGAGCAGTGGTAGAGTGCTCGCTCCAAGGGATTGGGTTCATTGGTTCGGTTCCCGCAGCTGACGGCTTTTTTGTATTTTGTGACCTATCTTCGACGAGGACATATAACCTCATTATTAGCACATTTTTGAGCGCACGGCTTATGGCGACTTGCATTTAGGTCTATTTGAAGACGGAAACGTGTATCAGGTGAAATGTTTTATTCATAACGTGAAGCAAGTCAGAAATCAAATCAAAACAAAATAAAAGTAAAAACAAAATCGAAAATCAGCGAAACTTAATAAACATAATAAATGAAAAGTAAAGGCACTAGTTGAAAGTTGCGACTCCACCGACATGACTTCGGTCGAAAAAAAATTTTCGCTGAAACTTCGTCTAGGGGGGGGTATTTGGGGTGCTGATCACGAATCTGACATCCGTTTTTCACGATTCGGTCGGAGACCACCCATACCCTTAACAAGGGTGGTCCAGGCAGAGTCACCGATTTCGCTGAAACTTCGTCAGAGGGGTTGCCTAGGATGCTAATCACGAATATGACATCCGTTTTTAACGATTCGGTCGGAGACCACCCATACCGTTGCTACAACTGTTCGGCCGAAGTGGTGTCGGTGGAGTCGGAACTTCTATCTAGTGCCCAGCGAAATCGGTGACTTTGCTTGGACCACCCATGTAAACGGTATGGCTGGTCTCTGACCGAATCGTGAAAAACGGATGTCAGATTCGTGATCAGCACCCAAAATAACCCCCTCAGACGAAGTTTCAGCAAAAAAAATTTTATGACCAAAGTCGTATCGGTGGAGTCGGAAATGCAAAAACGTAAACGAAAACGTAAATGCAGGTCGCCATAAGCCATGCGCTCAAAAATGTGCTAAAAATGAGACTATAGGTCCTCGTCGAAGATAGGTCACAAAATGCAAAAAGTCGTCAACGGTGGGAACCGAACCAAGGAACCCAATCCTTTGGAGCGCGCACTCTACCACTGCGCCGCCGCCGCTGATGACGGCGCTGATAGCCGCTGATTACCGCGCAATGCTGCGCCCATCGCTGGTTGAGCGCGCCTAACACATGGAAGACATCGCGTCTTCCGCCGGCCATAACTCGCTTAGAAGATCCATTTAGCAAATTTGGTCTACATATCTGTGATCAGCGTCTCGAGCTCTTTCACGTGATGTTGGTCTCAATCCGAAGTTCCATGGGAAGCTGACAGCATTTCCTGGTTAGTTCCAAACAGTAGGCCATGTTCGTCCAAACGCGTGGATAGGCTCCTTCCATCAGCCTAACATCCAGAAGTTGAGGGGGCTGCGCCCTAACCCGAGTTGCATCACACGCGATGCAGAGCGAGCGGAAAACGGGGCTCTCCGGCGCCCTTTCGCGCCGCTTGTGCTTGTTGGACGCACCGGCATGTCCGGTACTACAACACTGCAGTACATAGTACATATAAGAATGACAGATAAAATACAAGTCTCCGTTAGCCAATTCTTCTTGAAATACGCCAGGTATTCTGTCCCTTACAGCGTATAACATTGTGGAGGCATACAACATGCGTACTTGGCCCGCCATATGTGCGAGGTCCGGCGAGCAATTCAGGTCTAGTCCTCTCCAGACGCAGCTAATTTACCGACTCCGGGGGATGGAAGCCCTAGAATGGACCCAAACCTATGATCAACTATGGGTGTGCAAGGAAACGTTCCCTTTTAATGGCTGCCCACGCAACACTCACAGTCAAGATCCCATGAGAACTGTTCGCATTCAAGAAAACACTTTAATCCAAAAACTGGTCTGCTGACAGCCCCTTCAGTCACAATCTTGTGTTGTTCTGTGAAATATCAACCAGTACAGGGGTGCACATTTAACGATTAACGATTTAACGAATTTAACGAATTAACGGCATTTTTCGTTAAAATCTGGCTTAACGACTTAACGAGAATTTTTAGAAATTTAACGGAATTTTTAACGGACTTTTTTCTAGTAAATTTATCACATTTGGCCTTAGTCTTTATTAATGTTGCAGGTCTCATCCTCCCTATTAGAACTGTTCTTAAAGAACTATTGAAATCAGCAAGAATATTTTAATGTTTTCATGAATTTGTTTTGAATTTTTAAAATTCGTTTCGGGGGCGCGTGTGGCGCAGTCGGAGGAGATGCCGGCTGTCGCTTGCCCGATACCAGCTTCCTGTTTGGGATTTCCCACCCAGGCCAACCAAGCCTTCCATCCCTCCGGAGTGGATTGGTAGCAGACTTGTCTCATGTTCATCGGGTGGCCACTGCACCTCATTGTCATTGCATGACCAAATACGCCTTCAAATTGCCTCCACGACATGCCGTAGAAGTAGAATGCGTGGCGGGGATAGTGATTGAGTAATGCCGCCCTTTATCCTTCCACCCTTTGATACATTTTGGACGTAGAAATTTCTTCGCCAATCCCCCAAGCACGCCAACGAATCCACAAATGTCTGACCTCCTCGTAAGATATGCCTATCCTAACCTGGCAATGCTTGTCCCAGACGTCTTTTGTTTGCCACCTGGAACAGACCTAGACTATTTTAAACGGTTGAAGAGAACGCTAATAACAAAAAATAGGAAAGCTACTTTTTCTGAATGTTAACACGTTGACGACGTATCACACCTTTTCGGAAGTGTAGAACCATGTGACTCGATGTCGTGTCACGGTCTCGACATTGCAAAAAATGGATTGGTCCCACACACTAGGCACTCGAAAATCATGCGTTCGACAACGTGTTAACATTCCACTGATAGATTTTCAATTGTATCGTTATTGAATCTTTCTGTAATTAATGGTGTGATGCCCGTATCGAGATTGTATGTGCTCGTAGAACAGTCAGTCAAAACGGTTTTGCAAAAATTAAGAAAGGTGAACTCCGGGTTTTGCCTCATCGCACGTTTTAAGATGCCTTGTCGTTGAGCATCCTGCATGGTAATTCCACACCTCTCTTGTTCCACACCCTGTAGATAATTTGTTACTGAAGGCTTATTTACTTTTCTGTGCTTGATGATGATGAACAGTTATTTTACATTGCAAAGTTACACTCCATTCCTTGAACTTCAGCTGTTAACGTCTTGAAGAGTTTAAACGTATAAGGTTTTCATTGATTTTTTCACTTAAAAAATGGTTTGCAGGTAATTGTATTTTTTTAACGAAATTTAACGATTTACCGGAAATTTAACGAAAACTTTCCGTTAAAAAATTTCGTTAAAAAAATTTAACGCACAGAATTTTGTGTGCACCCCTGAACCAGTACACAACATCTTTAGTCTGTTAAGGAGCAACTGTTAAGAGCATTGGTAAGTTGAGCTGAAAACGTCCAACTAAAAAAAAAAAACAAAGCCACCGCCTGTTTTGTGATTACGCCTACAGTTTGAACTGTATCAGTGAGCTTTAAACCGCTATATTTTAATATGAATACGACAAGTAAAATTCATCATTTATAAGCCGCTCTTTCTTGTACCTCTCCTCTCTAGCCCCGACCTTTGAAGAGCGAAAACATCTGTTTTTTACAGAAACGATCGTAGTATTGCGATTATTGATGTAATCGTCAGGGCGTTAGCTGTAAAAGGGAGCTGATGAATAGGTGATGTTGCATACTTAAAATGTCGAGATTCCGATCGTCGTGATTCAAGATTTACAGTGTACTGATTTCATTGGATTTGGTGTGCACCAGATCTTTTTTTATAAACGCTTGCTAGTTAAAACACTGGTCCACGACAGTCGTTCAAAAGCATTCGTTACTGGAAGAATGGCTGTTTGGGTGGAATAATTAGGTCGTGTGATAATTGCGAAAATTTCTGTTTTCTGGCGTTTTTGGCTATTCTATTTTCTGACGAAAGCGACTGATTTTTTGCTCTCTGGGAAAGTTTTAAAAATTGCCGCCCATCCCTGCTCGAGAGGTGGAGAAGGTTTTTTCCTCAACCTTCGCTCAGTGATGCTGTTTATGGTGCTCATTACTTATTTAAAGACTGTTTTTAAAATTTCGGTTGGTTAATGCAGATATGGGTGAGTGAGGGTCACCTACTCATGCACGCCTACAGTACCTACGCTAACTCAGTGTAATCAATCGAAATTTTGAGAACGGACCTTACATAAGTGACCAGCATATTAAATACCTCGCTGAACGAAGTCTGTGGAAATAAACGTTTCCAGCTCCTTAGTTGTGAAAGTGCAATGCAAGATAACTAGGAATCAAGTTTCCTCGCCGGCGGAACTTGTCGTTGCAATTTTATGTAGATGGCTTTGGCTGATTGTGGTGACTCTTTCTGGGAAGTGCAAAACATTGCTTCATCATGAGTCGAGCCACAAACAGCGCCACTTCTCTATCCACGCGTCACCACTTCTCGCGTCGCTGCTGTTTCCAGCCACATACTGCGTTCGAAGCAGCATTCTCATACATCTTATCTGCAAGTACCATGGTCCCCTGTTATCCATCCCTTGGGAGATTGAAGCGCATCAGAAATCTTGGGAGAGGCATTGCCGACAGGTGTTTTACTGTCCCCAATGTACGTTTAAGAATGGTATCCAAGTCAACCAGGCCACAACAAACCCCAGTTCGAATGCGTAAAGGAGTGCGAGATCTAGAACTACGTCACGCAGGGCGCTCTCTTCGTGCAAATGGGCAAGTTTTGAAGATCGTCTCGAAGGAGAAGGAAGGCTTTCTCGATTGGTACGGGTGTCGCCTGATGTTCCCAGCTGCCATAAGACTGTGCTGCTCTCAAAGCCTTTGATTGAGAACCGAACATCTGTCTCTCAGTGAAGCATGTACAGCATAGCAAGTCACTCTTTCGAAACTTCCAGCATTCGGCAATGCTAAAACTGTGCGAAATGACAACTCGTCCCGGTTTGGAAAGTACATCGAAGTGCATTTCAACTCTTTGGGATCAATAGAAGGTAACCTACGTTGTGCACCTATGTTATCTTTTGTTTTGTTGTCCCGTTTCGTGTTATTAAGTGCTCTTCGTATGAGGTGTCATTGTTTAGGAGCTCGAATCGAAAAGTATCTTTTGGAGAAGTCGCGAATAGTGTCGCAATCGCAAGGAGAACGCAACTACCACATATTTTACTGTCTTCTTGCTGGATTGTCACGGGATGAGAAACGTCATCTGGAGTTGACTTCTCCCACTGACTACTTCTATTTGACGCAGGTTGATATTAAGTCCATTTACTGTACATAACTTTTCTTTTATTGTTCCATTCTTTCTGAACGGAAGCCTAAGAGCGGGGTAGTTATTTAGCCTATGCGTAAAAAAGCTAAAGCATCTCATATTGTCATGCTCCCTGAAAACAGCTGGATTTTAGGCCAGCTGTCCGGAAGTACAATACCGCCCGTGTCGTGCGATCAAAGAGACGGTTTGCGACGGAAAATCCGTCGCAGACGGTCGCGTGCTCATAACCCCTTTAATTTTGAGTTGTTCCAGAAACTTTTGACAACGTTCGATTCATCTCCTCGAGTTTTACACAAGCATATATATATATATATATACATATATGTATATATATACTTTACTTTGATACTTTGATGGTCCTTTTGTCGGCTGGAGGTCTTCTCAGCGGGGACCACAACTCTTCCAGACCGCTCGATCTCTGGCTGCTTGCACCCAGTGAGGCAGACTCCGCTCTCTGAAAGATCTTGAGAATGAGTCTGCCCATCACGTTGGCGGTCGTTCCAGTGGTCTCTTATGGTCTCTCGGGAGCCATTCTGTGACTCCATCTGTCGTCCTTTCGTCGAAGCAGGTGTCCGGCCCAGCCATATTTGGACTTCTTCATGTACTGCAGCGAGTCTGCTAATTGCGACTTCTCCCGTAGCTCCGAGCTTCGTAGGCCTTCTTGCCATTGCTGACGAAGGCTTGTCCTCAAAAGACATCTCTCCAGTGCACGATGCGTAGTTTGCGTCGCTCAGGCGATTGTCTTGTTATGGGGCTAGGTTTCCGTCGCGTAACACATCGCAGGCAGTACAGAGGCGTTGAATATCGAGGCCCTGAGGCCGGGATCCTTGACCTGATCGGTGACTTCGCGAATCGAACTGAAGGCTGCCCATGCTGCGCGTCTCCTGTGGGCGATTTCAGGTGCGAGGTCGCTACCCATGTTCAGCTCTCTTCCCAGATGGACGTACGAGTCGACCTGTTGTAGAGCGACTCCAATTAAGCCTACGAGTCCCGTGTCACACCACTGGTTGACCATAAATTGTGTTTTGGACATATTCGTGTCCAATCCAATCTTCATACCTGCCACATTGAGCTCCTTCAGCATTTCCTCGACTTCTACCGTGCTGGTAGAGATGAGAACAATATCGTCGGCGAAGCGAAGGTTGCTGATCTGTTTACCGTCGACAAGATAGCCTTTATCGTCCCAGTTCAAGTCTTTCATGGCATCCTGGAGTGCCGCTGTGAACAGCTTAGGAGAAGTCGTGTCTCCCTGCCGTACTCCTTTCCCGATAGGAATTTTAAGCTTTCGATTGAACAGCTGGATGGTAGTCGAGAAGGTGTTCGAGAAGCATTCGTCGAGAAGTTGGATGTAGGGCGATGGTATACCAGCGTGCGGAAGTGCGTTCAAAACGGCGTTGATTTCCACAGAGTCGAACGCTTTCTGGTAATCCACGAAGACAAGGACAAGTGGGAGGTGGTATTCGCGGCTCCTCTCGATGAGTTGTGAGACAGTCTGAATATGGTCCATGCAGGAGAAATCCGTGCGAAACCCTGTTTGCTCCACTGGCTGATATTCATCAAAGCAACGCTCCATGCAGTTAAGCAGTATCTTGGTGAAGATCTTGTACACAACCGAGAGAAGACTGATGGGCCGATGGTTGTTGATATCCTCCTGCTGACCTTTTTGAAGATTAAAACTGTTTTCGACTCCTTCCATGAGTCCGGAATCCTACCAAGTCGAAGGTAGTGGTTGAAGTGCTTGGCAAGAAGTGAGCAGAGGGCACTGCCACCCGCACGAAGGAGATCAGCAGAAATGCCGTCCGGTCCGGGAGCAGTGCCAGGCTTCATCCTTCTGATGGCATGAGCAACTTCTGATTACAGAATGGGAGGTACTTCCTCAGCTGGTGGCATCAAGCATTTCGGGACAGTGGTGGAAGAACGGGACAGATCTGTGTAGAATTCCTGAACGATGGCCTCCATCGCTCTTCGAGACGTTTGCGTTGTTCCATCCAGGGGTGCACATTTAACGGTTAACGGCTTAACGAATTTAACGAATTAACGGCATTTTCCGTTAAAATCCGGCTTAACGACTTAACGGAAATTTTTAGAAATTTAACGGAATTTTTAACGGACTTTTTTCTCAGTAAGCTTATCACTTTCCCTTCAGTCTTCACTAATACTGCAGGCCTCATCCTTCCAACTAGGACTATTCCTGAAAAGCTACTGAAATCAGCAAGGACATTTTAATGTTTTTATGCTATTCTCATGTCTTCTATGGTACATTTGAGTTTTTGGAAATAATGCAACCAGAGCTAGAAAAGGATATTCGTTAAGCCGCCAAGCACGTCAACAAATCCACAAAGTTAGTGGTCTGACCTCCTCGTAAAACATGTTCCTCATTTGGCGCTGCTTATCCCAGAATACTTTGCTCGCCACCTAAACTAGTCGAAAAGGAGGGAATGTTTTCAGTCGGTGAACGTATTTTAAATGATTTGAGAAAAATGCTAGTGAAGGGATCAAGAACGCCGCCACTCAATCCCTTTTGGATGCGCCACGCATTCTACTTCTTCGATATGTCCTGGGGACGATTTGAATGCGTGAATGACCATGCAGTAGATCACCTGTGGTGGTCACGATGAAAAACTCAGCACCTTATCCTTCGCAGACAACTCTGGTACCAATTCATCGACCAAAAATTCACCGAGGGGTGGAGGGCTTGGTTGGCATGGCGGAAATCCGAACCAGGAACCTGGTACAGGATATGCATGCAAAAGCACCCCTCCGATTGCGCTACACGCGCCCTAATAACAAAAATTTGGAAAGCTACTTTCCTGAACATTAACACATCAACGATCTTGTCACACCCTTTCGGCCGTGTGGGACGTGTGACAAGATGTCGTGTCAGAGTTCCGACGATGCAAAAAAATCGATTGGTCTTACGCACAGGGCACGCTAAAACCATACGTTCGTTAACGTGTTGGCATTCTACTGATAGGTTTCAATTGTATTTTTATTAGTTCTTTCGGTACTTAGCGAGTTGGTTCTCTTGATTTTCCATCCCATACCTGGTGTTATTCCACACCATAAAGATATTATAATTTGTTGCCAAAGGTTTGTTTATTTTACTGTCCACACCTTGTTGATAATGAATTGCTTAAGTTACACTGTAGTATTGCACTTCAACCTCGAACTTTAGTTGGGTACTAAGCGGGCCGGTGCCCGCTCCATTATGAGACCATGGTTGTGGAACACTCAAATAAACACGGTTTCTGTGCTCTTCGTCGCTGACGTGGGGGAGAGCACAGAAGTAGGAGGCAAGGGAAGGATCTCCGTGGTGTGGCTGATCTAGCTTACCCGTTTTAAGATACCTTACCGATGCACATCGGGCACCAGCCCGCTTAGTACCCTTTAGTTGTTGATCTGTTAAAGTTGGAAGGAGCATATAACGTTTTAATTGATTTTTTTCATTTGAAATAATGGTTTACTGCTAATTGTATTTTTTAACGAAATTTAACGATTTACCGGAAATTTAACGAAAAATTTCCGTTAAAAAATTTCGTTAAAATAATTTAACGCACAGAACTTTGTGTGCACCCCTGGTTCCATCCTTATCCACAAGGGCTGACATTATTGCCTTCTGATCGCAGAGATCTCGTTTGCAGCGCTTTATGCTTGAACCTTTTCCAGCGGCTTCTAACAGCTTCAATCTTCTGTAGGCTTGAATGGACTCCTTCACTGCAATTCGACAGGCCTTCGAGATGGTGACTTTTTCCAGATGGGAAGCATTAGGATCCAGTTTAACAGCTCTTCTTTGCTCCAAGAGTTTAATCGCATGTGCGTTGAGTCTTGAAGCAGACGGTGATGTGGCTCCGCAAGAGCTGCTAGCACATTTCAACAGTCCTTTGGAGAGAAGGTCGTAGTCTTGCGATGGATCTTCAAGAAGATTCCAATCGTACGACTTTATTGCATATTCAAACTCCTCAGACTTGAATGTGGGGATCCTCACCGGTGCCGGTTTATGAGTGTCACGCTTGAACATACTCCTTTTGAGAGTCAGCTTCGCACGGACAAGACGGTGATCCGAGCCGGTATCAAATAAATGTAGCACGGAGACGTCGAACAGACTCCAGCGTCTGTTTGTAAGAACATGGTCGATCTCCGAACGTGTTTCTCCATTTGAGCTTTCCCAGGTCCATCATCGGTTTGAAGGCTTCTTAAGCTTAGAATTTCCATGGTAGAGACGGCACGCGGATAGGAAGTCTATCAGGTGCTCTCCGTTTTCGTTCCTTGAGGAAGTTCCATGTGGTCCTAGCCTCTATTCGTCGTGATCATTCGTACCGACGATAGCGTTAAAGTCACCAACGACAACTTTGTAGTAGCTCTTCTCGTCATTGACAGTCCTTTCAAACAGATTGCAGAATTCCTCCTTTCTTCATCTGTGACCGCAGATGTTGCAGCATATCCATTTATGATGGAGATGGTTCCTTGTTCTTTGGTTTCCAAACGAAAAGCAGCTACTCGCGGACTATTGGTCTTGTAAGAGTCTACTAGGTGCTGCACTGTCGAATTGACGAGAAATCCAACTCCGTAGATATTCTTTCTGTCCACCTTTGCTCCGATAATGAGAAGCTCGTTGTGGTCGGTCCTTCTTATGGTTTCCGTTCTGCCTTTCGTTTCCTGCAGGGCGATAACGTCGTATTTGATGTTGCGGCTTCTGTAAAGCAGTGTCCGAAGATCCTGCTCAGATGCGATCGAACGACAGTTATAAGTGCAGACGAATAGGCAGTTTCCGTGTCATGGTGGGAGGGAGTTTCCGGTAGTCCGATTCCAATGACGTGATAGTTTAACCCCAAGATTAGATGGCCCCTCGTGGAGGTGGATGCAACCGACGTCGTAGAAGTCCACCTACGGCGCACGATGGACGGGGGTACGGGTTTAGTTGTTTGAGCCATAGCGTTGGTCTGGTTACTCACATGTTCCTGGCCAGGGATACAAGAGAACCGGCCATACACGACATAGCGTCGCGTACTGCGTGACCGTTTATGCCGTTAGTCATCACAAAGTGATGTTCACCCCTTCACCGCGATGAGGTGGCACCTGAATATATATATATATGTATATATATATATATATATATATATATATATATATATAACTTTACCAGACCACGGTTAAGCACTTTATTTCCCAGGACGTGCATGTTTTCGGAGTATCTCAAGCATGGCGTACGTTGTCAGTGCTCCATAAATCCTAGCCTTTGGAATGCGCCGTGAACAATGCATATAGAATCGTACCTTTCAATCGATGAGGGCGTCCGCTTGTAAATTGCACGCGCGCGCGTGCTCGGAGCGCAATAACTCTTTCAAGTTCAAATCGTTTCGGCTGCAACTCGAACTCGAACTTGTAGGCAGTGAAGCGTTCTAGTAGCACACTAAAGTTGAACGGTGCAGCTTAGGAAGAGGCAATGTTATAGTGGTGCAAAAATGCTGGTGAGGCTTGTGTGACGGCATTTTTTCCGATTTCGCTGAACCCGGCGAGTAAATGGCCTTGAAATGCGTATGCAGATAGAGCGCTTACGGTACTTCACGACGACGTCCTCAGAACTCCTCAGCTAGCGGTTAGAGTTTCTCGCGCTCTTACTCGCCCAAATTTGAGTGTTCGACACTCGCAGTGGTACTGTTCTATTCAGCATGAAAAGCGCTGTCGAACGGTACCAACATCGACCAGTTCCGGAAATATCGATTTTTTGACAGATTTGCATCGAGGACGGGGGCTGAGCATGCGCGGACGGTGACGTCATCGAATATCGGTATTCTCGAAATTTATTTATTTAAGGACGTGGAATACGATCACATGTGTAAAATTATCAAGACACCAAATGAAAATAAACAGGAACAATTAACTACACGGTAATGTCTGTATGAACAGTGAACAAATAACTACAAAGTAATGTCTCCTAAATGTTGCCAAAACAGTACAATAAGGAACACGATCCAGGAAAAAGACTGGTTATTTCAGGTTATTTCTCAACAGGTTATTTCTCAACAAGTTTACGGAAGGCCTGAACAGACAACCTTAGCCAACTCAACACTAAGCAACGTGTTGAGTTGGCTAAGGTTCCCATAGGCGAAGAAATTTGTCCAGATCTTCGTCTTTGCAACCGAGACATTAAGCCGTAGTTTACCTCTCACAGATCTAGTCAACGGTACACCGAAAAACGAAATTGGATTTATGGAGACCCGGTGAGTTAGAATTTTGGGCATCATACTGAAATCAGCTTTTCTTCTTCTACTAGCCAGCGTTGGAGGGCCAAGTGCTTTTGCTCTTTTTGTAAGAATTCCAAACAGTTATTCCGAACTGCAATATCAGTCGAACATAGGATTTATAAGCCCGTAAATACACTTGGGGATCCTTCGATCGTAGAAGTCTGAACAGCTGTAGTTCGCTTACCTCACAGGTGTTCCGTAGTAACTGCTGAAGTCCAGGTTATTATTATTCAAAAAGCCTAGGTCTTGAATTTCCCCAACAGGCATTAGACTTGTGGATTGCAGTGTGTATGGAAACGATGTCCCAGCCTTCGGACCAGTTACCATGCACTTGGTTGATAAATGGTAAATTGGCCAAATTTTCTCGTCCAAAATCATCCAGGGATTTTTTAGGCGCGGATTACGATTCCGACATCAGTTCTTGAAAATTCCTCCGATTTCGGTGGATTTTGGATTTTCTTCTGGATAAATGAGGGTGGTCGGGTCAGAATCACCGATTTTGCTCAAACTTCGTATAGGGGTGGGACTTATTCGGGAGGCCGAACACGATGCCGAAGTTCATTTGGACGATTACGGCAGGAAACCGCCCATACCGATAACTGGGGGTGATCGGTGATCGGTTTGCGTGTCCAAGGTTTCGTAAGGCAGCCGTTAGACTGTCAGTGAAAATGGGGGTGGGTGAGAAAGGAGGATGAGAGGAAGATCGCACGCCCCACAGCAGGGGGAGGGTGTATCTCCTGACCGTCCCCCTCCCCCTACTCGCCCTAGATGCGAATCTGTCAAAAAGTCGATGTTTCCAAAATTGGTCGAAATTGGTACCGTTCGATAACGCTTTTCATGCTGAACAGAACAGTACCATTTCGAGTGTCGAACACTCAAATCTGGGCGAGTAAGAGCGCGAGAAACTCTAACCGCTACCTTCCGCCGCTTTAAACTGGCAGCTAATGCTAAGGCAGTTTAGGAAGCTGGCCGTTTACTCGCCGGGTCCATCGAAATCGGAAGGAAATGCGTCACACAAGCCTCACCTGCATTTTCGCACCACTATAACATTGCCTCTTCCTAAGCTACACCGTTCTACTTCAGTGTGCTACTAGAACGTTTCACTGCCTACAAGTTCGAGTTCGAGTTGCAGCCGAAACGACTTGAACTTGAAAGAGTTATGGCGCTTCGAACACGCGCGCGCGTGCAATTTACAAGCGGTCGCCCCCATCGATTGAAAGGTTCGATTCTATATGCATTGTTCACAGCGCATTCCAAAGGCTAGCTGGACAGCCTTAAAGCAATTCCTTAGTAGGGCGGCTGGAAATTTATGATAGAACTCCCCAAACGCTCACTTGACCAGTTGTCGAACCCACTCGATTGATAGGTTCATCTCTATACGCATTGCACACGACGCACACTTAAGTCTCGCCGGGACAGACTGGAGCAATTCCCGAGTAGGGCGGCTGGAAATTTCTGCTAAAATTCTTCAATGGTTCTGAATAGTCTTGAAGGCTTTACATTTTCCACTAAGGGAAGATAGAAGTGGAGTGAACATGCTTTCTCCAACTCGATAGGTTCGATCCTATATATTTATTTATATTTATTGTAGCCAATAACAATTACAAAAAACAGACAGACAATGACAATTTTACGATTGGCTATGGAAGAAGTCTAAAAAATGTCAACTATTCAGACTGATATTTGCAATTGGCGAAGAGTAGCCCGTCCCCTATATACATTGCACACGGCGCACTCTCGTAGCATTCCAGGCATGACAGAGCACTGACAACGTACGCTATGCCTGAGATTCTCCGAAAACATGCAAATACTGAGAAATAAGGTGCTCTAATCGCAAGAGCCTGCTCCAGTAAATTTTTAGGCTACCCTCGGCGCAAATGCGGCGGTCTGGTAAAGTTCTATATATGCTTGTGTAGTACTCGATGAGACGAATCGAACAGTACCACCAGTTTCTCGAACAACGTAAAATTAAAGGAGTTAAGAGCAGCGACATTTTGGGACGTTTCCGTCGCAAACTGTCTTTTTGACCGCGCGACGCCGGCGGTATTGTAGTAGGTCGTTCCCATCTTAGAGACCCCACAAAGTTCAAGAATTTCAAGAAATGCGCGAGCTTCTACATAGGTTCGAGGTTTTGCCGTTTTACTCCTATTTCAGCTTATTTTTTAGCCTGAAAATGGAGGTCTTGTTTTTAGATCTGAAGCAATTACAGTACCGCGAAGTGTTTTGGTCAATTCCCGAGAAATCGGCTTTGCAGCGTTCCAAAGCGGCTTTTTTATATAACTTTCTTTCAACTTTCTTTAAAATCAAGCACTTGTAAAAAGAAACATATATTTGAGCTCAGCAGGCCGAGCTCTATCTTTTGACATATAAATCAATAGAGTTGAACAATGCATATAGGCCGGACATAATCAATCGAGTGGGCGCGAGAGCTTGTAGAGTGACAGTTTAGGGAATTTTATTGAAATTTCCAGCCGTTCTATTCAGGAAACGCTTTAAACCTGTCCAGCTTGCCTTAGGAGTGCGCCTTGAACAATGCACATAGAATCGAACCTATCAATCGAGTGGGCGCGAGAGCCTGTAGAGTGACCGTTTCGGGAGTTTTATCGAAATTTTCAGCCATTCTACTTAGGAAATGCTTTAAGCCTGTCCAGCTTGCCTTAAGAGTGTGCCGTGAACAATGCATATAGAATCGAACCTATCAATCGAGTGGGCGCGAGAGCCTATAGAGTGACCGTTTCGGGAGTTTTATTGGAAATTCCCATCCGCCCTGCTCAGAAATCGCCTTAGGACTGTTCAGCTTGCCTTTGAAGTGCGCCGCAAACAATGCATATAGAATCGAACCTATCAATCGAGTATGCGCGACCACTCGCAAATTTACGCGCGAGTGTGTTCGGTGCGCAATAAGTCTGTGGAGATCGAATCGTTCCAGCTGCAGCTCATGGATTTTGAAGGCAGTAGAAAGCTTTAGTGGTTCGCGAAAGTTCAGCGTTACAGCTTCTAAACAGGCGAAATTACAGCGGCGCGAAAACGCACGTTAGCCGTGTGTGACACGATTTTTTCCGACTTCAGTCGACCCCTGCAGGAAGACACGGCGTGCTAACAGCATTTAAACGCGTATGCTAGCAGAACACTGAAGGCACTTTACGATGACGTGCTCACATCTCCTCAGCTGCCTGAACTGCCTTGGCCTCATCTGTCAGTTTAGAGCGGCGTAAGATAGCGGTTAGAATTTCTTGCGCTCTTACTCACCCAGATTTGAGCTTTCGACTCCCGCAATGGTACCGTTCTCTTCAGCTCGAAGAGCTCTATCGAACGGTGTCACTCTGACCAATTTCAGAAAAATGGATTTTTCGACGATTTCTCATCGAGGACGTAGGCGCCCAGGCCGAGCCTGCGCGGACGATGACGTCATGGAAAATCGATATCTTACACTTGGGCCACGCTAGATACCATTCGATCCAGCTTTTCATGCTGAATTGAATGGTGTTATTGTGAGTAGGGAAAACTGTAATGTGGGCGAGTAAGAGCAAGTAGAACATGGACCGTTGTTGTATTGCACTGCACGCGCAGCCGTGTTCTGAGCGCGATAACTCTATCATGTGTGAACCCTTCCGGTTGCAGCTTGTGGGTTTTGTAGGTAGTAAAATGTTCTAATAGCGCGCTGAAACAGAGCAAAGTAGCTTATGACTGGACTAAGTTACGGCGTTGCGAAAATGCAGGTTAGCCTTGTGTGACACGATTTCTTCCAATTCCAGTCGACCCCTGCGGGAAGACGATAGATACCGGCCTACAAATGCGTTTTCGTGCCGCTATAATTTCGCTTGTTTAGATGCTGTAACGCTGCACCTTCGCGGACCACTAAAGCTTTACTGCCTACAAAATCCATGAGCCGCAGCCGGAACGATTCGATCTCCACAAACTTATTGCGCGCCGAACACACTCGCGCGTAAATTTGCGAGTGGTCGCGCCTGCTCGATTGATAGATTCGATTCTATATGCATTGTTTGCGGCGCACTCCAAAGGCAAGCTGAACAGTCCTAAGGCAATTTCTGAGTAGGGCGGCTGGGAATTTCCAATAAAACTCCTGAAACGGTCACTCTCGCGCCAACTCGATTGATTATGTCCGGCCTATATGCATTGTTCAACTCCATTGATTTATATGTCGAAAGATAGAGCTCGCGCTGCTGAGCTCAAATATATGTTTCCTTTTACAAGTGCTTGATTTTATAGAAAGTTATATAAAAAAGCCGCTTTGGAACGCTCCAAAGCGGCTTTTTCGGGAATTGACCAAAAGACATGCGCGGTACGGTACTGCTGCTGGAAAATTACACTTCAGCTAGGAACAAAAACGCAAACTGCTGTGCATGGCTGCCTCGTTCGGAATGTTCCGCTTTATTTTAATAAAGGTTGCTAAGGGCAAAACTCTGGAGGCCGATGGACGAGACGATGCTGCTGATCTCGCCGAAATCCGCTCTGCGATGAAGGTGCTTCTGTTCAAAGAGGCGGAGATGAGCGCCATATTCCAACTGCTCGCCGCCCTCCTTCATGTTGGAAATATCAAGTACAGAGGTATGTTACCAGAGAGTCGCCCTTTCAGCAAGGACTCACCGACGAAGTTTCAGGGACTGTGGTCGACACAATTGAAGGAGTGGAGGTCAGCGACGCTGCGAGTATTGCTCGGATCGCCAGACTGCTACAGGTGGAGTATTATATTCCTTCTTTAGTTGACTAGACAATCGAACGCCATGGCTTAACCAGAGAGTGGTGAAGAAGAGCCTATCCGAACAGAACTCCCAGAATAATCACCCCTTCGCACTTGGATACGCGCAATGAACGCAATTATTGATGCATATGTAGCCGGTGTTCTCAAAGTGCTCTATGTCTCCCACAAGATCTGAGCTTGTTGCGAGAGTGTCTCGCTAAACTCACGCAAATGGGCGGAATGGGTTGAAACAGAGTGCTCAACGAGCCTTCATCGTGTTCAGGCAGAAGGCCAGTATTTGCTTCTGCGACGGTTAATCTGGCGAATCGTTAATTGTACCTAAATTCTGGACTGTACCGGCGATGTTTAAGCTTCTATATTTCAATACGAATATAACGGGTAAACTCCGTCGTTTATAAGCCATTCTTTCTTAGCATCTCTCCCGTTGAAACTTTTGAATAGCCAAGCATTCATGTTTCACAAAAAGGCGCGCAGTATCCCGACTATTAATGTATTCATCAAGCAAAAGCATTTTTATCGAAAACTAAATCTTTGGACAGGTTAAATATTATGGCTCAAATGCCCATTTTGAAATCTTCTAAATATCCTCTGCTTTGTCTCAATAAGTTCAATTGAATTCTCAGAGCCACGGAAACGGACTACAGACTCAACCTGACAGTGTTCCCCATGCTGACCTGGATTATGTGGATGACTTACTATTAGAGGGTCTAACAAGCTCCATAGATTGACCAGCGCCAGCACAGACTCACATATGTTCAGGAACCACCTTGGGGGTGGATTGAAGAGAACTGGCACATTGCAGTGCTGGACTTTGGCAGCGGTGTTGCTCAAGAAAGGACTTGAGTAGGCTTCCCCTTCTCGACTTGACTGCATTTCTGTGCTGTGTGAGAAACAAGAGCCGCTCTATTCCAACAGCCAGATTACTCGCAGGCGTCTCTGCATTGTGTCCTGAGACTGTCTCTTCTCCATGCATATTCGACTAGCTTTCTGCACCTAGCGCATTGCTCATCTCACTCTTGCTGTAGCAGGACTTTCTTCGCCTGTCATCTGCTAGGACCGAGCTCACTTAAAAAAGCCTCCTTGGAGTGATCTTCAGGCTAACCTTATTGGACGGAAAAGCTGTGTTCGGCTGCTGCCTGCACAGAGATACATACGTTTAAAACGATACGTTTAGGTCAGCGAGCAGAATCTGTTGAGCAGCCTGACGACGAGAACGATGGTAACGAGGGAGGAGAGGGTGGTGATGAGGCTCTCGTCCCGCGCCGCAGTGGACGCGCGAGACGCGCTGGCCAAGGGCATCTATGGAAAGCTCTTCACCTACATTGTCTCGAGAATCAATGACGCCATCTACAAGTAGGAGTTCTTCGGACATCCTTTGCTTTACTCCCACTTCCTTTCGTTGTTTACCTTTCTATGAATAGGTAAACTGCTTAAATGTGGACAACGGTTTATTCAGCTTTCTAATAGTAGAACTACCTCATCCATGCAAGCGTCCCGTTTGATATTCAACACTGTACTACTTCATTCCCACATCTGAATATCTTTGTTTGGACTGCATAGGGTTCTCTTCGCGATAAGCCTCTATTTTTTATATCGGGGTTTTTCATTAAATCAGAATTAATAATACAGTAGCAAACTGGAGTTAGATTCAGAAAGGACTCAGATGTGGCCCTAGAATAGGAACCCCTCGAGCTGCTCCAACGTGAATCAATTGTATTCGCCAACTTCGTTCCTCAAAACAAAGACATGTGGAAAAAACCGAAGGCACTGAGTGTCTTCGTCCGTTACCGGTCTGCTGGGTCTGTCCAGGGCTGCTTTCGGCTCACGACACCCGTGACTCAGAACATACATGACCAAGGTCTAAGGTGGCAGAGCTTTTTAATGTCCTGGAAGTATTTTTCCGGTTTTTAACTCGCTCGGTTCTGACGAGGAAAAAGTTGTTTAAATGTTTTGATGGCTGTTGTTGATACTGAAGAACTTTAGCAGCAACTCCACTCGTCTCACAAAAGTGAAACACCGATCAATTTGTAAGTCATTTCTGTCTTGACGATGAGTTTGATGCAACAAGGGCCAGAAACATCTCAACATGCACTGTGTCGGGTGAACACTGGGCCGCGACTGCTCCTACTGCTTTCATTTTGTTAATATAGGCCTTCGTGTAGAGAGCGAAGTTCGCGAATACAATCTGTAGATTAACGCCGAAGCAACAGTGGAGTTCGAACCCCGTAGTTGAACTTGAAGTTTTTTTTGTATCCCACCTCCAGCTGCCTATTATACTAATCCCTGGTCTTATAAATCAGTATCCTACAAAACTCCTACAAAAATTCTGGATGAATTAGCCTGCCATTAACTCGCGTCTGCCCACTGCCACCCCATGTGACGATGAAGGCTGTCTAATAAAGTAAAAGTTCAAATGAACAGATGTCAACAAAATAATAGGTTCCTTTCACCACATCTCTTCAGAAGAACCACAACGTTATATAATAACATCTCCCCGGTGGCTCGTCAGTCAATAGGGAGGCGTTATAACTTTTTAGTATTTTTTTTTGTTTTCAAATATAAAAATATGAATTGATCCGTTTGGCCATTATTTCATGGATTAGTTAATATTTATACGTATTTTTTCTTCTATAAATGTTTTCAACAATTTATTGAGTTTTATTGAGTCTTTAACAGTGATAAAGGATACGTAATTTAGAATAGTTGCGCATGTGAGCCTCCTATTTCTTTCAGGTTATCATGAGCGCGGGCGCGTGTAGCGCAGTCGGAGGAGGCGCGACTGTCGCGTGCACCCGATACCAGGTTCCTGGTTCGGATTTCCCGCCCAGGCCAACCAAGCCTTCCATCCCTCCGGGGTCGGTGAATTGGTACCAGACTTGTCTGGGAAGGATAAAGCGCTGACTTGTTCATCGGCTGGCCACCGCAAGTCATTGTATGGCCAAATACGCATTCATGTCGCCTCCACGACATCCCGTAGAAGTAGAATGCGCTGGCGCATCCCAGAAGGGATTGACTAACGCCGTCCTTTATCCTTTATCCTTATCCTTATCATGAGCAGCTATCACTGAGTTGCCTCTCACCACCGTTTCACAGTCATCAACAATGTTCAAGCTGCCTTCGACTAAAGAATGAGAAGTTCAAATACTAGCGAACCTTTCCAAAATAAGTATCTAATGGGCTATACTAACAAGGGAAGGGTCTGAAGCGTACGTCTGAACCAGGGGTGCACATTTAACGGTTAACGATTTAACGAATTTAAGTAATTAACGGCATTTTTCGTTAAAATCTGGCTTAGCGACTTAATGGAAATTTTTAGAAATTCAACGGAATTTTTAACGGACGTTTTTCTCAGTGAGCGTCCCACATTCGCCCTTAATCTTCACTAGTTTTGCAGATCTCATCCTCCCGATTAGAACTGCTTCTGAAAAAACTAATAAAATCAGCAAGAGTAATTTTATGTTTCCATAGATTTGTTTTGAATTTTTGGAAATAATGCATTTTGTGGGCGGGTACAGCGCAGTCAGAAGAGGTGCTTGCGTCGCGTGTACCCGATACCATGTTCCCGGTTCGGATTTCCCGCTCGAGAAAATCAAGCCTTTCACCCCTCCGGGGCGGAGAATTGGTAGAATTGGTATCGTACTTGTCTGGGAGTGATAAGGCGCTGAATTCTTCATCGGCTGGTCACCGCAAGTCATATGTACGGCCAAACACGCATCTGAATCGCCTCCACGATATCCCATAGAAGTGGAATGCGTGGCGCTTACCAAAAGAGATCGAGTAACGCTGTCCTTCATCGGTATCCTTTATATGCATTTTGGAGCTAGAAATTTCCTCTCTGAACCTCCAGGCACGTCATCGAATCCACAAAGATGCTTTCTCGTAAGATGTGCCTATCTTCACCTGGCGTTGCTTATCCCAGAATACTTTTGCTCGCCACCTGGAACAGTTGAGACGAAGGGGATGTTTTCGGACGATGGACGTATCCTACTATATATAATCGGCTAATGTCACGTGTCCGTCACGGGGAAGGGGGGGGGGGACTGAAGCCAAAAGATGCCCATGACAGTGCGGCGTATGTCAGTCGGGCTTTCTTTGAGCTTAACCATGGGCGATTGCTGGCGAACTATATCCTCGGCGGCTGATCGTCCAAGTTTACGAGATATTCAGGCAACACGTCAGGGTATGAATGGGGATTGAGTGCAGGGCATAGGGATACAGGAGGCGTCCCCTAGACGTCGTTCAGGTGCATCTGGATTCAGAAGGCGTGCTGAAGACGTCGGCCAACGTGCGTAGGGATCCAGAAGGCGTGCTGATGATGCCGTCTAACATGTGCGTGTTTGACTCTCATTCGGTTTCTTTGCCAGCACATAAGAAACGAAGTATTTCGGGAGAGGGGGGGGGGGAAACACTTAGAGAACAAGCGCTTTGGAAAATAACTCGCGTGCATGTGATGAAGGGTGGATGGGCTTCATATGCGCAGTGAAAATTCAGACCCTTCCCTTGTGAGCGCCGAAGTCAGAACTGTAAAAAGTTATGGAGTCTTGGAAGGTTGTCTCGTGCCATAGAAGGCTTGAAAATTTCATGGCGTACGCTTACTCTGTTAGACGAAGATACGCGCTTTATTCTTGGATTCCTTGTAATGACAAGTGACATTAACGAAAAATAATGCAGTGATGAAGCGCGCGAAGATTTGACATGTGAGTGTATGATTCTTAATGGGCGGTTTCTTAGGATTGTCTGAAATTCACGCGTGCGATCACCTTCACAGTACTTCTGAGAAGACCAGTAGAAGTGACAGGATACGCACCCGCATCCTTTCTTCTTAACGGTGCAGTTTACGGATAGTTCGTATGGCTTCCTTGACATCACCGCTATCACTACAGGATCTATTTACGCTTTCTACTGAATTCAACCAGTTATTCGAACGTATCGAGCTGGTGACCTACAAGAAACAGGGTATTCTTTAATCTGAATATAATCGAAATCTAGTCAAGGATGGTTTCTAGTGTTGCTACAATCCGCCCCAAAAGTTGGAGCAATGCGCGGAATCACATACATACCTTGTTGTGCAACACGCTGTCAAGCGCTCTGGCAGAACTGGCAAAACTTTGAGCGAAAAAGTGTCGCTCTTGTCACATTCGATTCCAAACATGTGAGGTTGTCGCTTTTAGGCCTCCGAATGGCTCGACCCAACGACAATCAATCGGAGTTCTTGATATTTTTGGCTTCGAGAATTTCGAGACGAACAGCTTCGAACAGCTCTGCATCAACTATGCCAACGAAAGTTTACAGCAGTTCTTTGTTCAACATGTCTTCAAAATGGAACAAGCGGAGTACGATCAGGTGAGCACTTCCACTAAGGCTTCCTATGAGCTGCATGAATGAACCGTAATGAAGTACAAATCAGATAGCTAGTAAAGCTTAGCTCTCTAGTTTGCTAGAAGAATGAATTGCTCGTTGCGTCCGCTCTGCACACTTCTGTGGTCCTCTAAGTGACTGCACTGCTGCGCTCCATCAACGTTGTGATCCTTCTCGTCACGAAAAGAATGTGGTTTTCTGTGTTGGAAGACCACAGTCTTTTGTTTTGTTTCGCAGAAGCTAAACAAAATTAAAATTTCGACATTAAATACGTCGGACGCTCTGTCCTAATACCAGTTGCCTCTGCAGCCATTTACATCACCTCTCTGTCCATCATTTAACCGAGCAAAAGCAATGCCTTTAATTTTCTATTAGACTTACGCATGTCTGTTATTATTAGTAGCCAATGAGCTTTCCGACCCTCCACCGAATCCACCTCCAGGTTCATTGAAAAATGGCTTCGCTAGATTTGGAGGTAGCCTGATACGTACTAAATGTTTCACGTCTTTCAATGTTATTTTCAAACATGACTACTTAACACTTGTCGTTTGCATTGACAACATCGAAGGTTAGTCTCTTCTAATGCGTTCAACATTTGAACAGCTCGAAGCGTACGCAGTGGTGTTCACCTCTGTACAGAACATTTGAAATGCTTTAATCGTGTGTTCCATTCTGCAATCAAAACCCCGGAATCCGTTTTGAAGGAACAAATCAACTGGCGCCAGATCAAATTCGTCGACAATCAGGAGACGTTGGAGATGATTGCTGTCCGGCCTATGAACGTGTTCTCTTTAATTGATGAGGAAAGCATATTTCCCAAGGTAAATATTCATCTCCTTCTCACGTCTATAGGGGTGGGTTCCCTGGAAATGTCACAAGCTTTTAGGGAACCGATCAGTCTATGCTGTGCAAGCTGCACTCCACTCACTCCTCGGCCTCGTTTTACATGAGGCCGAAATCCGATCTGCAGCGCTCGTTCGGGGTTCGGCATTTTGCTGGCCCGGTGTTCTATCACGCCAAAGGTCTGTCGATGGTCTTCTATAAAAGGAGCTCGTCACCTCCAAGTCTGTCTGCAGGTTTCCTCGAAAAGAATCGCGACTCTTTCTCTGCGGATCTGCATGCCCTGGTGCACTCGAGCAAGATGCATCTACTCCTAAGAATCTTCGACGAGGCCGATTACGTCGATGGTACCGGAAGGTAATCAGATGAGAAGCTCTTGAGACAATCGTAAAAGTAGCTGATGTTCCTCATTGCAGAAACAAGGGCAGCACTGTTAGCGGTCAATTTCGTAGGTCTCTTGACCAGCTGATGCAGCAGTTGAATCAGACGGAGCCATTCTTTATCAGATGTATTAAGCCAAACGAGTTTAAAAGAGCTCTAGTGAGTCCTTACATGCGTTTTGATTGCTTTGCTGGTCTAGCCGGTGCACTTTGTCGTTTTCGGCACCTCTTCAGCAAATAAGCTTGCTCTCGACAATTCTGAGTGCTGTTGATAGTCAACTACAACTGCTACCAGTCCCTTTTATGACCCACCGTTAGGAGCTTCTACCTCATCATGTCGTGCACTACAATTTTGCCTGCATTCTTAAACTGCATGCAGGACTAACAGTGAGCCATGTTAGCCGGGCGGTTAGTAGTGCAGTCCCATGCAGAAACAGCCGTTGGTACGATTCCCTGCTCCGGCCCTGCAAAATTCCAGAAATGACAACGGTTCTAGCGTCAGGCCCACGTCGATGGGCCAGCTGATGGAGAAATCCCGTCACAAATCAATAACACAAGTCACGGAAGAATCAGCGCAGAATCTAGTATGTCACAAGAATGGCGCGCAGAACCCGGCCGATTTCTGTGCTTGTCAGTATACGAGCGCTAGCAAGGGCCCTCGACCAAAGAAGCTACATCGACCAAGGACGCTGAATTCGAGAGCACCGACCGAGAAATTCAGGGAAGTCGCTGACCCATGAAGTGCAAAAAGATCCAAGTCCTATCCTACAGGAAACGCGAAAGGGGTCAAGCGAGGAAGATTGGAGGAATTAAACTATAGTACAACGATGGGACACCAAGGGAAGTGGGCTCGGGATGGCGGTTGCGGGTTCCTCAAAGATTCGGTGGCTGCTGTCCAAGTAATGAGCGATCGAATCATGTAACTGAGACTGGACACGTAGGAGTTACTGGACCATCGTGTCGGTCTACGCCGCAGACCAGACGCCTCGAGCCAGGAAGCCTTGAGAATTAGGAGAATATGGACTTGGAAAATGGTAGGATAGGAATGGAGAGGCGGTGAAGGTATAGGGTTCGGTTCCATAAACGCGGACGGAAATAAGCGTTTTCGATCTGTAGCTATCGCACATGGCTGGTTGTCTGTAGCACCTTCCTCGCAAAGACGGGGAGCCAGAATGTGATGTACGTACAGAAATTTAAGTGCCGACGAGTTTTCGGAGGAAAGTCGGAGTAAGGAAAACCCTGACATTCAGCACTTACCCACCGCCGAGGGCGACGTCAGGCGCGACGATTTCGGGCGCAGTATTCCGTTGGGAGCTGGAAATTAAGAGGCCGTTGTGGTGTTCCCCACCGGAAGATGACATGACATGCACCATCTTGGCTTGTGCTGGCACGTATAAGCTGAGTCAAGCGTCGGGGATCAACCGCGTTGTCGCATGCCACTCGGTGTCGGCTGAAAAAGACAGTTTCAAAGTATCCGGAAAATTCGTCCTCGCGTCAGGAAATCTAGCAATGCCGTTACCCCTCCTCGAAAGACCCCCGAATGCATGTTCTGATAGGTGTGTATGGACCCGGCATTGCGTGAGAATTTGTCAGTGCTTATTTTTTATGTGAGAAGTGACGGCCTGGCTGTGACGGAGGATGAGCGCACGCTAGGAACTCTCAGCCTACAAGAAAAGAAAAGCAGAAGCATGCGTAACGAGGTGGGATGCGGAGGTGCAATCCTTGCGGGCGGACCACAAGGAACGACATTCGCTATGCGGCTCGCTAAGGGACAGCATGGGGCCTCAGCATGAGAGTAGTTGGGAGTGTTAAAGCATACAGTACCGTCGCTAGATCTCCACCAAAACGCGACCGGCGGCACATTAACCCACTGCTTCCGCCATTTTGTCATCAGGAGAACATGGTATAGTCAATGGCCGTAAAATGCTTAACAAGATTTCAGAACTGCTGAGCCCGAGATGACCCAAGTTATCCCGTAACTGTCTTGACCTGACCCACATTCGCTCTTGAGTCTCACCTAATAGCCAGGAATTGGACCTGCCCTATCGAATTTGTAAAATTTTAAACGACGTCGAAGATGTATTTCATGCCAATTATCGGTTCTGCCTTATTAAAGCGATCTATTTGATGCATTCTCAACTGCAGGCTTTTTGGATCTATCCTAGTCCGGGGGCCACATAACTAAAAAGTAGGTAACAAAAAGAATTGAGACTTACGGGCGCCTCCTAGAGAACGAGCTGGAACCTAAAAGAGACCAAAAACGAACGAATAAGCGAAAAAATAAAAAATCACCGCGGTTCACAACCGTCTCGGCGGGCAAAGAGCGACGGAATGGAGGCATGCCGCGTGCTGACCGCCGGCTGACATGTTATAACAGGATCTAACATGGTGAATAGGGCGCATGAAGCAGCATGCCGCGTGCTGACCGCCGCCTGACATTGTAACCGGGATCCAACATGGTGAGGAGGGCACACAACTTTGCGCCGCAACAAATGTAATTTTCGTTTTTTCTTGGTGACTTTTTCTTGTTTAGGGTCCTATGTTGTTCTGTAGGAGCCGCTCGATAAGTTTCCAGTGGATTTGTTACATATAATACTTTTTAGTTATGTGCCCCCCCCCGAACTAGGATTGATCCGGCTTTTTCCATTTTCGCTAAATACTTACTACCGTACCACTTTGGTACAGGGCTGATTTTTGCTCAAGTTCTCAACTGTGAGGTGTGGATTACAAATGTAGATTTTAGGTTGACATCGATCACAGTTAAGACAGTAATCAGCTACCAAATTGGCTGTGCATAAGGCTTCCAACGAGACGCCCCATGTAAAGGACACTTCACGCGGCAGATCTGTGTCTCCACTCGGCACACGTCTCCCTCAAAGAACAGATCGTCGCGGTCAAGCAACACCTAGCACTGGCATGAAATACATTTTCGTCAGTGCTTAAAAAAATTTAAAATTTAATTGGGCAAGTCCATTCCTACCAGGGGCATAATTAGACGAGATCTCTGGAGCGAATGTCGGTGCAGTTAAGGCAGTTACGGACTGGCTTAATCTAGGTCAACTCGGACTCAAAATTTCTGAAGTCCTGTAAAGATTTTTATGTCATTGGGTAGATCATGTTGTTCTGAATTCAAGAACGTGCATTTCATTGAATATAATCGACTTCGAAGAGAGTTATGGCAAGGCGGCGGAAACGGTGGATTAACCTGCCGCCGGCCGCGTTTTCGCGGAAATTTACCAACGGTACAGTGGTTCATACTTAGTGAGGTAACATCGAGTGCAGCTCGACCCCTCGGACCCCCCGTCACGGACTATGGAGGTGTGTGTAATATACAAATTCAAATTGAAATATCGACGTTTGGAGGAAAGCACATCAGCTCAAAATGACTGCCAAAATCTATGTGCCTTTACGGATTAGACTGCACTTCTAGATGATATGATCGCAGATATCCGATTAATAGCTTTGTAGTTATGAAGTTGATCTTACTTCTGTGGAGGTTTGGGCATTACATATAACATTTGGAAGCATAAGATTTCCATACCCTGTCATGATTGCATCGTGGGTTTGCAGATTGTTCTAAACCAGATCTCGGGCGAAAACAGTGACAACAAATATTTCCTGCGAGAAAATTCGTCTTTGAAAGGTGTTTATGAAACCCATCTCTTCATCTGTTTCACAAAAGTGTTTCCACTGTCGCAAATAATGCATTTCTTACTAAAGGCGTGAATTCAGCTTAGGACTGACTGCTGGTGATCAGAAGAACATTCTACGTTAGAAAGACTATCCGATAATAAAGAATGTTCTAAATGCATTTTTCGAGCGGCACTAAGCGTTTTTCAAGAGTTGGTTCTGGCCTTTCAAAGCAGCCATATATGTTGTTTATTACAAGACATTGAACGGGCTGCCGGCCGCGAAACGTCCGGTTGGGGACTTCGCCCCAAACCAACCAGGAGTGTAGAACACCCCGAACGTCTTCTTGTCCTCCTTAGGCCTTCTCTCATTCATTACAGCAAAAAAAAAATGGTCTTGCTATATAGAATCGTATAGCAGAATACGGTAGAGCAAATCTTCAAAACTGCTCCTCACCCTCTATTGCACTTACGCGATTCATTCTCTGAAGTGCTCGTTCTGTTTATTAATTATGGACTCCTTTAATAGCTCTATTACTGGACCCTTTACTGAATCCCCTTAACTGGTGTTCCCTTTATTATGGTCTCCTTTCAATGGCTCTACTACTGGACCCTTTACTGAACCCCCTTAACTGGTATTCCCTTTATTGGCTCCTTACTGGTTCCCCGTTGACAGGTCCTTCACTGGTACCCATTTATTGGTCCCCTTAACTGGACCCCCACCCCTTCACCGCTTCCCATTAGTGGTCCCACCTTCACTGGTTCCCCTTTATTGGTGAACCCTTAACAGGTCCCTCCCGCCACCTCCACTGGATCCTCCTCCTTCACCGGTCGCATCCCGACTGGTCCCCTTTTACTGGTCCCTCTTCAGTGGTCCCCCGTTTATTGTCAACCCTTTTCCGGTTCACCCTTCACTGCTCCCCCACTCTTCGTCGGTCCCTACTACTGCTTTCACCCTAACTGGACCTCGATTTACTGACCCCTATTCTTCACCGGTCCCCATTGCTGGTCCCACCTTCACTGGTCCCCTCTTCACTGGTCCCCCTTTATTGGTCAGCCCTTCATCGGTTCCTCCTTACTGGACCACCATTCTTCACCGCTCTCCCATTATTGGTCCCACCTTCACTGGTAACACTTCGTCTGAATCCAGACAGGCCTTTCGCGGCATCAGTGATACCTCTTCTGAACCCAGGCCCCTGATGAGCGACGTCGGTGACATGTCTTCTCAAGCTGGGCGTGGTTTGCGCGACATCGTTGACACACGTGTGAATCCGGAACCTCTGGCGCAACATCGATGACACCTCTTCTGAAACCGGACGGTTGACGAACGACACCGGTGATATGCCTTCTCAAGCCGGACGTCCTTTGCGTGACATCAGTTACACGTCTTCTTAAGGCAGACACTCATTACGCGACATCAATGACACGTGTCTGAACGGAACATCCCTTGCGTGACATCGGTGACACCTCTTCTGAACCTGGACGTCCTTTGCGCGACATTGGTGACATGTATTCTGAATCCAGAGGCCTGTTGAACAACGTCGATGACACCTCTTCTGAACTCGGAACTCATTCACGACATGTTCGGAAGTCGGACGCCCTTTGCGTGACGTGACATCGGGGACACGTCTTCTGATCCCTCTCAACACGACGTAGGTGACATCACACAACTACAACCCCCCCCCCCCCTCCATCCCCACACTTTCCCCCAACACACTCCTCCAGGGCCCAGATTCATGAACGATTTACCGGCGGGTAAGTGCAAAATTTACCCCCACTCCCCATTTACGCGCGATTCATGAACGCGCGGCGGGAAAAATCCGAGGTAAGTGTCGAGGTAAATGCTACCCCGTCAGCGCGTCGGGGAACATTTACCTCCAAGGCGAGGGTTTTGCTCCGCGGCCAACTTCTGACCTAACGCATGCCTCCGCTGGCCCTTAGCCAGCTCTGAGCTGGCCGCCAGCCGCAAATTCAATGCCTGGCAGGGGCGCCTAGTTGCCGTCGCCATGCGCACATCTTTCGCCGCACTTCGGTGAGTTGTTTTACCTTTTGTTTTTCTCTATTAGGCTTGCATTCCATGATTTTTTGGGCTCTCTGGATCATGGCGGCCCACAATGCCACTTATTTTCAAGTGAATTGCTTCCTTTAGTGGCATTGTGGGTCGGCTTGGGCCACCATGAGCCTTGTCCACCACCTTAGCCCTCCTTGGCATATGTTGTCTATGGAGGCTACTGTGGTGGATGGCACCCATTATTAGTCACGTAGGCCCACATTTACATTGTTTCTGTACTTCCCTGCTATGCTACTAGTTTCCACCCCTCTCAGTTCCCCCCTCGCCCTACCCCACATTTCACATTTCATTTCCCCTAAATACGATGCTGCTAGTGTCGGTGCCAGCGACGTCCCAGCAGCAAGTGTGACTGCTTGGTTTCGCTGTTAGCTGATGCCAGCGGGCCAGCGGAGGCATGCACATTTGGTCAGAAATTGGCCGCGGAGCAAAACCCTCGCCTTGGCCGTCATGGATCAGAAAACGGAGGTAAGTTCGGGGAAGTGGCGGGTAAATGGCCGTGGAGGTAAGTGGGGGTAGAATTTACCTCTGGCCGCGTTCATGAATCCGGCCCCAGCACTTCTGTGCAAACAAACACACGCACACACTCACACACAGACAAACAACCGTTTTCGCATACATATAGTAAGAGTTGCTATGTTTATATACTGAAGGCGGCAAAGAGTAGCTGTGCGATTTGGTTGAGCAGTTCAATGAAATCTCACGGCTCTTCAATGTCTTATAGAAACCTTCGAGCGAAGGGTTTCCTTTAGGTAATGGACCGCGGGCTGGTGTTGCGACAGCTTCAGTACTCAGGAATGCTAGAAACGATAAAAATACGAAGGAACGGCTACCCCATTCGACACAGTTTCGAACCCTTCGTTCGCCGCTACAGAGTGCTTGTGAACGCGATCGGTAAGGCTGTTTACCATCATTCCTCCAGCTGGATACTAACGGTAGCTACGGAAAACAGGGATTCGGAAAGACGAGGTGGAGTAATCCTCTTCAGGAACAGGCTCTCGCGTGGACTACAGACTATCGGCTGAGCTGATCTGTGAGCAAGTGCTGGGCGCGAATTCCGAATACCAGCTGGGCAAGACAAAAGTGTTTCTGAAGGAGAGGCACGACCTATACCTCGAACAGGTAGAAGACACCGATGCCACTGTACTATAAAATGAAGCTCACCTCGTCATCTTTACCAGGAATACCACCGAATGCTCTCGTTCCGCGCAACAATCGTTCAGAAGCACGTTAAAGGATGGGTGGCGAAACGAGCGTTCATAAGGAAGAAGGAGGCGGCCGTAGTAATTCAGAAGCACTGGAGGCGCTACGTTCAGCAGAAGCGATATACACAGGTGACGGCTGCACACGCCGCCTGTGGCAATCTCGTCTCTGCTCAAAACTCACAATACTTCAGATCATCGCGGGATTTTGCCGTCTTCAAGCTGTTCTCCGCTCTCGTCAGCTAGTGCTGCACTACCAGAGTCTGCGACACAACATCATTCAGTTCCAGGTAAGTCTTCTCGCCGTACAGCACCGCTTCTGTGGCCAGATTTACCAACCGTTTATCCGCCCCTAACGGTGAAAATACCGCCAAAGCTGATGCCAATGAATGTCTTATGAGG
>OX377202.1:56428492-56521409 GCA_947396885.1 Heligmosomoides polygyrus polygyrus
TGTACGGTTGGTAGAGCACTTATTTTTCGGTTGTCCCCTAAATCTGTCTCGGTTTCTTTTGCATGTAGGTGAACTGAACATTCCATCCTTGTGGGTAAGTAATTTGCTATTTATCAGATTTGTCTTCGGTGGACAAAGATTGCCCCCTGTAAACCGCTATCCGGTGACCACCATCTTGCAGGCGAATTTGGGGTGTGTTAAATTCCTGCAGCTAAATTTTTAACGACTCTTTCAACGGGAAATTTTTGCCGCAAATTCGTTAAATTAAATTTTTCTTCGCAGCATTCAGTTTGGCGTCAGTTTTATTATGTAAGGAGCCGAGTCCTAACCTTAATCGAGTTGCTTCCATCTGCATGACAATTATATGAGTACGTGCTGAACTTCTTAGCACGTAACAATAGTCCGTCTGTCATCAACAAAATTTCTGAACGGGAAAAAACATTAAAACTCGAAAACCAAACAGTAACGATAAAACTTCTAGAGTAACGAATGTTTTACTAGGTTTTGCCCCTTCACGACTTTATTGGAACCACTCTGATTCTCTTCCTGAAGCATCTGGTCCCAGTACATTTACTACAGATCCGATTTCGCATGTGTTTTGGGTCTCTCAATTTATTCCCACTTTTTTAGAACACATTTTCATCCGCTAAGTGAAATTATAATAAATTTGCAAGACAAAAACTCATAGACATAAAGAGAATTTCTTTCTAGAACCAGACCTGCGGTTTCAGGGATGTTCCTTTTTCGCAGATCTTTTTCAATCTTGAAGCAACAGATTGTAAATAAAGTGCTGGGTTTTGGTCTAACTTGCATAGTTCACCATGGAGCAAAGAAAACCGTACACCAAGATAGAAGATTAGGACATAACATGCTCATGTGGATCGAACAATAGGAACAGTATAAAAATCTATTAAAAATTGTCCTGCTCTAATGTAGAAAGCTTCTACCCATCCGAGCGGCAACTTCGAGTAACGCGTCATTAAATTCATACAAAAACATTTCGTACAAAGGCGGTAGCACTCCTATTTGAACGCTATACTTTAAAAGGATAAAGGACAGCGTTACTCAATCCTCTTTGAGATGCGCTACCCATTCTACTTCTATTTGATGTCATGGAGGCGAGTTGAAAGCGTATTTAACCATACAATGACTTACGGTGGCCAGCCGATGAACAAGTCAGCGCTTTATCCTTCCCAGGCAAGTTTGGTACCAATTCACCGACCCCAGAGGGATGGAAGCCTTGGTTGGCCTGGGCGGGGAACCTGAACCAGGAACCTGGTATGGGGTGCAGGCGACAGCCGGCGCCTCCTGCGACTCGCTCCACGCGCCCTATAACGTTATACTTTATTCTGTTTAATCTATAAGCATTGTCGCTTTCATAGCGTTATTTTAACGTGTTCCTTACGATTAGAAGACGTTTACAAGAGAAATCTCATCGTGGATAAAGGGATGTAAAAAAGGCATTCCGACAGTTCATGACACCACTAACTCTCCACTGTTTAAAACTAGCAAATCTTTACCATTGGCTTGCATTAGCAGTAATATGCCAGAATTATTTGTCATTTATGAATTTTTTATTTGTACACTACAAAGAGTGCGCCTCAAAACAATCAAATACGTGAGAATACTAGTACAAGTAAAATAAAAATGCTGAAAAAAAGGAAAAAACAGTGATAACCAGACTCAGATGAAAATTACCCATGCCCAGGAAATTGGAGGAAATCGATTAAGGATTATACCACAAATGGTTGCACACCGTGTAATCTGCCATTTAAAGAAGCGGCTGTTATCCGTACCAGTTGGCCACGGTACCCTCGAACAAATAGTTGTCATAGGTTATTGCTGGAGCTTCGGGACACGGTTATGCCAAACACCTTCGTGGAAGCAGCAATTAGGATAGCAGCTGAAGCTTAATAAGGCTTATACACTACTACCACAACCAGTAAGTAGAATCCTTATGCTGATTTTAGGAACTGGATTAAGACTCAGAACGATATCTTTCACCGATTGCTTGCTGATCATTCAAGGAATAAAAGATGTTAGAAAAAATAGTTATTGAAAGCATGGCAAAAGTTACTGAACTTAGCGAGTAGGAGCTGCAACGCTAATAACACAAAAGCTAAAAAAGACAAAAGGTAAAGAAGGACACCTAGTCAAACCACACTGGAAGGAAGTAAAACAAATGCTTAAAGGATTCTGTTTGGTTTCATGCAGACGAACTATATGAAGAGCTCTCAAGGTGGCCTACGTCTTACTCTCAAACCCCCGATGAAATACCGTTTTTCTTTGTAAAACAAGTAAGTGCAAGTATTGTCAAGCCTCTTGAATTCATTTACAATTTAAGTTTTATGACAGCTGAAATTCCTCATAGATGGAAAAGCGCTATAGTTACACCGATACCAAAAAAGCCCCCATTTACGACACCGCAAAATTATCGGCCGGTTAGTGTCACATCTATGTTCGCTCGCCTTTTCGAAAAAAATCTTAAAAAGAGAATTGTTGCACACTTGGATCAACACAACATAATCTCTTCAAACCAACATGGTTTTCAGAAAAAAAGATCCACTGAGACAGCTATGCTACAGGCCTTGAATGATTGGACCAATGACATAGATAACATAGGATGGCTTGATGTGGTTTATTTTGATTTTGCAAAAGCCTTCGATAGGGTATGTCATAAGAGACTAAAAGCTAAACTAACCATGGTGGGCATACATCCTCGAATAATTTCTTGGATAGTTGAGTTTTTAAATCGCAGAACTTTTACTGTACGCGTCAATTCCAATTATTCAGCACCTCAACCGACTCTTAGTGGCGTTCCACAAGGTTGCGTTCTATCCCCTATTCTATTCAATATCTATACCCACGAACTACCGTCACTAATAACGAGCTCAGGAGTGAAATGCATAGCTTTTGCTGATGATTTGAAAATTTACCATAGCTCACCAATGCATGATCAAAACCTTCTGCAGCGAGCCATAGATGCTGTTGATCGCTGGTCCCACGAGTGGCGGCTCCCTTTGTCAAAAGAAAAAACTAAGGTGCTCCATTTAGGAAGGACAAATCCCCGCTACACATACAAGTTAGGTGAAAATGTGATTACCAGCACTGATCAAACGACAGATCTTGGATTTCTCCTCGACACAAATTTGACTTTGGACGCGCATTGTGAACAAATTGCAAACAAAGCAGTGACTGTAGTACACAATCTCTTTAGAAGTCTTTCCACAAAAAACCCCTCTGTCCTCGTCAAAGCTTATAAGACTTACGTTAGGCCGATACTTGAGTATGGAACAACAATTTTTTACCCAGTTAAGAAGAAGAATATACTTAGACTTGAAAAAGTCCCAAATAGCTTCACCAGAAAACTGTTTATCAGGAAATGTGGCTTTGATTACCATGCTATTCCCAGCAGTGAAGTAAGAAACAAACAACTCGGACTTCAGACACTTTCATCCAGACGAAGAATATACGACCTCGTAATGGTTCACAAAATTCTCCATGGTTTCTGTGGACTTGATAAGCGTGACTTCTTCATAATGAGACCATCCAGAACCCGAGGTGGAGGAGAGAAACTTTCACTAAGTACTGCAAAATCTTCTATTCGACATAATTTTTTCGTTAATAGAGCAGGTTCGGATTATATAAAACTTTCCAAAAACTCAGTTATTCCGTACAAGCTGAAGCCATTTATTACCAATGCAAGTCAATTCATGAATAATTCTAGGACATAATGAGATCTTGTGGCAAAGCTCCTCTTGATCTGTTCTCCCTTCCATTCTTCTTTCTCTGGACATTTGTTGTCGTATGTACTTCCTAATCACTTTATAACACTTTGATCTGGATCGTTAGCCAATTTGATGTGGATGTCGTTCTATACCGTTTCTAATTACATTGTTCTTCACATGGATTTGACCCATGTAATAAATAATAATAATAATAATAATAAAGAATATGCGAAATGCAGTAGTCCTTACCTTATTTCACATGGTAAATTGTGATCGGTCTTATGATCACTTGAATTTGGAAGCCGAAAACTCCGGTCCACTTAGTAAAACATGCGAAATGACAGGCTTGGTAAGAACAGCAGAAGGATGGTGTAGTGGAAGACTGGAACTACTGCTCGAGCACAGTGTTAGTTTGAAGCATCCGGGAAGCTTTTTGCATTCAGAGGTATACATTATTCAGCAGTCTACAATGATTAGAACACAAATGTGCTCGCCTGACCCTTTGGAGTTCAGTCGTGGCGAAACGTGGTATCGAAGCGTATTTTCGAACTCGTCTATGGTTTGGTAGACTTTACGCCTTAAAACTGGCGCCGCAATGCTGATGGATCATCCCCAGGAAGAGCCGCCATTGGTTCATTGCCATCGTAGCTATGCCTACGTTGGGCTCGAAAGGATTTTTCAAATAGGAGGACAACTCGGATCGCCCAGTTTTTCTGGAAGCTCCGGGTAGACGGATAAGATACCGGCGAATTTCACTAGAACGGGCTTCGGGTGATCAGGTCATCTATTCTTTTGTGGCATTTTTTTCGCAGGAGCGGGTTTTCGAAAAGTCGTAGCGCACGCAAGGGAAACAAGACCTCTGAAGGTCTGGCCATGAGGTTCGTGGATATTTGCAAGAGGGACACTGTCACATATCTCAGTAAGTCGGAAACACATTATCTATGTGGGCCTGTCAGTGCCTGTCAGTAATGTGTATTCTTGGCACCCACGCTAGACGAAACCTGCAACCGATTGGGTTCCACGAGACGCTAAAAGAACATCAGAAGACCCACCTGCATAAGAGTTGATCGGGCTTCTTCGCGACGATCAGCGACAACGGGTGATACAGCTAGTACAGTTGATTTTTCTTTAAACCCGCGATCAGCCAATCAATTCGGATTTTGGTGGTCGAGTTAAATTGAGTTGCTGGTATTTTTACTTTATTTTTTATTTCAATCGGATCCGATGTATGTGCGTCTTGTTCACTGGATCGTCTAACAGAGCAAAGGAACCTACTAGGTTCCACGTTGAATCCTCATCGTTGCCTAGAAGTCCATCGTTCTGAGGTTGACGGTAGCGCTGGACATTCTTAGCGGAAGCAAAACACTGGCTCGCTTTAGAGTCATACCTTTTGGTAGGTAACACGTGGAGGATGTAAGATCCCAAACTCGCTCGGTCCAGCTGCACCGCGTGTGTTGTGTGAATGCACACAAACACCGCATTTGACGACACCGCCCTAGAAATGCACCTCAGCACACGTGAGCTGCGTTAGCGTCGACGTTGGCATTCGATCGATGCGCATTGGTCTCTTGTGTGCCCGCGGTGGCCTGGCTGCCAGACTTGTCGTGGCGCAGTGGGTAGAGGGGCGTGTTCAGGCTTGGAGGTCGGAGGTTCGGTTCCTAAGCATGGTGGCGTTTTTGCATTTCACTCAACTGGCTGGATGAGGTTCAGGGGTTTTAACGTCTATTCAATTTTCAGGCGTTTTCTGGCCATTTCCCAGCTGTATGCTTCTGCAGAACCCGGCTGCAGACTTCCCCCTGAGCGACGGAAGCGGTTTCCACACGAGCAGCTTGGATCGCACCCACCCTGGGGTCCCTTCCCTAGCCTGATGGATCGCACCCACCCTGGAGTCCCTTCCCTAGCTTGATTCTGCGCTCGAAGAGCGCAGAATCCAGCTGCGGATTCCCCCTGAGCGGCGAAAGCAGTTTCCACACGAGCAGCTTGGATCGCACCCACCCTGGAGTCCCTTCCCTAGCCTGATTCTGCGCTCGAAGAGCGCAGAATCCAGCTGCGGACTCCCCCTGAGCGGCGAAATCAGTCTCCACACCGGCAGCTTGTATCGCACATACACTGTAGTCCCTTCCCTAGCCAAGTTCTGCGCTCGAAGAGCGCAGAACCCAGTCGCGGGACTCCTCCTGATCGACGAAATCAGTCTCCACACCGGCAGCTTGGATCGCACGTACCCTGGAGTCCCTTCCCTAGCCTAGTTCTGCGCTCGAAGAGCGCAGAACCCAGCCGCGGACTCCTCCTGATCGACGAAATCAGTCTCCACACCGGCAGCTTGTAGCGCACATACCCTGTAGTCCCTTCCCTAGCCAAGTTCTGCGCTCGAAGAGCGCAGAACCCAGCCGCGGACTCCTCCTGATCGACGAAATCAGTCTCCACACCGGCAGCTTGGATCGCACGTACCCTGGAGTCCCTTCCCTAGCCTAGTTCTGCGCTCGAAGAGCGCAGAACCCAGCCGCGGACTCTTCCTGATCGAGGAATGCAGTTGGTTTTGTTTTTTTTTTCGATTTTTGGACGACGCCGTCGAATTCAGTGTGTCGTGTGCATTCACACAACACACGCGGTGCAGCTGGACCGAGCGCGCTTGGGACCGTAGTCGTGGAGGATCGTGTAGTGTACACAGAGTGACGCATCTTCTCAGAGGGCTTCCCTTCATGGTGTGTTATTGAAAGAGTGTCATGTCAAAGCTACCCGTCGAGACAAACAGTTGACACTAAAGCATAGCTTTATTCCAATCTCCGTATTTAAAGTATCTATGTTTGAATGCACCTATGCGGCTGACACTACCACTGACATATGGTAGAACCGAATCGATGAGATCAATACGAACCAACGAAATGGTAACCAGTGACCAATATGTTAAAGATGAGCATGTAGGAATCTCTCATTTTTTCTCCTCTTCGGCATCTGCAGGTGCTTCTTCAATCTGTTTCTGCTGCTTGTTCAGCTCGGCCTGTTCAGCGGCGAGTTCTTCCCATTTCTTGGCATTGAATCTAAATGTTTCAAAAAGTGTAACAAAGCCAGACATTTGGTGAGTGGAAGTGGGACTCACTCGCACTGATCCCTCAAGAAAGCGGATTCGGGTATCACCTTGGCGATCAGTTCGTAGCATGGAATACAAATACCCCGCATGAATCCCACCTGAAATTGGTACCTATTTTTAAACTCTAACATTTTCCTGTGCTCTTCAACGCTGTTCTAAAAAAATGGAAAAAGTCGACGGATATTACCATCTGTTCACTTCGGCCCAGGTTTTACGCCTGGGGTTCCTACCAGATCAAAGAGGCGCTTTTGTTACCGGCCCTCCTCAGTAGGTACATCGCTACGGGACTTATCATAAAATCAGTGTAGCCAGATAGCATTTGCTAGAGTGGAAAGGCTTTCAATTTCAGTGTGATTGAACGTCCACTCTACTGTTGCTTTTAACGGTTATTTCGTCTGTTTGACGACATCGCACCCTCGAGTGTACATAATTAAGTAAATAAGCGAATAAATATCAGGTATCGCTAGGCTGGTAAGAGCTCCGATTCCGTGTTTGTTAACTGAGAGGTCATCTCATCGTCTCTATCTTCGGAGAAATGATAAGCCCACTTCCCAGCTTACAGGTCGTAGTGCCACAGTGCATTAGAGTCGTACAAAAATAACGGTCGTTCTTAAGCAAGTACACTGAAGTACTACAACTACAACTAGCTCGAAAGGAAAACTTTTCAGTCGGAATCATCACCAAAAAGGCCAACCCACTTGAAATGAGAAGTTGGTTCACTATTCCAGCAGCATGAGTATTCTGTTTTGGAGGCAACGAAATGGTCGAGTGCGCCTTTTTGCATTGTCTTGGTTTGTAGTATTTCTCGTGCAGGAAAGTGTTGAAATGCTTAAAAAAATGATAGCATGTAGGAAACGGGTCTGTCGAGTATGGGATTTTCATGTCCGAAGTCAGTCAGCTTTGTTGTTGCCATCAATGAAAAATACGGTCGGGCGTTGTCGTGGAGTACGATTGCACCTTTTCTGCTGATCTGTGCCGGGTCTGTGTTCGATGCAATTGCTGGTACATTATTCAACAGTACCTCTCTGCTGTGATGGCTTCGCCCGGAGTCAGGAAGCTGTGAAGGACCAAACTAGCACCTGGCCACCAAATCACCGTGACATTTCTTTGATGCAACGCCGGCTTTGGGAGATGCTTTGATGCTTCGTCCAGGCCCAACTATTGAGATCAACGTTGTCGATTGTCGTACAGAATTCATTGCTCGTCAGACTCTGCAATACGTCCCAGAAAAGGATCGCCTTGTTGCGCAAAAGAAGGGACGAACACACTTCGAGACGACGAGATTCCTGATGTTCGCTCAACTTTTGCGGCACCCACTTGTCGAGTTTTTTACCCTCCCAATTTTCCTCGAATGCCGTGCTTGCGTGGGACTGAGACTGCGTTCCTCCCGATTTTCGAGACCGAGGTCTCCAGAAATTGCTCGAAGCATGTGCGCGTAGTACAATACCGCTCAAATTCTTTGCAAATAAGACGCTTTGCGACGGATTAATCCGTCACAAAGCGTCGCACTGCCATAACTCTTTTCAAAGTTCTTTGTTTAAAACCTAATTAACACCATTAGAGGCCCCATCTCATTTTCTATCCAGCGATCTAAACGTCATCTAAAACGATTGCACAGTGACCTAGTTATAGAGCTTCTGCTTGCTCGGCTCCGTTAATTGATTTACGACCCCTCCGAGATCCCCAGTGGCATGTCCTTAAGGCTTTTCGTTGACGAGGTTCATCGAAACACAGAAATCCTCTATTGTTACAGCAGATCTGTATTTGTTACGCATCAAGTGTCATTGTGGTACTAAATAGTGCCAAGTTTGATTAAGATAGACCCGATTTCAGATGAGCGCAAACGCGCGGAAACCTAAGATTCAGTTAAGAATTACCCAACTAGTAGCCTGCTACAGAAGACGGTATTCTACTGTTCCATTGTGGGAACGATGGTCTTTATGAAACGTGTAAAATGGCTTTGAGAAATGGATAGAAATGACTAGATTTTCTTTCTTCCAACAAGGGATTGGTCCAATCTCAATATGCGGCGTAGGAATTCTCCTATTTTTGAACTTCGGTTGCTCCTGTACAGGATAAGTACGAAGGCCGTGCTTTTTGTGGTCTACAGTAGATCACAAGCACATTCGAATCTAAAAAGAACAAGAAGATTTTTGCCGTTCAAAGTAGATTTCTATGCGGCCAAAGTTTGACGAAAACAACAGAAAATTTTGTTTCAGTTGCTTACCTCTTTATGGATGAGTTTATTCGAAAAACCAACTGGACAGCATTTCTCAGCTCGTTGCGAGCTTTCCGAGGATGTAATATTGTCCGTATTCGAACTGAAAACCATTTTCACCACTTCGGCCGCCGAAACAAGTTTGGGGCTGCGCTTCGGCCTGAGTGCGGACACGGCGGCGAGCCGCTCGCTGCCCTTGCGACCTCCCGTGGCACTCGTATCCGGGGTGATCACTGATAGACCGCGGCGCAGGAGGTGCGAATACTGTACATAGGCGATATACGACATGTGGAGTGCCGCGGGAGGTCGCAAGGGCAGCGAGCGGCCCGCCGCCGTGTCCGCTCTCGGGCCGAAGCGCAGCCCCAAACTTGTTTCGGCGGCCGAAGTGGTGAAAATGGTTTTCAGTTCGAATACGGACAATATTACATCCTCGGAAAGCTCGCAACGAGCTGAGGAATGCTGTCCAGTTGATTTTTCGAATAAACTCATCCATAAAGAGGTAAGCGACTGAAACAAAATTTCCTGTTGTTTTCGTCAAACTTTGGCCGCATAGAAATCTACTTTGAACGGCCAAAATCTTTTCGTTCTTTTTAGATTCGAATGTGCTTGTGGTCTACTGTAGACCACAAAAAGCACGGCTTTCGTACTTATCCTGCACAGGAGCAACCGAAGTTCAAAGATAGGAGAATTCCTACGCCGCATATTGAGATTGAACCAATCCTTTGTTGCAAAAAAGAAAATCGAGTCATTTCTATCCATTTTCAAAGCCATTTCACACGTTTTATAAAGACCATCGTTCCCACAATGGAATAGTAGAATACCGTCTTCTGTAGCGGGCTACTAGTTGGGTAATTCTTAACTGAATCTTAGGTTTCCGCGCGTTTGCGCTCATCTGAAATCGGACCTATCTTAATCAAACTTTGCACTATTTAGTACCACAATGACACTTGATGCGTAACAAATACAGATCTGCTGTAACAATAGAGGATTTCTGTGTTTCGATGAACCTCGTCAACGAAAAGCCTTAAGGACATGCCACTGGGGATCTCGGAGGGGTCGTAAATCAATTAACGGAGCCCAGCAAGCAAAAGCTCCATAACTAGGTCACTGTGCAATCGTTTTAGATGACGTTTAGATCGCTGGATAGAAAATGAGACGGGGCCTCTAATGGTGTTAATTAGGTTTTAAACAAAGAACTTTGAAAAGAGTTATGGCAATGCGACACCTAAGAAAGCAAACCGAAAAGCGTCCACTGCTCCGTTCCCAGAAGCGTTTAGTAGAAACACATGTTTGAGATCTGCCTTTGACGCCGCCTTCCGTCTACTACATCTCGCCTCAAAGGGGAGCAGCGACCTGGCATTCTTTCCTTGAAGGATGAGAACTGGTACTCCCCTTTTAACGGCTGACAAATGCTACCATCCTCAGAAACCACTCCAATATTCCGAGTTACCCGTCTAACTCCAGTCCTCCGAAAATCTCTCTCAACTACAACAAGCAAAGAGAGAGATTTCTCCGAGTTACTCATCTCACGTCAGATTACTCCGTAAATGCCACACACTCAAGTCATATCGTGAATTTAATGAAATCAAGAAAAAGTGGATTTGAATAGGATTTCTAAAAACCTGGAGAATCGTTTCGCCGCTAACTTCACGCGAAGCTTTTTCTGTAGTCACATCTCCGGTACGTCATCGATGAAGTCGGGGAGATGCTATGAAATTACACAATTTAGGTACTCTGGGGATGCTGTCGCTTCACTTGTTCTGTAAGTAACTTAGATACAAAGCTAGTCACCTCAGATTCAAATGATTCGATTTAATGTATGGGTCAGCCTGATAAATCTGATTCGTTGTCAATGTGATTTCTATTTTCGTAGTTAGCAAAGGCAAAGACAAATACTTTTTAGGCAAATAAAGCGAAGAAAATGGTCGTGCTTGCTGTGACGCTGATGGACGGTTCTGTCAAGACACTATCTGCCGACAGTGCCACGACATCTTCCGAAGTCTGCTCTGCCTTAGCTGAGAAAGTAGGCCTCAAGGAGAAGTTCGGCTTCAGCCTCTACATCGCTCTCTTCGACAAGGTAGAATGTGCTATAGAATACCCAGCTCACAATTCCCTTCGCTCATAGGTGTTTCAGGTGTCTTCTCTCGGCTCAGGGACGGACCACGTTATGGATGCCATATCGCAGTGCGAGCAATACGCCAAAGAGTTGGGTCGTCAGGAGAGGAGTGCGCCATGGAGGCTTTTCTACCGCAAAGAAATTTTCACGCCCTGGCACGACCCCAAGTGCGTCTGTCTATCAGTCTTGGATTTCATAGAACTAAAGACACCTGCATTACAGAGACGACCCAATTAGTACGAATCTCATCTACCAGCAGGTTGTACGAGGCATTAAATATGGGGAGTATCGATGCGACAAGGTGGGAGACGAGAGGAATCTCTGTGTTGTGACTCATGAGACATGGGTTTCCAGGAAGACGACCTTGCGACTCTCGCTGCGCAGCAGTACTTCATCGAAGAAGGACTGCTAGATGTCAGTCGCTTGGAGAGCCAGCTGCACAACTACCTTCCCGATTTCGAGCTGAATGGCAAAGAGATGGCGAAGGAGCGCTGGATACAAGCAATTATGTATCAATACAGAAAGGTGTCTCAGTTCCGAGCGCGGGGGTTTGCCCACTCATTTCGTTAATTCCAGAAGTTTGGTGTCAATCCTCGATCACCTCACCATGTTAAGGAAGACGTCGTATCTTTTGCAAAGTTCAAGTGGCCTCTGCTTTTCTCTAGGTAAAGTTTAGAGGATTTTAATAGACTAATATGCATTGCATTGCAAATTTCCCACTTAGCAATCGCAAACCTTACGCATGAGGAGCATTAGTGACATGGGCAGTGATCTGAGGCTTCCAGCGATTTTTATCCTTCAGTGCTGTGTGTAAGACAACTATGTAACGCCTACGTCTGCCCTAATAGCCCTCGTTCCCTTTGTTCGTTTGCGCAGATTTACTGCCCGCTCGCTTGACTCACAGCTGAATCGGCGTTTTGGATCTCTGTTCAGTATTCACCGTTCAGGTTGGAAACCGCAAGAATGCTAAAGCTGATAGCCAGGTTTCAGTCAAGTAAAAAACAGTGATTTTATCCATTTCCCCCTAAAGTTGACATTTGAATGGGGAATCACGCGCACGGCACAACACGTGGATAGCATCGATCGGTCACCGGGATTTCTGGGTCCGCATTTGTCAGTAGCTGAATCCGTGAGTATGCGGGGTGTGAGGGGCAGAGAGAGAGAGAGAGAGAGAGAGAGAGAGAGAGAGAGAGAGAGAGAGAGAGAGAAGAGGGTAAAGATGAAAGCTTTATCGTGGGTGTCTCCACCCCTTATCCCCGCCCGCATACCCGCGGTTTAATCGTTGGTTATCCTGTCTCGATTTTTGAAAACAAATATGATCAGCCGAAAATTTTCAGCTTGGACGCACAGGTTGAAAATAGCACTGCTTTCTGGACTTTTCGAAGCAATTCAGTGGCCTTAGCAGCGCGCTTGGAGTGCTGTCGAAGAAGGCGCCAGCTTTCTAATCGACCCGGGAATGGTGATGCTTTAGTTCACGCCTAGGCGAAAAGATGCCATAGATCCTTCTGAGTTATTGAACGGGAGCAGACTTATCTGGGAATCGCTCAGCCTTCGCCAGTCGTCTCGAAAGAGGCGTCTCATCCCAGGAGGGACCTTAGAATCTATCCCTTGTCCTTTAGGTTCAAAAGGGAATTTTCGGAAAAATGCACCCCTTTTCAGCCAAGTAAGTCGTCTGCAAAGAAACGAGAGGAGAGCTGCCTATGATGCATCTGTTGCAGGTTCTATGAAGCAGCGAAGTTCTCAGGACCGCCTCTTCCACGCAATGACGTGATAGTGGCGGTGAACTGGACAGGAGTCTATGTGGTCGACGACAAAGAGCAAGTGCTACTTGAGTTCAGTTTCCCTGAAATCAGCAAAGTTACCCACCGGAGGTAAGAGCTACGCCAACTTATCAAACAGTCGCTCCAAGCAACAGCACCACCTTAAGAGGATCGAGACCTGGTTGCGACACTTGCACATTACAAACGATATCTGGCGACGAGTACTCATTTCAATCTCCGAATGCCGCAGACGTCGTGGATGTGGTGTCGACGTTCATCGATGGACTGAAGCAGCGAAGTCGATATGTCATTGCTATGAAGGGACAGAAAGGAAACGGTAAGCTGGGGAGGAGGTGAGCGGTTCACCGCCACGTAGACAAAAACCGAAACTATTAAGATTACACTAATCTTCTCGACTTCGAAACCGGCGACCTCGTTATCCTGATGAACAACTTTACTGGGAAAGATCTGCTTACTGAGAAATTAGTGGAGGTAGGACTTGTTAAAACTTGTGAGTTAGCAGTACCCTATTGGGTCATACCTCCATTGTTCAGGGCGAATGTGCGAGAACATGTCTTCAAGGCCTCGTTCAAACAGAAAACGTCTACGTGCTTCCAGCGCTTGTGAAGCCCAGCGTGAATACTTTGGTGGGAACATATTTTGAACATTGTTTGGATTTTGGTGAAGCTGCAAGACCCCATTTCGATGGCAAGCGAGAATTGATTCGATAAAAAACAGAATAAGAAGCAGCTTACCTTTTGACCTCTATGCCTCTGGCCACCGAATAGTTACACTTTTCACGTGTCGTCATTAATAAAAAGCAGTCTGGTACGCTCCCTTGAAAAAAGATAGACCTATAATGTTTTGTTCTTCTTTACTTGACCAGTTTTGTATAAATTCCTCTATCCCGACCGACGTTTCGACGAACTGGTCTTTCTCAAGGTCTGAAAGAAGCTTGAAATGTTTGGTTCTGCAGAATTCACGGAGCCAGAAACGTTGCGTCTACCCTTGCACGAACAACATGCCCTTAAGAGTGTTAAGAAGAAAGAGCACATATGCACCCAACTAACTCACCGATATCCCACCAGCGCCAAGAAACCGGCTCAACTGGTCGCCATGGAGCAAGTGAGATGGTCCGGTCAGATATACTGCTCCGAACACGGTGGTGTTGAGAATGTATGCGAAGCAGTATACGAGATCTCACAGCTCACACAAAGGGATAAACGGTAAGAATTCACTGGTAATGGAGTTGCACCCGTTCCTGTTGTTCATGGATGGATTGCGCCTGTGAATCCAGAAGGCCTCAAGCGCCTTTCTAGTCCCTACTTCGCTCTCATGATACAATACTGTGTATTTCACATTAAAATCGTCACCGGAGTGGGCTTCCCTTCTTTGCTTTCCAAGAGGGTTAATAAGCTTTGCTTGCCCTTTCCAGTAAGATGTTCCTTAACGCGAATGCCCAGCAGCCTCCGTGTTTCCCCAATATACAATTCACCGCAGGATAAACACTCTATCTGGTAAATGACGCCTTTCCGCGCTGTTCCTTCATTTGGACAAATCACGCAGTCTTGCATTATATTAGGTTGTTCCATAAGTCCCCACCGTTTTTTTCAACGATTCAGATTTCGCCTGCGGTCTCTTGCATAGCACTGCATAACTTTCGAAAGAGAATGATTTGCTCTATCAGAACAAATATTGTTTTTCTTTTTTCATCACGAATTTTGTCAATTTTTAGGTCGTTGAAGTGAAAAGTGAAAAAGTGAAAAAGTAGCCATTTGCGTACTTGTTCTCTCCGCTTAGGTTTGTAATTTTTTGCGCAGTTTTTTATAGCGTTTGGAAGATAATGTTCTGTACTACAAGAATATGTGTTGGTCCTATTTTCTCACTTGCCCTTTATTGATTTTTAGGCCATCAAATTGGGAATTCCGACTTTCCCGTCCGAATTTTTACCAAAACTCCGGTTCTGTGGTTGGACTTTTTTCATTGATGTTATATGTCGTTTAGAAGAGGATGTCTTGCTCAGTAAGAAATTGTGTCGCGTTTATTGGCTCACGCTGATTTCTGTCGAATATCAACAACTGAAGAAGGAGAAGGAGTTGTTGGTGAAGACGATTTTTATCTTTTTGGCATTTTGTTGATATTCAATAGAAATCAATAAACGCGACAAACATTCTTATAGAGCAAGACATTCTCTTTCGAACGACGTATAACACCAACCCAAAAAGTCCAACCACAGAGCAGGAGCTGTCGGCAAATATAACCATCCTCCTTCGGACGTCCCAATTTCATGGCCTAAAAATCAATAAAGGACAAATGAGCAAATAGCAATAACACATATTCTTGTAGTCCAGAACATTGTCTTCCAAACGCTATAAAAAACTGCGCAAAAAATTACAAACCTAAGCGGAGAGAACAAGTGCGCAAATGGCTACTTTTTCACTTTTTCACTTTTTACTTCAACGACCTAAAAATCGACAAAATTCATGATGAAAAAGAAATGCTATATACGTTCTGATAGAGCAAATCATTCTCTTTCGAAAGCTATGCAGCGCTATGCAAGAGACCACCGGCGAAATCTGCAGTGAATCGTTGAAAAAAACGGCGAAGACTTATGGGAGAACCTAATACATACACGGTCATATAACCGATTGCAAACAAGCTGACGTTTAATATTGCCTCTCGGAATATTTACCAGTACAACATTCACATCCAAGCCCGCTCGCAGCAGGCATTGACGTACAGCTGCAGTGACCTTATCCGAAATGAAAGGCAGTGAACGGCAAAAATTTATTGCTAAACGCGTTAGCGTTGCGCCTATGTTGCACACAGCTTCGTCGCACTTCGTACCCATTGAGGTTAGCTATTTTGCACGCTAACATTCAGGACTCTTCGCGCTCCTCATCACCCGTACACATCCTAACTGATCATATTGCGGGGCACAGCTCTCTTTACAGCTGAAAGATGGGCCGACCTTGCGTGGATGATGATATTCTTGGAACTGCCTTTTCGGTACCATTTCTCACTACACTGACCGTTTCTCACCCTAATCTTTGCGTTCAAAAAGGGTAACCAGCCTTCACCCGGAACTGAAATTCTCGCGTGAACTTTATGTAGTCTGATTGTGTGTTGAGAATGTTGAACAGCTCATCCATTTCGGACTGAGTTATTGTTACGACACAGCATTATCTATGTATCGGCAGTATATTATAGGTGGCCGTTCTATTACCGGTCCTTCAACTTTGCTCATAAGCAAATTGCTAGAGCCGAGGCTAAACGTTGTCCCATTGCAAGTCCTCGAACTTGCGAGAAGATTTGCCGGACCTTATGAAGATATTGCAGCCCAGGCCCTCCTTGACAAGTATCATTATATATGACTTACTTAAACCGAACGTAGTGATATTACACTCATGCTCGTCAAGCATTCCTGAGAGTGGTTGTAGAGCTGCAGTATTATCAACGTTGATGTATAAGGCAGTCACATCAAACGATTCAATTACGCAACCTCGCTGGAATCTGCAAGAGCGCAAGTGTTCCAGTAGCTTCTCCGTGTTTTCCAAGTGTGATGGTACAAAGTTGAGAAGCTGACCAACAATCTTGTTAAGGAACCAAGATATCCGGTCTGTTGGTCCATCTACACAACTTATTATAGGCCGTATTTTGTATGTTCCTGCAGTCAGTGAGGTGTGTCTTCTTAAGACAATTTGTGCGCTTTAAGCAAGCGATGGAACACAAGGCACGTCGGCGTAGTCAGCGTTAGTCTCTTTATGGCCTTTGTCATACCATCGCTCACCCCGAGCGACGCCTAATGATATGCTCCCATATCGATCGGGCGGCGCGATGGAATCGATATGGGTGCGTATCATTGGGCGTCGCTCAGGGTGATGATGGTATGACAAAGGCCTATAAGGCGCTTATCTATGGGTGAGGGACGTTCTGCCTGAAAGCGGCGCGGGCAAAGACGCGGGACAGTGCCTGCGAAGTCAATTAGCGTCGACTCGTGCAGTGACACCCGCCGCTTCGCACACAGCCATACAGCCCTCGCCGCGAAGGCGATGCTGGCCCGGCCGACTATGCGAGCCTGTAGGTCGACCAGATTTGGAGTGATTACAATCGATAGAGGGATAGGAGGCTCAGACGGCTCTAACTGGCAGTCCAGAAACTCGAATTGATCTGAACCCTACCATCTCCTATATCAGAATTTCGAGCTCTGTCGAATAAGATAGGAAAGAATCTTGTCTCGACAACCCTTACAACAATTTTTCTAAGGCGCTGTTTAACTTTCTTCCAACTTTTTTTGCGAGGCATGCTTCCATACTACTAATCTACCATACCCTGTACTAGAATTTCGAACTCTATCGAGTGATCCAGAAAAGAATCCTGCCTCAATAACCCTTAAAGCGATTTTTTTCAGGCGCTGTTTATTTTTCACTAAATATCGGTTTCTATTCACATATATCAGGATTAAATCCGAGACATGCTTTCAGGCTAAAATTGCACAAGGACTCCAATTAGATAGACGAGAGATATTTTAACAGAAGTTTAAAGCGTTAGTTTCAACATGACATCTCCTTACCAATTCGTAACTGATTTTTCTATGGAACTTTATAATGCACACACCATATATATCGAGACTGAGACTGAATAGGTGCTTCATCAAATCTAATGTTCACCGAGAATAAATTTCATCACACAATACTTCAAATTGCTCGTCCAGTCGTTTGTGGCTTCTAGCAGCACTTTGAGCTCGCGTCCCACAGGCAGTGTACCTGCATAGCCAATGTCTCCTCCACCAGTTAACGAGTTAGGAAACACTAATGAAATGCTTTGAAAAAAACTGGAATACTTCGGTGTTCTTAGGAGGGTTTACCGACTATCAAATTGAATTCATCGTGCAATTTAAAACTGGGAACGTGCTCTACGCACTGAGGGATCATAATGTTGTTTTCAAAAAGGTTCAGCACTTGGGGTGCTCTTAGAAGGTCTCTCGTCTATCTAGTTATATTCCTCGAGCAATTTCAGCCTGGAAGCATGCCTCGCAATTAATTCTGGTATAAATAAACACCGATATTTAACGGAAATAAACAACGCCTAAAAGCCGCCTTAAGGGTTATTTAAACAGGATAATTTCTAGATCATTCGATAGAGATCGAAATTCTAATATAGGAGATGGTAGAGTCCACACAAATAGCCTGGAAGCATGCTCGTAGTTAATTCCGATATAAATAAAAACTGATATTTAAGGAAAGCTAAACAGCGCCTTAGAAAAATTGTTGTGAGGGTTGTCGAGACAAGATTCTTTCCTGGCTCATTCGATAGATGTCGAAATTCTTGGTTGGCAACAAATTTCGTGGACTCTCAGGAATCTTCAACAAGAGTATTTATTAACTAATAACAAATGACAATCTTTAATCAAAATAAGATCCCTCGGAACGCAGAAGTGCTTCTCATTTATTAGGTAGCTGGTCTATCCTACGGCCATAGAATTATTGTGCTTTCAAGGCCAAGAATCTTTGGAGGTGCATTTCGATCCGATTCACATTAATGAATCGTCTTCCAATCAAGAAGCACTGCACTAAACTAAAGATGTGGTAGTCACTCGGCGCAAGGTCTGGGCTGTAAGGTGGATGAGTTTGACGCTCCCAGTAAAGGTTTTCAATTTCTTTGAGGCTTTCGGTTCGCTACGTTCTCTCCGTTTGGTGGTGTCAAGGAGGTTTTAACTTCTGGGAGCTCATCAAGAACGGTTCCAGCATTAACGCTAGAATCTACTCTTCCCAACCTGACCGAGCACAGGCTGAACTCCGCTGGAATCGGTTCATACACATTTTCAGGAGCGGAATTATCTTTCAGCAAGATAGCGCCAGATCACACATCGCGAATCGGAAGCTTCAAAAAATCGAAAATCTTGGCTGGGGGCGTCTAACTCACCCACCTTCCAGAGCAGGCTGTGCGCCAAGTGACTAGCACCTTTATAGCTCGCTGCAGCACTTCTTGGTTGGAGGACGATTTATTAATGTGGCCATGTCAAAATGCACCTCCAAGCATTCTTGGCTTCAAAAGCACAAGAATTCCACAGCTGTGGGATGGGCCAGGTAGCTGATAAATGGGAAGCAGTCCCGCGTTCCAACAGATCTTACTTTGGTTGAAAACTGTTATTTGTTATTTGTTTATGAACACTTTTGTTGAAGGCGCTTGAGAGTCCACGAAATTAGTTGCCAATCTAATAATATGGAAGATGGTAGGGTCCAGATCAATCCCAATTTCTGGACAGCCAATGCAAGCCGGCTGATCCTCCTATCCCTCTATCGATTGTAATCACACCAAATATGGTCGACCTACAGGCTCCCGTTGCTGGATGGGTCACCATCTAAACGCTGGAATCAGCAAGGTTGAATTCCGTGATTTCCTTTTCCAAAACCTGTGAACAAATCACGAATTCACCTCCCTTGTCGCTAACGGAAAGCCGTATTTCATTACGTTTAATTAGGTCACGAATCTCTTTGAACCCTTCCCATTGGTCCCTTGTCGGTTTAGTTGTTCTGTCATGCCTATGAATGTGGAAAACACGCAGGATCTCTGAAGACAGAGTTCTGAACCTAACATCGATTTCCGGAAAAGATTGAGATTCTTTGTAAAATGACCTTTGAAATGGAATCGGCGCCAGTGCAGCGTGTAACGATTCATCAATTTTACCGCGTTCAGATTCTTCCCTTGCCCTTGCTCTAAGTTGGTCTCTAAGCTTATGCAACGCGCCCACAACTTTGCGAAATGTGTCTCGACACATCTCTTGCGTCACTGAAAACGAAGGACCTAGGCTAAGAAAATCCAACGCTTTCTTAGAAACTCGTGCATCTCCAATGACAGTGAATCTGAGCCGTGAGATGTCGTATACTGCTTCGCATACATTCTCAACACCACCGTGTTCGGAGCACAACATCTGACCGGACCAGTATGTCTCACTTGCCCATGGCGACCAGCTGAGCCGATTTCTTGGCGCTGGTGAGATATCGGTGAGTTAGTTGGGTGCACATGTGGTCTTTCTTCTTAACACTCTTAAAGGCATGTTGTTCGTGCAAGGGTAGACGCGACGTTTCTGACCCAATGAACTCTGCAGAACCAAACATTTCAAGTTTCTTTCAGACCTTGAAAAAGACGAGTTTGTCGAAACGTCGGTCGCGATGAAGGAATTCATTTCAAACCTGTCAGGCAAAGAACAGCAAAACATAGTTACAAAATGCCCAGGCTTCAAGAACGTCGAACTTGGACATTGATAGACTTATAAATTCTTCGATGAGTACGCTGTAAGAAGCTCAGACCTGGAACTCATCCTCTTAGAAAATGGAGCGACAGCCTTGAGAAATTTAAGGATGTATTAGTAACGCAAGCACATGCCGACGCAGTAGGCGTTGTTTTGATCATGAGGGAGATAAAAAATCAGAGCTGTTTTCGTCGAGGATTGAGGTCAGCCCTTTATGAGTTGCAGTCTTCGTCCATTTTGTTGTTAGGGAATGTCATCAAATGCTGTTCGCGGCAGCCCAGTAGAACTGGCGCATGTCCCGCTGCGAAGTGCACATTAGGGAACTGTACTGTCGGTTGTGTTCTGGTGTACGTCAAAAATGACAGAAATATCCGTGGGTCTCACCTGAACAAGCTGGGCCGAGAAGTAAATGTTGATTAGTGGCAAGATAAGAATCTCTGTTCCTACGGCTTATTAGAGGTCAACCCTGTTTCAAGATCACGCCGTCATACGTAGTCCTTTCCAGCAGTTGTTCTCGAAAGGCGAGCAAACGGCGCTCGATGTGCTGAACAACAACCAAGTTGTTGCTCTGCAGACGCTCGGTCGACCGCACACTCTGGAGCAGTTCGCCCTCAGCAATTTCAGGTACGTAATGCAGTCTACTGCCGCTCGCTCTTGCTTCCACTTTCACTGCTGTTCAGATCTTCCTCAATGAGCTGAATAGGTTTCCATTCAGGGCTCCGTCACGTCCGTTGGTGTCACAGCGCTCCCTGATGACGTTACGACGACGTGACGTCGCTCCCATGCCTCAATGGCGATTCTGCCGCGAGGCGCTGGAAGCACCACTGCTGAAAAAACTCGAAGGAAGGTCAGATTTTCCTGGTAGAACTGCTTGCCGACTCACTCTCTCTCCATCCTACTCAATATTGCAGGGACGAGCAGTGTCGAGACGCGATAGCGATGTTCGTCTGCGTGATGAAGTACATGGGAGATCAACCGTCGCGACGAAGCAGACTGGGCACCGATCTCACCGATAGCATTTTCAAGCCGGCCATTGCGCACGTGAGTCATTTTCTGATGATGCTCCTGTCTGTGCGAGACGCATTTCCTCCCGAGAAACGTGCATTCTCTGCTGCAGGAGATCCTCCGCGATGAGCTCTACTGTCAACTGCTTCGTCAGTTGACAATGAATCCTTCAGTATTGTCTGAAGAGAGGGGTTGGGAGCTCGCTTGGTTGGCCACGGGCCTTTTCTCTCCAAGCACAAGCGTTCTAAAGGAAGTAAGAAACCAAATTTATATTATTTAGTTTTACGAAAAAGCAGTCCGGTCTGCGTGGATTGTATAAAATTTAACAGAGACTTCAAAATGTTACTCGTTCAGGTTGTACATTTCTTGAAGTCGAGACATCAACCTATAGCCCACGATTGTCTCGTGCGAATTATGAGGATGAACAAGTTTGTTTGAATTGCATTTTAAATTGAACGTGTAATCATAGCGCAGTCGTCAAAAATCTCTATGCCATAAGCCAGCTGTCGCTGTAATGTTTGAAGTAGAGATTAAAGAAATAGCTTACCCAGCGTAAGCCTGGCTAGCTCTGCTCATTGCCTTCCAGCCTATTTCAGAGGATGCTCTCGAAAATTCCCACCTCACCTTGTCGAAGTGGAGGCGATTCAGCACAAAACTACGCAAATCTTCCACAAAGTGAGTTTTAGGTCGATTGTTACCCTCACTTCTAACAGCGCTTACCTTCCTATTCCAAGACTTTTCTCCAAACTTTTATGGATTTAGGAACAGTCTTCTATCTGTAGTAGTCAATACGTCATTACTTCTACCATCAACGTCCTTCTTAAACAGTGCAACTTCTATATTCAGGTTTATTTCCCCGACCAGTCGGACGAAGCAATCGAGGTGCTTTCGTCTACGAGAGCGCGAGACTTTTGTCAACGGATAGCTCAACGTCTGGGGCTGAAGAAGCGCGATGGCTTCTCACTCTTCGTGAAAATTAAAGAGAAAGGTGCGTCCAACGCGAGCTCTTCTAAATTTCGCTTCCCTTGTCTACGCTCCACAATTCGACTCTCTTGCTATATAAATTCATGAGTCATTCTTCGCTTAGGTCATCTGATTCTGAGCAGCTCTGCCTTCTATATTAGTCACCTCGCCTATGTCGCTGTTCACACTATCGTTTTCTGTTTTCCTGCGCCGCCATACCATTACCATTACCGCTGAATAATCGGAAAAATCCTTACAAAATTACCACTGATTCCGACTAAATTTTGTAGAGTGGCTTCTTGTTAAAATATGAGAAAAGCGTAGACATTTTCACAACTACACTTGAGAAGTTGGTATTCGCATGTGCCCACTATTGTATTAAATGCACAGAAAAAATTTGGGAAAGAAAAACAAACAATGAGCAACGAGAGAATTCCTCCTTGATTCATGTTCACGTTACATATTTAGTCCTCGCAGTGCCAGAAAACGAGTTCTTCTTCGACTTTGTACGTCAGTTATCTGACTGGGTGCAGAACAATCACTCCCTAAAGGTAAAGTGCATAATCCCCTCGTGCGAGAGAAAAATCTTATCGTTAACCCTTTAGGAAAACTCAATAGCCCCTGTCAACTACCAAGTCTTCTTCATGCGAAAGCTATGGATGAACGTGACGCCTGGGGAGGATAGGAACGCCGATCTAATTTTCCACTACCAGCAGGTGCGTACATTTGCCTCTAACTAGTATTCAGTTACACACGATTTTCATGTAGGTGAAACTCGAAACGTTCATTTTTGTTTTTGTTTTGAAGGAATGCCCGAAATATCTTCTCGGCTATCACAGGGTGACGAAGCAAGAATCTATTGACATCGCAGCTCTTCTTCTAAGGGCGATTACCAAAGACTCGAAGGTGACTGTTTGATAATTAATTATCAGCTACTTTGAAGGAACGTGCATTTTAGAATGCTCCACTGGCACAGCTGCCACAACTGCTCAGCGAGTTGGTGCCGGCCGACATGATGAAAATGATGTCAGCTAGCGAATGGCGGAAGGTACGCTACCCCACTTCTTCCTCATGAGCATTCAGACCTCGCGGTCAAAGAGTTTGCCGCTCTTGATATTCGTCGCCGTCTCATTCTACCGAAAGTGTTCTCCGCCACAGCACCGACTTTTACGGAGCCTACCTTGATAAGGTCCCTCCACTTTTTCTGTAGGCGCGAACGGTTCTTGAACACATTCATCTCTAGGGCCAAGCTCATTCTATGATTCCTAGTTCTTTCCAGGATGCGCATATACCACCTTAGACGTTTTTCCCTCCGGCTCCGGGCAACTCGTCAGGTGGCAGCCTCTGCGCTCGAACCCCGTTTTGCTTCGCGTCTGACGCATGTCGCACAATCCAGAGTTCCTTCGCTTGCCATAATTCTGTGCTCTCCTCCACTGCCGTGGAAACCAGGAGTTTAGACAAGGAAATTACCACAAAACAGACCAGCTCTTCCGTCTGGAATCTACCCTACCGCGCTCGAGCTATCACTAACCTTAAGTCTGCGACACAGTTCTGCGGCATCGAAAAGCGACCTCTTTCTATCGTGGTGGGATCCATACCTCCACTATGGTGGCAGCAACACAGCGAAACAGTTTCCGCGATGTCACTCCGTGTCGTAACGCAGTTCTCGGCTACATTTTGTGGCAGAGCATTGCGCGAATGGCGCCGGGAACTGCGGCTACATTAACCTTAACCATAAACACTCGAGAATTGCTCCCGCTGAGAGGTGTGGTCGCGTACCGCTAATTGCCGCAAAACTATCCTGAAGCCCTAACACCTTCATTCCACACCGCATCTCGGCGGGTCTGCACTCCATTGGGTCATTCTGGCCTCGACGGCGGGCAGATACCATTTATGCCCCTAACCCAGGCCTGTAGGTCCATAGAGGACAGCCTGACTGGTGTTCTATTCAGCGCCGGTGATGTAGGGCTAAGTATCTTGCCCAGAAAGCATAGGGTGCAAAGTCAAGAAACGCCTGGTGCAAGAGTTTTGATCGCAACGGTCCAGGAGATTTTTCAGAGCTGGAAAAGTTGGCCTTCTTTACGTGCAACTATGGACCATAGTCTGATGGTGAGAGGGCTTTGTCACACAGCAGCAGCTCCTCCTCCAACTCGTCGTAACTGTCGGCTACTAGGCCGATATCGTAAGCGTGGAGAATGGTCCCCTAGATGCTTCACCATGTAGTTCAGCTTGCTCAGATGTTTTGAAGCACCCCTTTCTTAAAGAGCTCTCTAGAGCTTCATGTGGGTGTCGCTCTCTTCCAAATCCAGGAATGCATGATCCCGAGCTTTCCCTTTTCCCGTTATCTTTCCATCTTCTACCAAGCATGAGCTACCAGCTCTGCTGAACCTTTGCCTCATGAAACCGAACTAGTTCTAGGACTCCCTGAGCCGTGAGTCTACCATCATTAGAAGACCGGTGGTGCATTTCGAAGTGCCTTCCTTCTGCTCAAAACTAGGGCTGGCATCGTTTCGCCGATCACTCGACATCTTACCCCCAACTGACCGTGTTGAGAAACTCTGCCTCCCACTGTACATCATGGTCCCCGATTACCTTCCATACCTCTATTGGCTCCGACCTTTCCTATGTCTGGCACACCACTTGCGGCCATAATGAGAGGGTCCCGCGTGCCCCGAGGCGAGCTCGATCGCACATACTGACTAGTCGGATGACGAATTTTTCTATGACTCGTCCGGATTCTTCTGTCTTCACCAGCCCCTTGAAGCACCTGTGGGCTGTTGGATGCTCGGTTGGCTGCGTTTTATGCCACCTTGTTGGTCTTCTTCCTCTTCACGCTCCCTATTCCAGAACAATTCCGATTTAGAAATGATTCAACTCATTTTCTCTGAGCCTCAAGTGCTTGGTACCTAGGATGTAGACTGTTAAAACGATGTTCTGTTGCAATCAAAACTCTAGCGCCAGACGGGACTCGAACCCGTCGCACTTCCTGCTAACTCGGCGGAAATGCTCCAGGTCATTACACCACTGGCACTGTTTGGTGGAACGCAACATCCACACCTCGTGGGACCCATAAGCACTCACCCGTATATGGGATGAACCGCCGCTGATATCAGCATGGAACCAGTTAAGCTGAAGGTCTAAATAGAAACGAATCAATTCTTTTTCTTCAAGCCTCAAGCTGCTGGTACCGAGGGTGTAAGCTGTTACAACTATGTTTTACTGCGATCAAAACTCAAGCGCCAGGCAGGACTTGAACCGCTCTACACGCAGTTCCGATCTACTTAGTACCTCCCTTTGTTTCGCCCGAAGTTTCTTCACTCTTTGCGGAATCGTCAGGTTCGCCCTATCTCGCGAACTGTTTATGGCACCAGCAGGATCAGGGATAGCTGCTTTCAGTCCCGCATCTACTAGAAGAATGGCATCCCTAAGTGTTATCAAGACATCTTCGCCATCTTCATCTCTGCAGAATGTCGTTGGTTCCTGTTCTTCTTCCTCCGCTATACTAGGTCACCTTTTATAAGGGGGGGGGGGGGCAAAAGTAATGAGACACCCATGCCGTGTCCATATATCTCGTGGCTGGAGTCTGAATTCGTACTTGTTGTATTTGTATGTTTGTATGCTACTTACTGAAGCCCATCTGAGAAGTTACCACTTCCGCCCTTCCCAGAAGCATGCCAAAAACCCAGTCCGTCTCATGCCGAAACCCCAGTCTGACGAGTCGACCTGTGTCGCGCAAATCTCCCCCAATTCCCAACCCCGAGCGACCTGGGCTCAATATTCACGCAGGATGAGAAGTACGTCTTCTACCTTAACCCTTCCAAGCAGCGAGTCTGGGTGAGGTCTGGTGAATTGTTACCGACCTTCGTTCGGCGGGATGTTCACGGCGAGAAGCATCTTTGGAGCATTTGGGTCTGCGCCCATGGATCGGTTTACCGGAGGCTGTTTCCCAAGAGCACCGCGATGAACTCCAAGGCCATGGTGAACGAAATAGAGGAGATGGGCCGGCGACTCGCTCTTATTCATTCGCAGCGCTTCAAGAAGGCTCTCCTCTTCGACAACGCCGCACCCCATCGGGAACAAGTAAGCACGGATAAGCTTGGCCAGCTGGGCTACGTTCACATGCCTCACCCACCGTATTCGCTGGACATCTCTCCATGCAACTACCACTACTACTTGAGCCTACAGGACTTCCAAGTCGGAAGGGACACAAGAACCCAAGCAGTCCTTGACAACCATATCGAGCAGTTGATCAACACCAGGCTTAAGCAGTTCTGAAAGGATGGGATCAGGAAGTTGGCTGAGCGATGGCAGCAAGGTCCTTGCCCTTAATGGCAAATACACTCCTCAGCATCGTTGAGTTGTAAATGGGTTATAAAGAGATAAAGATTTTTTTCATTTTTTCCCATTACTTTTGCCCCCCCCCCTAATAGCTCTCCCACCTCGCAATGAATGTGCTATACACGGCCAGCTGTAATGAGTATCCGAAGTATTTCCTAACCAGGGAAGGGTCTCAGGCGTAGGACTGAACGGGGGAAATGGATAGTACTGCGAGAAGCTGCTCCCTTCATATAGTAGAAAACCATGTTTCGTTTTGCTGAGGCCTTAAACCAAAAGGCTACGGGTCCTCGAAGATGGGGTACATTATCACACTGTCAGCGCGTGCGCATGCGCTGACGTGTGGGACGTGGCGAAAGGCTCAGCCGCAAGCGAATCGGTGGCTTATTAGGGTGCGACGCTGCTTCACGTGTGCTAGGCCAGATGTTCGACTCCCGTGATATGCACCCTTTTTGCATTTTTTTCATGACCGCTGCGTCCTTTACCAACTTGCTTCCTACACACCTCCTCCACATTTATTTCACTCTAGATTGTCAAAAGGGTCAAATTCGTGATCAACACCCCCAGATAATCCTTATAGACAAAGTTGGATGAAAACGGTGACCATGACCTTACCATTAATCATCCATACCTACTGTAACTTTCCGTACTCCAGCGTAATACCAAAAACGGATGTTGGATTCGTGATCAGCACCCCAAACAACCCCCACAGACGAAGCGTCGACAAGTTCGGTGATTATGACCTCGACAGCTCTAGTCACCCGAATCTGCTCTAATCCGTACCTGCTTTAACATTCTCTGAAAAGCACAAAACGATGTATAATACAAAAACTGAGAGAAATGAGAGAAACACAACTAAAAAACAACTCAAAGTAAACCCTTATTTGGCATTTTAGAGTGAAATAAATAAGTAGGAGGTGTGTAGGAAGCAAACTGGTAAACGAGGCAGCGATCATGAAGAAATGCAAAAATTGTGCGTAGCACGGGACCCGAACATCCGGCCTATTGCCTCTGAAGCAGCGCTGCACCCTGCTGAGCCACCGATTTGCTCGCCGCACAGGCATTCGTCGCGTCCCATATGTCAGCGCGCGCACGTATGCACGTGGGCAGGCGCTGACGGTGCGCTATTATATCCCCCCCCCTTCGAGGGCCTGTAGCCTTTTTGGATCAAGCACTCAGCAAAAACGAAACATGTTTTTCTACTACACGAAGGGTGCAGCTTCTCGCAGTACTATACATTTCCCCTGTTCAATCCTACGCCTGACAAGGAAAGCCTCCAGAGTGGCGGTGAGCTTTTGCGATGCCATTTTTACAGGATGTAGGGTTCCGTGTGGAGAGACCAAACCCGTATTTTTTTGGAATGCTCTTCTGTGGTCGAAAAAAGGCGCGTGGAAGAGTAAGCGCGAATTACATCACGCCTTGCTGCCCCTCCCCAACCTAATGTGGTCCACCGGCGCAGTGGATAGCGATGTCGCCTTTCGGCCGCACCGAGTGGGTTAGGGTTCGACCCCCCGTGTCGCAGTAGTTTTTGCACACATGGGGTCGTTATTATTATGTGCGTGCGTGACCACTGGAGTCAACCTATGCAAGATTAACGCTTTTAGTAAGTAAATGTAGCCCTTTTCCGCTTTCATTTGTGTTACCTCTCAATGGATCGTATTTGCACTGCATCATATCAACAACTGCAGACCTGGTCGAGCGGGCACCAGCAGTGTCTCTAATCGTCTCTGTCGTGTGTCAGAATGCTCCAGTTGATCCTCTTTGCTCGAGGAACACGAAAAGCGTCATATCGGCCGTTCAGGGTTTTCACGAAGAAGTCCGGCCAACGCGTTGGTGAGCATCCTGGTGTTCTCTTGAAATCCTGCCGGTGACCGCTCTCGTCCACTGGGTGTCTGCGAAGCGCATTACGCGGCCGGCCCACCTAATCTTCAATGACTTGGACCACGCGACAGCGTCTCTGATCCTCAACCGTCGGCGAAGCTCGGAACCCCGGAGGCCTTCTCTCACTTGCGTGAGTCGTGTCACTCCGAGCATCGTCCTCTCGATTCCACGCTGCGCGACGCTGCTGCGTGTTCATCCTGCTTTCCCATAGCCCAGGTCTCTGAGGCGTATGTTAGGGCAGGAAGAACAGTGGAGTCGAATAGGTGGGCACGGAGTCGGACGTTCTTCGTCTTCTTCGCGACTTCTTCGACGCTCTTGTAAGCTCCCCAAGCCGATCGTTTCCTCCTGCTCAGCTCGGGTGAGGGACGTTCTGCCTGAAAGCGGCGCCGGGACAGGGCCTCCGGAGAAAATTAGCGTCGACTCGCGCAGTGACACCCGCCGCTTCGCACTCAGCCAAACAGCTCTCGCCACAGAGGCGATGCTGACGCTGCCAACTACAGGAGCCTGCAGGTCGACCAGATTTGGAGCGATTACAATCGATAGAGGGATAGGAGGCTCAGACGGATTGCATTGGCAGTCCAGAAACTCGAGTTGATCTGAACCCTACCATCTTCCATATTAGAATTTCGACATCTATCGAATGAGCCAGGAAAGAATCTTGTCTCGACAACCCTTACAACAATTTTTCTAAGGCGCTGTTTAGCTTTCGTTAAATATCCGTTTTTATTTATAACAGAATTAACTACGAGGCATGCTTCCAGGCTACTGATGTAAACTCTACCATCTCCTGCATTATTCCTGTCTAGATAACCCTTAAGGCAACTTTTTAGGCGTTGTTTATTTTGGTTAAATAGCAGTTTTTATTTATACCAGGATTAATTGCGAGGCATGCTTCCATACTACTGATGTAAACCATACCATCTCCTGTACTAGAATTTCGAGCTCTATCGAATGATCCGAAAAGAACCCTGCCTCCACAACCCTTGAAGCGATTTTTCAGGTGTCGTTTATTTTTCGCTAAACATCGGTTTTTATTCACATAAATCAGGATTAGATGTGAGACTCGCTTCCAGGCTAAAATTGCACGAGGATTCCAATTAGATAGACGAGAGATCTCTTAACAGAAGTTTAAAGCGTTAGTTTCAACATGACATCTCCTTAACAATTCGTAACTGATTTTACTATGGAACTTTATAATGCACACACCATATATATATAGGCTAAGACAGGATAGGTGGTTCATGAAATCTAATGTTCACCGAGAATAAGTTTCATCATACAATGTTTCAAACTGCTCGTCCAGTCGTTTGTGGCTTCTAGCAGTTTTTTGACCTCGCGTTCCACAGGCAATGTACCTGCATAGCCCATGTCTCCTCCACCAATTATCGAGTTAGGAAACACTAATGAAATGCTTTGAAAAAACTGGAATACTTCGGTGTTCTTAGGAGGGTTTACCGACTATCAAATTGAATTCATCGTGCAATTTAAAACTGGGAACGTGCTTTACGCACTGAAGGATCATAATGTTGTTTTCAAGAAGGTTCAGCACTTGGAGTGCTCTTAGAAGGTCTCTCGTCTATCTAGTTATATTCCTCGCGCAATTTCAGCCTGGAAGCATGCCTCGCAATTAATTCTGGTATAAATAAACACCGATATTTAACGGAAATAAACAACGCCTAAAAGCCACCTTAATGGTTACTTAGACAGGAAAATTTCTAGCTCATTCGGTATAGATCGAAATTCTAATGCAGGAGATGGTAGAGCTCACATCAGTAGCCTGGAAGCATGCCTCGTAGTTAATTCTGATATAAATAAAAACTGATATTTAACGAAAGTTAAATAGCGCCTTAGAAAAATTGTTGTAAGGGTTATTGAGGCAAGATTCTCTCCTGGCTCATTCGATAGAGCTTGAAATTCTAATATAGGAGATGGTAGGGTTCAGATCAACCCGAGTTTCTGGACTGCCAATGCAATCCGTCTGAGCCTCCTATCCCTCTATCGATTGTAATCACACCAAATCGTCGACCTGCAGGCTCCTGCAGTTGGCAGAGTCAGCATCGCCTCTGCGGCGAGAGCTGTCTGGCTGAGTGCAAGGCGGCGGATGTCACTGCGTGAGTCGACGAGAATGGGGCATCAGAAACTTGTCCGTTCCTCATGAACATCGTCTTCGTAAGATTCAGCTGCAGTCTAACGTTCCCACATACACGATCGAAGTCGGCCAGCATTCGTTCCGCCTGGCTGATGCTCGGTGTTATGAGCACGATGTCGTCAGCGAAGCGAAGACGATGTAGTTGCCCGCCGTCGACCTTCACTCCCATGTCTTTCCATTCTAGTTCGCGCATGACGTTTTCGAGGGTGGCGCTGAAGAGCTTCGTGGATACGGTATCCCCCTGCTGAAACCCTCTCTTCACGTCGATGGTGACGTCGTTGTAGAATGGTGAGATCTCTGTCATGAATCCACTGTACAGCTTTCGAAGGACTCTGATGTAGTGGGTAGGATCGCCCTGAGTGAGCAGGGCGTCGATGACCGCTTCAGTTTCAACGGAGTTGAATGCCTTCATCAGGTCGATGGACCTAAGGCACAGCGGCAGCTTGTACTCTCGCGAGACTTCGATGTGCTTCGTAATGGTGTGTATGTGGTCGATCGTGCTGAATCCTCTCCGAAATCCTGCTTGCTCGCATGGCTGTCCTTCGTCCAGCGTTCTGCTGATCCTATTCAGGATCACTCGAGTGAACAGCTTGTAGACTACGGACAGCAGGCAGATCGGGCGATAGTTGCCAATGTCGTACACGTCTCCCTTTTTGTACAGCAAGACGGTCTTGCTGGTCTTCCACTGAGATGGAACCTTGCACTCCGACAGGTAGCGTATGAAGAGCCGCGCCAGGGTGTTGATGAGCGCTGGCGGTAGGTTCTTCAGGTGTTCGGGTTTGATCCTGTAGGGACCGGGTGCTGTACGTTTCTTCATCGACGAGATGGCGTGTCGGATTTCGGAAGGAAGAACATAGGGGACGACGAATCCATCCTGCGAAAGATGGCGTGGAGGCAGGTGGACGTGGCTATCGAAGGGATCGGAGTAGAAGTCGTGGATGACCTTCTCCATGGTCCTTCTGGAAGAGGTGACGGTTCCGTCAGGACGTCGGAGAGCGGTCATCTTGGTTTTGAAGTTGGCGAAGTTCCGGCGGGCATTGCATGGAGCAGCACGCTCGAGCTCGAGAGTTTCCGGAGACAGGCGTCTTTTGGTGGTCTTCAAGCTCTCGGCTCCCTTAGCACTATCGCGGAGATGGTGCACGAAGTGGTCGTATTCCTCGTCGATGTTGTCCATAACGGTATCTTCCCAAAGGCCGGCGAGAGAGGTATAAAGGTCCTAGTTGATGGTCGTTCTGGGACTCCTCTTCTTAAACTTCACGGCCTTCTCTCCTTGACGCGAAAAGCGGAACCTCGCGCGAAGGAGGCGGTGGTCCGATCCCGTGTAGAACTTGGGGGCAACGGAAACGTCGGTCAGGCAATACTTGCGATTGAAGATGATGTGGTCGATTTCGTTGTGGAACTGGCCACCGGGGGATTCCCAGGTCCATCGCAGAGAGGGAGGCTTCTGGAATTGTGAGTTTCCATGGATGGTGTTGGTCGACATGATAAACTCAGACAGCCTTTCACCTTGTTCGTTCCACTCCAAACCGTGGGTTCCGATGTGAAGTTCTTCAGGCGACCTTCGCGGTCCGGTCTTGGCGTTGAAGTCGCGGACGATCACCTTGTAGAAGGTGTGATCTTCCTTATAGAACTTCTCGAGCTCCACGTAGAAGGCTTCGACCTCTTCGTCGTCGTAGTCGGATGTTGGGGCATACGCGACGAATACAGTCAAATCTGGCACGGAGCCACATCGCTTCAGTCGCAGACGTCCGATTCGAGTTGTCAGAGACTCGTACGAATCGATGTTCATGGCCAGCCTGGTTAGGCCCTGAGATTTTAGCAGCCTCTCCGTATTCGTCCTTCCCATCGCTGCAGAAATGGGGCTCTTTCGGGGTCAGGGGAATGAGGCCCTTTAGTGCTGCTGTGTTTGACTCCAATACACACGGTAGCTTGTCAGGCTCTGTCATGCGGGCGAAGAGCTGCGGGCAGCCAGCCAGACTGCCCGAAGGGACGGGGCGAGACTTTTGAGGCGGCCTCGAATCGCCTTACGATGTACTCCCAGTCTACCGAGTGCAAGCTTTTGGCCGAGCCGACACTGTTACAATCCGCACAGGTACGGACACATCCACGCACACTGTGCACGAACATGCCGCTCCCACGCACAAGGAACGCGTCGACCCGACACAGCCGGAGCAAGGAGTCCATCCCCTGCATCCCACCTGCGTCTCTGGGCAGTACACGGTCGCATTTGGTTCGCGTTTTGTTCCCCTGTCCACCACTCGGGGACGCGTCACGTGGCCCTGCGACAAGCGGCCCGAGATCCCTCTTAACAAGAGAGCTCGAAGGCTCTCCATCGAGGGAGATTAACCTGGTTAACCGCGCTCGACCTTCTACACGCCTTTCTTCGTCCACAGAAGGACATTTCGAAAAATAACTACGGTTTTGGACTCCCCACACGGGACCCTTCATCCTGTACAAATTGTATCGCAAAAGCTCACCACCACTTTGGAGGCTCTTCTTGTGAAACCCTTCCCTGGTAAATTTCTCAAGTTACATGACTTTGAAGTTAAACAGATGGCTCGAGGAAAGAGTGCCGGGTGCCTTAGAAATGTTCTCTTGAAATTCGACAGTCTCCACATAAAATACAATTTAAGACTACGAAAAATTCTAGCTTTTATTAGCTTGCCTACGCTGCTTTTCTAATGCAAAGCAATATAGACAAAAGCTGTGAATGGAAATGCAGTATTACGGTGGCAGTAGGTCCGCACACGTATGGTTCCAAACCGAATGGGAAGCTCAACTTAATTGGAAGCGTGGAAGGAGAAATTTGAGCTGGCGCTTCCCTTTCACTGCCCTATACAGCTTGCCATTGAAAACCTTTGAAAGCATATGAATAAATATGTAGGCGAGTAATCTGCTATTCTTAACCCTCAGGCCAGCGGCGGTTCTACGAAACATTTTAATACCTGGAAGGAAAACGATGACCCTGAAAAAGAATCCGATCAAGCAGTTCATTATATCAGCTAGTAGGAACTGTTCGCAGAAACGATATCAGGGATTAGAATACCGGACGATCCAGCTGATCAAGTGATAGAGCTGGCACCTCCTCATTATTACTAGGACGCATGTAGCGTCCTAGTAATAATGAGGAGGTGCCAGCTGTCGCGGTCACCCGATACCAGGTTTTTGGCTCGGATTTCCCGCCCAGGCAAACCAAGGTCGGTGAACTGCAACCAGGCTAATCTGGGAAGAACAAAGAGCTGAATGGTTGACCAAATATGTATTCAAATCGCCTCCACGACATCGCCTACAATTAGAGTGCGTGGTGCATCCCAAAGAGATTGAGTAACGCCGTCCCTTATCACTATCCCTATTCTTATTACTGTGATTTGGAAATAACTGTAAGCTTTATTCGGAAAATCGCCGTTCAGGTGATCTCATCCGCCTACGTGAAAGTGGAGCATCTGTCATCAGATCGTGCGAAGATCGAGTTCCTTGCGATGATCTCAAAGAAGGATTCATTTGGGTCGGCATTCTTCCCGGTAAGCTCAGCTAGCCCAACTATGTACTGAACAGCTGCTCAACAGCCTACTTCAACATGAAGTCTGGTCATGAAGCACGGCAAGAACCATCCACCGCTTATTTCAGGTATCGCAGTACTCCGATTTAAGCTTACCCGACAAACTGCTAATAGCCATAAACCAGAAGGGTGTGCAGCTCTACAACAATGAATCCAAGGCGCTCATAACGCAGGTTAGTCTACAGGCATGTGTTACGATTTAAACAAGTCATGGAACCACCACGAGCATCGAAAAATGCTTGTGTTTCAAGTAGGGGTTAGATCACTTGCGGAATGCCTTCTCGATGGTCCGTGTTAGCTTTTTCTTTTGATGCTCCGCGCTTTCGAACAGTTATATATGTTATGCCTTATGTAGCCCGTTTGCTACCAGCCTTGTTAAAGGAATTGAAGCTGAGATCAAATGTTGTGTAATGGACCTCCAAAAAAACACTGGTACAATTTTATTTCTCATTTAATACTTTGGCCTGGGCGCGTCTTGCGCTCTCGGAGGAAGTGCCGGCTGTCGCGTACACCAGACACCAGGTTACTAGTTGGGATATCAGGCCAAGACCATCCAAGCTTTTTCATCCCTCAGGGGCCGGTGAATTGGTAATAGACTTGTCTGGGAAGGATAAAGCGCTGACTTGTTCATTCTGGAGACCGCAATGCATTGTATGGCCTAACACGCATTCAAATCACACTACGGTCCCAAGCTCGCTCGGTCCATCTGCACCGCGTGTGTTGTGTGAATGCACACAACACACTGAATTCGACGGCGTCGTCCAAAAATCGCCCTCCAACTGCATTCCCCGATCAGCGGGAGTCCGGAGCTGGTTTCTGCGCTCTTCGAGCGCAGAACTAGGCTCGGGAAGGGACTCCAGGATGGGTGCGATCCAAGCTGCTCGTGTGGAAACCGCTTTCGTCGCTCAGGAGGAAGTCTGCAGCCGGGTTCTTACAGCTGGGAAATGAGCAGAAAACGCCTGAAAATTGTGTAGAAGTTAAAACCCCTGAACCTCATCCAGCCAGTTGAATGAAATGCAAAACACCACCATGCTTAGGAACCGAACCTCTGACCTCCGAGCCTGAACCCGCCCCTCTACCCACTGCGCCACGACAAGTCTGGCAGCCAGGCCACAAGAGACCAATGCGCATCGATCGAATGCCAACGTCGGCGCTAACGCAGCTCACGTGTGCTGAGGCGCATTTCTAGGGCGGTGTCGTCAAATACGGTGTTTGTGTGCATTCACACAACACACGCGGTGCAGCTGGACCGGGCGAGTTTGGGATCTTACATTGGCAACCAATCAGTTCAAGCTATGATCCTCTACGAACGCCTCCAAAACAGCAGTGCACGACATGCGCCGACAATAACAAGTGCGTGGGGTACTAGCGGATCCACAGTCGCCCTGGATCCAGCAGTTCGTCCCAAGAGATAGCCTCCAGCAGAAGCCGAATTCATCAACTGTTCAAGCTGGGGTATGCGATGTACATAGAAGGGAGAAACATACTCCCCACGTGCATTCGTGATTTACTACATGATTTACTGGTTTACTACTGTAGATTGGCGGAAAAGTCTCGAGCCACTCAGTTCTGGCCGTTGCCAAGTTTTTGAAAAGTATTCTGGACCTCCTGTGTAAGATGTAGATAAAGGTTGGCCAGTAGTCCACATATACTCAAAATTTCCTAGTATTCCGCTGCGAGCAAGGCTGAGAAATCGTCTTTGACTCGATGCAAGCTGGACTGCCCCCGCTTTACAAATTCAGAAAGCACAGCAGTGCAAGCGATGCGATAAAAAGTGCATATGATGCGACGGGCTATTCAAGTGTCCCGTACGACACGGAAGAGGTTTGGTTTCCCACGTTCAAAAACGGCGAATTGAGCGACAAACCACGATCTAGTCGGCCGGTTGCCGTGAATGACAACCGCCTTCTGAAGCTGACCGAAGAGGAGTCCCAGCATGACAGCCGTGAACTGGTAGAGGAACTCCAGTACGGGATAGGTGATCTCCTGCACCACCTTGAAAAAGCATGGACATTTGGCGCATAGATGCGGAGAGATGCTGCACAAACCTGTTGACTTCCGTTCGGAATTTTTCTTGGCTCGAGAGCTTCGATTCCTTCGCCATAAACGATTTTTTAAAGTAAATCGAATGCGGAGACGCCACACCGTATTCACCAGACTTGGACATATATTTCGTTCGCAGTTCAACAATTTACAAGACAGGAAGTTTGACGATAAGCACCAACTCAAAAAGTGCATCAAACACATTTTCTCTTCGGAACCCCAGAAATTCTACAGAAGCGCTATCCAAAAACTACATGACAAATTCAAGATGTTGTTCGTATACTTGTTATCCAGACGTTCAGCGGCCCACCTGTCGTCTGGTGTTCGGCTTCGCCCCCAAACCCCAAAAGTAGGATCCTTAGCTGCAACCGTTGTACTTTTTTACGACCACATTTTCGCCCAAACTTATCTTTTAAAGCGCTGCTAAAGTGCGAATTTTGGTATGATGCACAAGGCAACATACGGGCAGAATCTAACCGTCCAACGTTCATTGATAATGTCGATAATATACAGAAACAATTGTAAAAATCCGCAATACAAGTTTAATTACTTACCTTTAAGCCCAATGAAGGAAGTGTGAGATTTAGGTTTCATAGTTTCTGATGACCTAAGTTTTGATAGCCTCTACAAAAATATACAAAAAAGCTAGTTACCGGATCTACAACTTATTCAAAGTTGTACTGTTTGCCGTACTGTTACTAGTTGTAGGTAACTGTAGGTAATCCGGTAATTTGCATACGGAAAGGGAGATCCCAAATCTATCTGCGTGCGAGCGCACAAGAGTTACGTGCGTTCCGTAGTTGAAAGTGGAAGCATCGTATTATATTTAATCCGCTCAAGAAGAAAGGCATTGACCTTCTAGAAGGAGTTCACAACAGTTTTACCTGTTGGCTAGTATGTTCTGGACTGAATTCCGCTCAATTTCCTAGTGGAGCTGAGAGGGCCAAGCTACTCGGACTATCTTCTCTCTCTAGCAGGGGGAGAAGGGCGGATCTTGTGATGACGTTCAGGATACTTTCTGGTAGGCGACCAATAAGGCCAACAGACCTTTTCGGTGTTCCGCTAACTACATATAACAGGATCGTGAGATCAAAGCTCGTGCTGCGAGTCCCATGGCAAGATTGTGGCAAATTCCCTTACACACAGTAGCATTAAGCAGCTAAACTCGTTGTTGAAGGACAATGAACGCCTGCTGGGTCTCAAGTTTTCAGTTTTCTTTATTATCTCAAAACCGGCTACAAAGGATGTATTGATGGAATTTTTAGTAATAATGGAGTTGTATTTGTTGTTCAATAGCACTATTTCCTTCTTTATCAGTTCATTTACGCCTGTGAGAGTAACTCGCGTGGTTAAATGAATAAATCAATGAGGAGCTGACAACCATCGCAGCTCTGCAAAAGGGAATTATATTCATGACAATAATTAGGTGTTCTACAGAGTGTAGTGCCCAGACCCTTTTCCTTCCGACCTTCACTTTTTGGTTCGTCAAGAATCTTCTGCGTGCCAGTAAAAAAGACTTAGCGTGAAGGTTGGATGTCCTCCTCCAGCGTATCTCGTGGAATTTAAGAGAGGAATTCTAGCAGAAACACGTGCATGAAGTTCATAAATACATGCTGTTTACAGCGCAGACTATTTGATGTTGACTGAAACAAAAGGACCTTATATTACAAATCACTATCAAAATTGACAGTATATCCTTGGCAGTAAAAGCCCGAGACTCGTTCTAGTATCCGTTCAACGTGATCTGCAATTGGACAAGTGGCAACACCTACTTCAACATGACTGTCGGAAACGGAATAAGGGGCAACGAGGGCAAGAAGCTGCTCCTCGACACCACCATGGTGAGTGTTTCAGCAGTTCACCACCAGATGAGCGCGATGACGCACTCGTTTCAGGGCTACAAGATGGACGACCTCATCACCTCGTACATATCAGTGCTAATCTCCAACCAGAACCACCACTCGAACTCCCGACGGAACGAGTCGATCATCTAGCGCAGACGGCCAGCGCGACCTCACGTACCTCCCTCTTTCAAGCAGTCTTTCATCCACGATTCCCGCATGTGCCAGAATCTCTCGCCTTCGGCTTCTCCGTTGAACTCTCTCCCAGCTCACGCATTTGCCAGTTACGAATACACGGTCAATCGATTAACGCATCATTTATTAGAGAAAATAAAGTTATATAAATACTCCTGAATGTATCCATCACTGGGTGCATCTGTAATTATCAAACATTTGTTTATATTAACAGTAAGCATCGGAACATCTACACAACACGGAACGTCCGGAGGTAACCTTGTCGAGGGCCACAGGCGGTCCCCTACAAGAGCAAGGCAAACGACAAACATGACCATGCAACGCTTCTCGTATCACAGTTTCTAGGAACCGAATTCTCATAGCGATCTGATTCTACCGATTCTCCTTTCCCTTATACAGAGGCAGACATGTCACTCATTACTCACGGAAGCAAACAACAACTGTTACAGTGAGAGGGGTAGCGTCGACGGTCGACAACTAGGCCCCGGCCCGGGCAAATGCTCAGCGGCGGCGCCGAGTGGTTCGGAAAGCGGGCCCGAAGCGTCTCTCTACTCCCGTTGATAGGCCGGCCATAGGTCCACTAGCAGTCGACCGCCCCTCCCGTTCATAGTTAAACATCGAAAACTCAAAAGACGAAAGACGTCGCACCCGCATCTAATTTGGTTGTCGGATGAAAACGAATATCAGAAGACAGGACAACGACTCCGAAAGAGTGCAACGCTCGCAGGGTTATAGAAAACTGACCAAAGAAGTAATAAACGAGATTCGAATGAAGATTAGGTGCAGATTCAAGACGGTGGATGAGGAAGCACCGATGGCTACTGGTTGTCTCGTTTGTTCCGACTCCTCCTGCCCTTTCTTTGATGCTGTGGGTTGCCTACTAAAACGGAAGCAGCTCCCGACGGATCCCCTCGCATCGCTGCTGATAGGCTCCCCGGTGGGTAGATCGACATCACAGGAGGCCTGGAAGCGAAGAAATTCTGAAGTTGTTCGGCTAACACACAATGGAATTGATGGATGCAACTGGAGAATTGGAGGACGAACCTTAAACGGTTGGTAATGTTTTGAGATGTTTGGCACTGAAGAATGGCAAATGAGAACTTGGAAGTCAAGGAAAACCTGGTAGGCAGTTGCACGGAGAAACAGATACATCCCAGCTGTTAGGACCGAGTCTCGTCGATCCGTCGATTTAAAAGACGAGATTGGCGTATCTATTTATTTATATCCAAAATGTAGATGCTGAGTGAACCTTCTCTGGTCACAGCGAAAGAAAATAATCTTTTCCTGAGTGCTCTCTAAGCTGTAGCTATCAAACGACACCGCATGCGAAACAAGGTCAAGGCTCTTAGAACGTTAAAGGCTAGTAGAAACATTGATCCCTTGAAGAGAAAACAAAAGAACCACTGCAGAGCAGCTGAGCAAAAACGAACACCTTCAACCCATCGAAAACAGGGGCAGTTCAAGTCTGGTTGGCCACGCCTATATAAGCTGGCTTAGTGGAAGGCAGCGATGTGGGATGAACTTTAAACACGAAATGAAGTCGTCTACTAAAGCAAGAAAGCGCGTGAAGGTTCGTCGCACCCAAGTTATACTGCAGCAGAAAGTCTACATTTCGCTCTCGCAGGCCCATCTCAGTTTGGTGATTTATTACTCACAGTGTTCATTATGAAACTCGAGAATACGAATGACGATGACAATACAACGCTAATTTGGACTCCATAGGAATGAAGAAAATTTTCTTGCAAGTTGCCCTGTGGTATACAGAAGACCCTATTCGTATCGAAAACAACGCCAAGTATCATACTGCGAGGATGACGATGCAGACGTTGGCCGAAACAAGCGCTCTGCTTCTACCTCAGTCTGAGTGCTCGATCTCCGGGAAACCTTCCCCAGTTCGAATGGAAATATTCCCGCTACCAGGACGTGGCCTGAAGCCTGTTAATGTGCGTAAAGATGCGAAGGACCCGATGACCTCGAGGCAGTATAACAGTGAGGAGATACTATAAATACCGATCTATAGTTGATTTGGCGGAGTGCGCTACTGTTAAAGCGATCCGTTCGCGGCGGTGCGGCGACCGCCACCGCGACCGCGAGGAACGGCTCCTATCGCTCTGGAGGTCTACTTTGCTGCATTTTATTCAACTATTCTAGAAGGAGCCGGGAAAACTGAGGAAATTAATGAAAGTGGCAGAACCAGTAAAGGTGCCATAAAAGAACCGCAGTAGTCCAATGTCACTGCGACAGTGGTTTGTTTAGAGAGGTACTTCGCGAAGCCTGAAGTGTGGAGATCGCCTTTGCTTGAGGACACACGGACCCATGGTCAGCAAATTGAAGCAACCAGTAGTATAAAATTCTAACCACTCCTAACTGGAGTCGTTTGCTTACACGTAGGAATGTCGGAATACTATATTCACAGATTAAACTTGCAAGGGCGTCTGAGGACGTGCCGATCCTATGTTTGCGAAAGAACAACAACAAAAGGACGAAATCTATGGTGAGCAGTTCGAAACACCCAGCAGGTCGTGAAGTATTTGAGACCTTAACACGTTGACGACAGCGCAGTTCTCGCGCGTCGGGCCCGCGGGACCGCTCGTATTGTGCGCGCGTGACACGATATTTCGTCACCTTAGCTTAGCATAAATTGAATTTTCAAAATGCACACCACGAATCTGATATACGTTCTCAAAATATTGGTTTTGTTTTTGCAATATTCCCTAAAGGCCCCCGCAGACTTTTGCGGCGTCGCCGCTGCCCTATGCTTAACCATAGGGCAGAGACGCAGAGCTCGCCGCCAGCGGCGCCGCTGGCCAGCCGGTGGCACCGGCGGCACCGGCGGCGCCGCCCAGCGGCACCGGCGGCGTCGCTGGCGGAAATGACTTGAATCATTCCACCCGGCGGCGCCGCTCCAGCGTCTGTCTGTCTGCGCTCTGCGCTCTGCCCTTTCGCGGCGGGATCCAGAGCGGAGACGGTCGATGCGGGTGCGCGATCGTCATCGGGGCGCGTTATTGTTAAGCACCAGTCGGTCCCGACTAGAAACAGTACAGTACATCGCCGTCACCGCTCCCACTGATGATGAGTCAAGCCGCTGAGCGGCGCCGCCGAGCGGCGACGCTCAACGATTTCGCCCGCCGCTCGCCGCAGAAGTCTGCGGGGGCCTTAAATCTTTTCTATTCCGCAATGGGTTTCCCTCCTTTCTCCATTTTGATGGTCTAATTGGAAAATAATTGTTTTTGATGCGGAACTGGGGACTGAAATATTCTAGAATTGCCATCAGAAATCGCAACCGACCGCAAAGGATTAAGACAAAATGAAGTGGATGCAACAAATTATGTTGTTTAGATTGCTTCCAAACAACTCACAGCTATTGATTGTCGATTAACAATGTTTTCTGTCTGGACTTTGTGAGGTCGATCTCCTTAGTGACGTTTGATAGCATCCAAGTAGTTGTAGTTCGTAATCAGCCTGTTTGTTACCCTCATTGGATGAAATCTCAAAAATAACTCTGAAGTTCAATGGATGGTCAATGCCATAATAGGTTGCCTCTGATATACTTCCACGTAGCCATGCCACTCGTAAGCTATCGCAATTGTGCGAAATTCGAGAAGCGGATATCAGATTTGTGACCAGCCCTCAAATAACCCCATTCAGGGAGTTTTGACAAAGGTGGTGACGACACTAGTTATCGAAATGGGTGGTAACCGGTCGTAATTTACCAAACGGACAGCGCCACTGTGTTCAGCATCTTAGGGTGGAGGCAAATGCGCACGATTTTGGGGGCGGGAACAACGGCCGCGGCCGCCATTTCGGACGAGCTGCTAAGGCCCATGCACACTTCTGCGACAGCGCGGCGCGGCCTTGATGAAGCATAGGGCCGCGACGGCCGCGGCGCGACGCTGCGACACGTGCCGCAGGCAGGGGGCATGCACACTCTTGCGACTGTCTCGGCGGCTATCGCAGGCGACGCCGCGCTGAGTGCCGCAGGCTGGAATGGCTCAAACCATTCCTCAGGGCGCGGCATCCATGGGGACGTCGGTCCCGTTGTCTAAAACGGTGCTCTAACGCGCCCGCGCCGCGACCGCCGGATTTCGAGGAGGTAGCCGTCGCCCCACTTGCCACGCCGCGGTGTCGCAGAAGTGTGCATGGGCCTTTAGGCCTCTGTTATACTCCCGCGGGAGCGTCCGCGGACCAATGGTGCACGGCGGAGGCGGGCGTGGCGAGGCGCGGCGATTGGCCAGGTGAGGAGTCTCGGCGCGATTCCCGCCCTTCCGCGGATGCTACCGCGGGAGTATAACAGATGCCTTAAGGCCGCCACAGACTTCTGCGGCGCCGCTCGGCGGCGCCGCTGCCCTATGCTTAACCATAGGGCAGAGACGCAGAGCTCGCCTCCAGCGGCGCCGCTGCCCTATGCTTAACCATAGGGCAGAGACGCAGAGCTCACCTCCGCTGAGCGGCGCCGCAGAAGTCTGTGGCGGCCTTTAGCCGTTGCCGCTTCGAGCTTTTTCGTCGCGTTGTCTCGCGCCCTCCCCGCCACCATGCTCTCTGCACGTAGCTCGCCGTCTGACACACTCTTTCACCGCCAGGGTACACTACCATGCCACTCAAATCACACCCCCCTCTTTCATATGTGTGCTCTCTCGAGACGGCGAATGAATGATAGCAAATTAACTGAAAAACTGAGGAACTCAACCGTTTCCTGAAAAACCTGTTACTAAAGCAATACCATATTCGATTATGATCCTTAAACTTCACCCAAAACAAACAAAGAAGATCGAACGTCCGGTTTTCCTTGTGTTTTAAAGAATTACGCCAGCATTTTGGTGCTTGTGGACATGCTTTTCAATAAAACTAAATCTGATGCATTTAAATTGTTATAAAATTGTAGAAAAATGGGCGAACACCTGGGAACTACCTCTTTCTGCTGAAAAATTGCTTTGCCTTGTGGTACAGTCAAAATCTAGAAGTCACCTTCCAACCTACACGCTCAATCGATCAGCTTTAGAACTACTTTCTATTCTTCGAAATTTAGGGTTCCATTTTTCCTGAAACCTAAGCTTTGAACAGCATTATAAAGCATTTGTAAAGAAGGCTAACTACCGAATTTACAATTTGTTTAAGGTATTGAAAACCAAAGGCCAGCCTTCTATCGTGAGACCCAACAAATCTTACGTAAGGCTCATTGTAGAATGTGGTCTTTCAGTCTTCAGTCCCCGTCAAAAGAAGAACATAAAACTCCTTGAAAGTGTTCAGAACAACTTCATCCGTAAGCTTTTTCTGAAATGCCGTGGTCTGAGTTATGACAATATATAGTAATGATTCCGAGTGGGTCCGACGGGGCTAAAATGCTTGGTTTGTCTAGCCTTTAGACTAGAAAAAAAAGAAGAAGAGCAGATTTAATCATGTTGCTCACAGTTCTGACAGGAAGGCTTTCCATTGGCTCAGTCGGGATTTTGGTGCCCCTTTGACAACTGACAGGAGGGCATCTCAGACTCTATCTGCAAACCCCAAGATCGAGAGTGAGGTCAAGTTTCCTCATCCATAGGAGCATCAGGGAGCTCAACACCCTACTTTCTGAGAATGAGGCTAACATGTCTCTGTCTTCTTTCAAACCTCTAATTACACTAAGGCTTCGTTAGGCTTGTTTCACAAAACTTTCATTTAAACCTTTACGTGTTAGTAAGCTCCAGGTTCTATTCCAGCCAAATGCTTTCGTGTGAAATTAGGCAGTGGCTGCACTTTGTATTGCTCAAAAGCATTCCCAGCTCCGAGTGTTCACTCCGGCTGGCAATCGCAGACAAGGAAATTATGCGTGCCTCTATAAATACAAACATATTCGAAACGAAAACCTACTAGCATTATCTTGAAACTGTCTAACAATCACATAAAGTCATCAAGCTACGAACGCTGTGATGAAAACGACATTGGAATCGTAGCCACCCTTCCCGAAAACCCTAGCGTACCTACTTCTACCTTAGGAATCACCTGTCTTACGCGTGAGTCAGGCCTCGATCCTCTTGACTCAATCAGCAAGCACGCTGGAATCACGTGAACAGCTGCCGCGATTGCGACTGCTCGTCCGCGCGAGACCCTGGCGCCGAAGACCCCGCGCCCAAAATCGTGCGCATTCGTGCGCACCCAGCATCTTAGGTAAATTCCCCAGGCAAAGCTTGGACGAAGGTAGTCTCAGTCTGACCGAAATAATACTGTCGCGCACCATTGCGCGACATTTTCGTCAAGAATTTGACAAAAAACTTTCTAGGAAATAGGGACGGACGTATATCTAAATGTGCGAAGTGAGGAACTATTGATTTAATTTGGCATGCTACCTTAGAACGATCTGATTGAGATATGTACTAGGAAACCCATCCCTTCCCTACAAATATTCGAAAAATAGCAGCACTTTTACATGCCTTTCTGCCGTATAGTTAGTTAGTTATGTATTTTAAGAAGATAGAACAGCAAGCATTCTATCTCATTTTGTGTTTCTTCCATTGCTAAAATACCGCAACAATTTGATGTGCTTGACCTCAAGAGTAACAGTGGTAGCAATAGAGCACGCAGCGAATGTACGTAAGCATAGATTGGCTATTTCTGGAGTTGCGTGCAGAATCTCAAGCTGAACAGTGGCTATATTCCGCTCCAACTTTCCAGAGAAGCGGTAGGAGCTAGTCTTACTTCTGTTCTGTTCTTGAACAAAAGATTCTTTGGCCACTTCTGCTATAGTTTCCCTACACACGATCTATCGATTCTGTTAAGAGTCGCGTTTTGCGACCTCATCATTGCAAGAGACCGACGACTATTTAGCGAGCAATGGAGGGTCCAAAAGGTGAATTACTGATGCCTAGCATAGAAAGCGGACAGATCGATAGGAAAGAAATCAACAGACGGTTAGGAACCACATCATGAGTGAGGCTATCTTGGCAGACACATTTTCTTTTCATACTTACCAGATTTTTGTCATCGGAAGACGTTAGTATCCGATTTGCCTTTCAGAGCAACATTTATTTTGATGATCCCTCCACGACTCAGACTGTTAGCATGAGAAAATTTAAAAATGAAAGTGAAAAATGGTGATGCAGATTAGTAAAAACCCGACGTCTGAAAATCATTCAATGTAAGGAGGAAAAATGTATTATAGTGTATATTGCGATGAGAAAACGAGCCAAATGAGGATGAGGAGAAAATGGTTGCCTGGCCGAATAACCTGAATACAAGATGGGCGCTCAGGGGAATCACGCGCATATAAGGCAGCCACCCACGACATTATGTGTTACACCAAATCAAAAATGTGCAGCAGTGGTGTGTTCTATCTCTGTGCTGAACTGAGCTTACTGCTGATTAAATGGGCTTCTTACCAAAGAAGAGGATAGCCAGTGAATACAGGGTGACCCCGGCTGAGCTTCTTAGCGCCTCTAAATGAACATAATAAGGCATAAATACATAGGAGAGTGTAGGCATGAGGAGTGCAAGACGAAGTTTTGACAGCTCTTCTCTTCAAAAAAAAAAGGCAACACACATTAGTCGTTTTCTCCTGGAACTATGAGAAAACACCGAAGGACGTACCGAAATGGTAGAATTACATCCTTAAATATACCTGGTACGTCAAACAAAAGGATAAGACATTGGCTGCATGTTCAGGAAGAGGTTGCGGTACTTCTCTTGTTCCTTCATCAGCCAATGCTGCCTTCAAGGCAATGTTCTCCTCTCGCAAACACGAAATCTGTTCTTGCAACTCTTGGTTCCTCGCAGGTACCGTACAGAGTTGCTTCCGAACGCTAAATATGTGGCCAATAAGAGTTTTCTAAAATTCTGGAGTCTTCTTATCTGCGTGGATCTGCTTCCATTTCTGTGGACACTTCATTCGAGTCGTATCCCACAACGCCTCCGTCACCGTCAGTGGCCACGCCTCTGTTTGCTTTCTGTGCGGTGGTCCTTGCGAGTGCCATTGTGGGAGGTAGTAACGCAGAGGAAATGATGATCGATTAGGAGCAAATCCGTCCACCAGATTTACGTTTCGTGGGGGGGGGTTAGTTCTAAAGTCGATGAATTAGAACACGCCACTAGGTTTCTTGCTGACCGATGAAGCAGAGAATTTAACCCGGTGAACGCAGAGCTTGTCATAGTTGCTGATACGAAGGACGGAACAGAGCAGGAAATAAACACACCGCACGGGAGACTGCTGCATGGGAGAATGAAGATGTGATACGACTAGTAAAAGAGGTGACAGAGTACTTATGCTTATGAGGCTTCCAATTGGATTTGAATATACAGTGCCCTCCCGTTATAACGCCTCCGGATAAGACGCGACTCTCGATATAACGTGGATTTTCTCTAGCCCCGGCCGGCTTACCTTTACTCCAATACAAACCAACTCCGCTTAAGACGCGTCGGATAGAACGCTACTCCCGTTATAGCGAGGATCTGAGGGAAACTCTCCGTACAAAATGACTCCCGTTATAACGCGACCACGACTTAGTTCCCGTCCCACACAAAAAACTATGACCTCTGATTATTCAAAACGCCCTACACTTATGATTCAAGGCTGAAGATGCTAATATGGATGCTACAAACGGCAGCAAGATGTTTTGTTACGACCAGAAGAACCTTCGCACCGTACGGGACATGTGCCTTCATCCTCTGCTTTTCGGCCACGATTACAGCTGCAGCGCTGTTTGATCGCAATCAACATTCCGAAATCATGGGATAGTGCTGATAAGCCATTTGCAGCAAGGATCTCGGATGTGGCACGCGATTTAACAGCGCTAATAGCGTAAGGGCTAAAATCTTGCCCGCAGGCTGGGAGTGCTGATTCGATTCCCGCCTGGCACGATAGTTTTGATCACAACAAAAGATCTTGCAACATTGGGCTGCACAATTGATCACGTCTAATTACCTGTGGTACTCTGTTATTCGTCACACTCGTTTTGCGTACTTATGCCTATAACAGAGAGTATCTTTAATGGTAAGGACAGGCTTCATAAATAACTTAAAGTTGTTCTTTGCCTCTACACTTTCTGCATGGTCACATATTTCATTACTATAACCATATTTAGTCATTATGTGTGATTTAAAATAAATATGTGCGTAAAATGGTGTGAAAATTTCAACTCCGGTTAGGACGCGACTCCCGTTATTACGCATATTTTCTCCGGTCCCTTCAAACGCGTTATAACGAGAGGGGACTGTATATGGAGTGAATCACTGTCGGATGGCTTCGAACTACGATCGCGAACTACGATCGAAGCGATAAGATTTGAAGCTTCTCCAAAGTACCTTGAGATCAGTTACTGTCTACAGGACGCCTAGTGGCTCTATTAGGGGGGGCCAAAAGTAATGAGACACCCCATGCCGTGTCCATATATCTCGTGGCTGGAGTCCGGTTTTGTGCTTATCGTATTTGTATGTTTGTATGCTACTTACTGAAGCCCATCTGAGAAGTTACCACTTCCGCCCTTTCCAGAAGCATGCCAAAAACCCCAGCCTGTCTCATGCCGAAACCCCAGTCTGACGAGTCGACCTGTGTCGCGCAAATCTCCCCCAATTCCCAACCCCGAGCAGCCTGGGCTCAATATTCACGCAGGATGAGAAGTACGTCTTCTACCTTAACCCTGCCAAGCAGCGAGTCTGGGTGAGGCCTGGTGAATTGTTACCGACCTTCGTTCGGCAAGATGTTCACGGCGAGAAGCATCTTTGGAGCTTTTGGGTCTGCGCCCATGGTTCGGTTTACCGGAGGCTGTTTCACAAGAGCACCACGATGAACTCCAAGGCCATGGTGAACGAAATAGAGGAGATGGGCCGGCGACTCGCTCTTATTCATTCGCAGCGCTTCAAGAAGTTTCTCCTCTTCGACAACGCCGCACCCCATCGGGAACAAGTAAGCACGGATAAGCTTGGCCAGCTGGGCTACGTTCACATGCCTCACCCACCGTATTCGCTGGACATCTCTCCATGCAACTACCACTACTACTTGAGCCTACAGGACTTCCTAGTCGGAAGGGACACAAGAACCCAAGCAGTCCTTGACAACCATATCGAGCACTTGATCAGCACCAGGCTCAAGCAGTTCTGTAAGGATGGGATCAGGAAGTTGACTGAGCGATGGTAGCAAGGTCATTGCCCTTAATGGCAAATACATTCCTAAGCATCGTTGAGTTGTAATTGAGTTATAAGGAGATAAAATTTTTTTTCATTTTGTCTCATTACTTTTGGCCCCCCCTAATATTAGCAACACTATTCAACTAATAAAGGCAATAAGCGCCCCCTGTTCTTGTAAAGCACAGTGTGTTATTATGGGAGACTTCAACTTACCTGATATTGACTGGTCCAAAAGTTCAACCTCCAGTGTAAACATAGGATCGAAACTCTGTGGAGATGTGCACATCATGCAGGCTCCAGCAAAACGTTTCGAAGCCAACTTCGTATGACAGCGTATTGGATCTCATCCTTATCAGTCACTTGCATCTTGTTAAGAATATTGAGATCTTACCACCTATTTGATCTAGTGATCACTCAAATATTTATTTTTATATTCATTTGCCCACTTTCCGTCTCATTTTTTTCGTCTCAGAAGATCATTTCATTAGGCTAACAATGCGCCATTTGTCAGTTTCTGTTGTCGTTGGATTGGAGAACGCTCCTTGAGGGATATCCTTCTGTAGGTGACAAATATGAGCTCTTCAGGGCCTATTTTACATGAATGTATAGAAGGTTTCGTACCTACAGAAAGGCAACCTACGAATTATGGTAAGCCACCACCCAATTTGGTCAGGCCTTTTGAACAAAGACAGATGAGGTGGATGAACTGTCAAATTTACCTAACCGTGAACAACCTGGGCCCGGATTCATGAACGATTTACCGGCGGGTAAGTGCAAAATTTACCCCCACTTCCCACTTACGCGCGATTCATGAACGCGCGGCGGGAAAAATCCGAGGAAAGTGTCGAGGTAAATGCTACCCCGTCAGCGCGTCGGGGAACATTTACCTCCAAGGCGAGGGTTTTGCTCCGCGGCCAACTTCTGACCCAATGCATGCATCCGCTGGACCTTAGCCAGCTCTGAGCGGGCCGCCAGTCGCAAATTCAATGCCTGGCAGGGGCGCCTAGTTGCCGTCGCCATGCGCACTTCCTTCGCCGCACTTCGGTGAGTTGCCTTACCTTTTGTTTTTCTCTATTAGGCTTGCATTCCATGATTTTTTGGGCTCTGTGGACTATGGCGGCCCACAATGCCACTTATTTTTAAGTGAATTGCTTCCTTTAGTGGCTGTGGGTCGGCTTGGGCCACCATGAGCTAGTCCACCACGCAAATCGTAATTTACGATTTGGGTGGGTGGACTATGCCCGTCCGCCACCATAGCCCTCCTTGGCATATCTTGTCTATGGAGGCTACTGTGGTGGATCGCACCCATTACTAGTCATGTAGGCCCACATTTACATTGTCTCTATACTTCCTGCTATGCTACTAGTTTTCACCCCTCTTCCTCCCTCCCCCCCCCCCCTCGCCCAACCCCACATTTCACATTTCATTTCCCCTAAATACGGTACTGCTAGTGTCGGTGCCAGCGACGTCCCAGCAGCAAGTGTGACTGCTTGGTTTCGCTGTTAGCTGATGCCAGCGGACCAGCGGAGTCATGCACATTGGGTCAGAAATTGGCCGCGGAGCAAAACCCTCGCCTTGGCCGTCATGAATCAGAAAACGGAGGTAAGCTCGGGGAAAGTGGGGGGGGGGGGTAAATTGCCGTCGAGGTAAGTGGAGGTAGGATTTACCTCCGGCCGCGTTCATGAATCCGGCCCCTGAATAGTTTTAAAGCTTCAAGTGACAATTTTGATCGACTTCTGAATACATATATACCATAAGTATGTTGAAAGGAAAATTATTGAAAAACCTGGAAAATCTTCCCTTTATACCCTGTTAAATTAATTTGTTAATTTTGTTAATTGATGAGTCTAAAGCTTCTATGCTAGCGCAACACTTTCAAAAGTCTTTTTCAAAGTCGTCTTCTAACGTGATGCTTTCGATACTCCGAGCTCTACTCGGAGTATGGAAAGCTTTGGTTTCACAAAAAAGAAATCTACAATGCTTTATGTGCGCTACCTGCAGCCTTCACCTCGAATAAAGTGCCGCCATATTCAAAAAGATCGCCATAGCCATCTCTTATCCGTTGGAGCACATATTTAATGCTAGCTACACGCTACGTTGGACGCATGCGTTCGTTATTGCGATACCCAAGAAAGCGCCCTACAATCTTGTTACCAACTATCGCCCCATCAGTATCAAATCTGTTTTTTAAAGGAAACTCAAGGCTGCGCTCGTTAATTATCTTGAGTCGAATTCTCTAGTTCCCAAAAACCAGCAATGTTTTCGCAGCGGTAGGTCATCGCGGAAACATTAATCCTGTCAGCATTAAATGACTGGACAAGGCGCTTGATCAAAAAATAGACGTGGACGTCGTTTATTTCGATTTTATGAAAGCTTTTGATAAGGTTCCATTAAATAAACTGATCTACCAGCTGGAGTGACCTAGGATTTATTCTAGACACTAAACTCTCCTTCAGTCAGCACTGTGATTATACTGCTAAGAGAGCTGAAATAGCTGTGCATAATATATTTAAACCTCTGAAAACTATTCAATAGGACAGTTATTAGCCGTATACAAGGCCTATGTGAGGCCCATGCTAGAGCATGGTACTACAGTGCATAGTTCTAATACTAAGAGAGAAAACGCAAGATTGGAATCGGTGGAAAACAGTTTTACAAGAAGGCTCCGGATCAGAGTACATGTGTGTGTGTTTGACTATAACAGCATTCCTCCTGCCTCTGGTAGGAACAAATTCTTCAATTTACGCACTCTTGCTTGTCGCCGAAAAAATTTTGGTTTGATAACGGTTTATAAGATGATAAATGGCATGGTGGGTTTCCCCCTAACGAATTCTTTACAATGTCTCTTTCCAACACAGGAGGCGTTCAATGGAAGATCCTAGTTTCCAGCGCTAATAGCAGCATAAGGTCTTCATTTTTCATAAATCAAGCTGGCAGTGAATTCCTGAAATTCTCTAAGAAAAATGGATTACCAAATTCTATAGGGCAATGCAAAATCCTCATTGACTGCAGGAAGTTCCTTAGCAGTTTGGCTTGGTCGATTATGATGTTGTACTAATTGCATTCTCCTATTTCCTACTTATATTCTCTGTATTATTTGTTGTCTTTTTTTTCGTGGATTACCACGTACAATAAATGAATAAATAAACAAAAAATAAATTACAGACATATACCGATTCCTCGGCTCAACCCGCAGCCAGCTGCAGGCAACATAAACCGTCGGTTGTCGCGTTATGATTGCCGCTCTGCTCTGCCGCGCTGTTCGGCATCCACCGCCGCAAGCGCGACGATAATCGTTTTAAAAGATACCGGCGTCCGTCGCCGGCTTCGCCGGCGCCGTACGCTGGACGTGCGGGCCACGCCAGGCTTGCCGGCTTCGGGTATGGCGGGCGACGCTGGGAACGTAGCCAAAACCTACCTGGGGACGCTTCCTGAGCCAACGTCCAGTAAGGAAGCATCCCTAGCGTCGAAGTCGTACATGTTCAAACGAACGTCAACTACAGATCGAATGATGCCTTGCTGAACATCAGTAACATTCCAGTACAGCACTCAAGAAAATGCCTGCAGCCCTGCTCTGCTCTGCTGCTGCCTCTGCTTCGTCTGGGGTTCTGTTCACAACCTATTGCAGCTCGTCAAGCTTAATCGAATTTCTGACGTTTCTGTCCAGTCGTCGTGCTTTAAGCCACGAGGTATGATGAATTTCGGAAAGGGTGACTTAAACAAAAAACTATCCTCCTCTGCATATAGTAGTATGGAAACTGGTCAAAGCACTGCCGAATATTGAGGACCAAGGAGCAAGACTTGGTTAAAACCGTAGTCGAACTGAGCGTATGTCCGAGGAACTCTCTTCGCTGACCTCTCCTAGCCCATCCCTTAAAATTGAAGCACCTGGGCAGGTAGAAATTGCTTAGTAATCCAGCGCGAGAAGCATATATGCTCTTGAGATCAAAGTGAACAATTTCCAAACCAAAAGAAGCGTCTTCCAGACCATGACATTGACTAATCAATAATATCGGTAGATATTGCTTGCTCCTTGCCTGTACGAAACTTCGTCATGGTGCCTGATTTCCTGATCGACCTCCCGTCGGCCGTCACAATCGCGGAACACCCACCCAGATCGATTAAGTCTGGCGAGAACCAATAGCTCCGCTCAATCGATGGATAATATCGATCGATATTGATTTTCTGAGCGAATAAGAGGATCGACTGCCCGATCGAAACACCATCGGCCATAACAATATGCTGTTGCTAATGTTAGATAGCTGAACGAAGAAGTACACGCCAACAGATACGTCATTCGAAACCTCATGGATTGTTCTTTGATGTCCATCCCTCTGGTAGTTGGTCGATAAACACCCTAGATGTGATCAACATTCGCCATCTACAGGTCATGTGTCGTTGGCAGTAAACCACCCGCTGTCGCCGCGGGGCTCGGGCAGCACGGCGGGCTTTGGACAGCGCGGTGGGCTTCGTAATGATGGTAATGATAATGATAAAGATGATAATGATGACTCCGTAAACACAGTAGATGCTATGAGCCGATCAACGTCTCCCGTCAACACCTCATGTGTCGTCAGCAGGGCAGACCTGTGGCCGCAGGCCTCGGACAGCGCGGCGAAACTTCAGACATGACTCATGCCTCTCCCGATTATATATAGTAAAGATTGGATTCAGCACGATCGACCACATACACACCATTACGAAGCTCATCGAAGTGTCGCGAGAGTACAAGCTGCCGCTGTGCCTTACGTTCATCGACCTGAAGAAGGCATTCGACTCCGTCGAGACTGAAGCGGTCATGGAAGCCCGCCTCACCCAGGGCGTTCCTACTCAGTACATCAGAGTCCTTCGAGAGCTGTACAGTGGATTCGCGACCAAGATCTCACCATTCTACAACGACGTCGTCATTGACGTGAAGAGAGGGGTTCGACAAGGGGATACCATATCCCCGAAGCTCTTCAGCGCCACCCTCGAAAACGTCATGCGCGAACTAGAATGGGAAGACATGGGAGTGAAGGTCGACGGCCGGCAACTGCACCATCTTCGCTTCGCTGACGACATCGTGCTCATAACACCGAGCATCAGTCAAGCGGAACGAATGCTGGCCGACTTCGATCGTGTATGTGGAAGCGTTGGACTGCAGCTGAATCTTACGAAGACGATGTTCATGAAGAACGGATGGGTTTCTGATGCTCCATTCTCGCTCAACGGAAGGAACATCTCCGAATGCTCCAGCTATGTGTATCTGGGTCGCGAAGTCAACATGGCCAACGACCTAGTACCAGAGCTGAGCAGGAGGAAACGAGCGGCTTGGGGAGCTTTCAAGAGCATCGAAGAAGTCGCGAAGAAGACGAAGAACGTCCGACTCCGTGCCCACCTATTCGACTCCACTGTTCTTCCTGCCCTAACATACGCCTCAGAGACCTGGGCAATACGAAAGCAGGATGAACACGCGATCAGCGTCGCGCAGAGTGGAATCGAGAGGACGATGCTCGGAGTGACACGACTCACGCAAGTGAGTGAAGGCCTCCGGAGTTCCGAGCTTCGCCGACGTTCGAAGATCAGAGACGCTGTCGCAGGGGCCAAGTCGTCGAAAATTAGGTGGGCCGGCCACGTAATGCGAGTCGCAGACACCCGCTGGACGAGAGCCGTCACAGATTGGATTCCGCGGGATGTCAAAAGAACACCAGGACGCCCACCAACGCGTTGGTCGGACTTCTTCGTGAAAGCCCTGAACGACCGATATGACGCTCTTCGTGTCCCTCGAGCGAGGAGGATCCATTGGACCACTCTGGCACGCGACAGGGACGAATGGAGACGCTGCTGGCGCCCGCTCGAGCAAGTCGATGATCAACGGGACGACAGGTGATACAGGTGATACAGGTGAAAGATCCCCCGATTCGGTGTCTCACAGTGACCACTTGAAGTGTTCTCCAATGGAAATGGCGTCTCACTCTGCATAGGAAAATTGGCATGCGCTCGACAACATGGACGACCAACAGCACCGATACGTAGGGATCGAGGACGTAACAAGGTTTTCCCTCTCAGCGTGCTCTATCACAGATGCACTTACCATCCAGTTGAGCTAGTCGAACTCGTGAGGGCCGTTGAGATATCCCCGCCAAGATGCATTTTGTTAAAGATCGTCTCTACGACAACGCTGCGCTTTACAACTCCATGTTACGTGGTCTGCTCGTGCGGTGGGGAAGGCACCATCTCTGGGGCGGTGAACTTTTCGACTATCTCCATAAGGTCAGTCGGGTTACTTTACTCTTCCTTGGTTTCATTCACTCACTGATTTTCAAGCCTCAAGCTACTTGAAAGCATCCCTGGGCGAGCAATTTCTGAAACATCTTTTGTCTTTCCCAGACTCTGAAAGCGGTTACGCCAAAACGTAAGCCGAATAAAGCTCTCATAACAATCCTGGCTCAACAGTTTCCACCCTATATCACGGAAGGGAAGAAATAATGTCCAACATGGAAACCCTGAGAAGTTGCGAATTGGCATCAAAGCTTTGCAGGGAAATACCGGCCGCGAGGGAGAACGGGCGTCATCGTAAAACGCATATGATGCCCTCGTTATCAATTTACTGATGAAGTTATCAGATTGGGTCCGTTGGTGCAATCGTCAACACGCACTTGGCCATGAACATAGAATCGTACGAGTCTCTGACAAGCCGAATCGGACGTCTGCGACTGAGGGAAGCGACTCCGTGCCAGCTTTGACTGTGTTCGTTACGTATGCCCCAACACCCGACTACAACGACGAAGAGATCAAGCCTTCAACGTGAAGCTGCAGAAGTTTTGTACGGAAGATCACCCCTTCTACAAGGTGATCGTCGGCGACTTCAACGCCAGGATCTGACCACAAAGGCCACCGGAAGAACTTGACATCGGAACCCACGGTTTGGGGTGGAACGAGCAAGGTGAAAGGCAGTCTGCGTTTATCATGTCGACACAAGGTCATCTATGGAAACTCACAGTTCCAGAAGCCTCCCTCCCTACGATGAACTTATGAACTGCAAGTCCACAACGAGATCGACCACATCATCTTCAACCGCAAATATTCATCGACGAGAAATACGACCGCTTCGTGCACCTCCTCGCGATAGTGCTAAGGGAGCCGAGAGCTTGAAGACCACCAAGAGACGTCTGTCTCTAGAAACTCTCGAGCTGATACGCCAGCGTGAAGCAGCACGAGCGTCAGGCAACTACCAACTGAGGTCCGAGCTTGCGAAGCTGAATGCAGAGCAGCGGTAAAGTAAGATCTAAGAGAGGGGCGGAAGTGATGGCTGAAGCTGCAGAGGTAGGTTTGAGCATCCGCAATGCCTGCCGGACCTTCGCCAACTTTAAGACCAAAATGACCGCTCTCCGACATGCTGACGGTACCTCACCTCTTCCAGAAGGACCACGAAGAAGGACATCCACGACTTCTACTCCCACCTCCTCGATAGCCACATCCACCTGCACCCATGTCGCTTTCACAGGATGGATGCATCGTCCCCTCTGTTCTTTCTTCCGAGATCCGACACGCCATCTCGTCGGTGAAGAAACGTACAGCACCCGGTCCCGACAGGATCAAACCCGAACACTTGGAGAACCTACCGCCAGCGCTCATCAACACCCTGGCGCGGCTCTTCACACGCTACCCGTCCGAGTGCAAGGTTCCATCCCAATGGAAGACCAGCAAGATCGTCTTGCTGTGTGAGAAGGGAGACGTGCACGACATTGGCAACTATCGCCCGATCTGCCTGCTGTCCGTAGTCTACAAGCTGTTCACTCGTGTAATCGTGAATAGGATTAGCAGAACGCTGGACGAAGGACAGCCATGCGAACAATCAGAATTTCAGAGATATTCAGTGCGATCGACCACATACACACCATTACGAAGCTCACCGAAGCGTCGCGAGAGTACAAGCTTCCGCTGTGCCCTACGTTCTCCGACCTGAAGAAGGCATTCGACTTGTTGGAACTGAAGCGGACATCGAAGCCCTGCTCACTCAGGGCGCTCCTACTCAGTACATCAGAGTCCTTCGAGAGCTGTACAGTGGATTCGCGACGAAGATCTCACCATTCTACAACGACGTTGTCATCGACGTGAAGGGAGGGGTTCGGCAAGGGGATACCATATCCCCGAAACTCTTCAGCGCCACCCTCGAAAACTTCATGCGCGAACTAGGATGGGAAGACATGGGAGTGAAGGTCGATGGCCGGCAACTGCACCATCTTCATTTCGCTGACGACATTGTGCTCATAACACCGAGCATCAGTCAGGCGAAGCGAATGCTGGCCGACTTCGATCGTGTATGAGGAACGTTGGACTGCAGCTGAATCTTACGAAGACGATATTCATGAAGAGTTTCTGCCTCATCTCCGAGTGCTCCAGCTACGGTGCGTGTATCTGGGTCGCAAAATCGATATGGCCACCGACCTAACGCCAGAGCTGAGCAGGAAGGAACGAGCGACTTAGGGAGCTTTCAACGGCGTCCAAGAAGTTGTGAAGAGGACGAAGAACCCCGATTCCGTGGCCTCCTAATCGACTCCACTGTTCTTCCTGCCCTGACATACACAGAGACATGGCCTAAGCGAAAGCAGGATGAACACGCGATCAGCGTCGCGCTGGGTGGAATCGAGAGGACGATGCTCGGAGACTCATGCAAATGAGATAAGGCCTCCGATGTTTCGAGCTTAGAGGATCAGAGACGCTGTCGCTTGGTCCAAGTCGTTGAAAATTAGTTGGACCGTCTTCGTAATGCGTTTCGGAGGCACCCGCTGGACGAGTGAAAGCCACACCGACTGGATTCCGCAGGATGTCAAGAGAACATCAGGACGCCACCAACGCGTTGGTCGGACTTCTTCATGAAAGCATGAACGAACGATATGACGCTCTTTGTGTTCCTCGAGCGAGGAGGATCCATTGGAGAACTCTGGCACGCGGCAGGGACGAATGGAGACGCTGCTGGTGCCCGCTCGAACATGTCGATGATCAACGGGACGGCAGGTGATACAGGTGATCAGATTGAGTGTTTGACATGTAAAGCAACATATATGGGAGAGATGGGAAGAGCACTGGAGATACGCCTTAGGGCACATTATTCTGGCAAATGGCGTGTATTGCTAACCAGTCCACTTGGAAGACAGATGCACATAACGGTAATTATTACGAGCTGAATGCACAATTTTGGCCATTGATGGAGACGTTCCCGCGAGGAAAGCGTTAGAGGCGTTCGTGATTTTCACAAGAAATCCAGTGACGACCAACCGGAATGAGTGTCTTTCTGTTACGAGTGATTTCCTACCGTTTGGGTCTCATTGCGTATTGTAGAATACTGGTCGGTGACAGTGATATACAGCGTGTCTCATTCGCCTTTACTGGTCAACTACAAGGAGCGAATCAGTCCTTGCGGTGGTTCCAACTGGTGGGTCCATCCATATAGACTCACGTTGTGGTAGCTGGTGTAGGTCGAAAACGCTAGGGCAGTTAAGGCACTTGATGGAGTAGAGCGCAAGGCAAACCTACGCACAACGTTCAGGCCACTGAAGACGACGTGCGGTCGAAACTTGAGGTCCCGTCTAATAAAGATCCACCAAAAAACCGTGTGGCACAATATACATTGGTTAAGGACAACTTATAACGCCGAGGTCTGCATAAGAGAAAAGCAGGAGTCTACTGAGCATATGACATTTTTTGTTGCATAACAATATTCTTTTATGACATACCGGTAGCCTGCGGCAGTGTTCAGAACCAATTTTGAAGAAGATGGACAATCATGGAATTGTTCACCATTAGAATGGTGCGGGAACGTGAAAATGTTCGGCGCATCAAAAGTGTTCTACAGTTACAGGGGAGTTCAAACCTTGCTAAATACGCTCACGGGAGGCAAAGGTCACTAGACCTACGAAAGTTTTAACATGAACTGCGAAATCCGTCGAGTCTACCACTTCGAATGCAAATAGCTCTGAGAAGTGGTGCCAAATTAAAACACATGCCTTTGAAGTGAGACCGGGGTCCAAGTGGAAGAATGTTGGAAGCTGGTAGTGACGTGCATAGAACGAGAAAGGGATATGGGTAGAGCTCCAGGAGGTCAAGTTCAACGCGTTTGCATGTAGGATCCGTAAGATGGGCTGCACTGAGAGCGCGAACGTCCTGGTGGTACAAATTTACCCTAGTCACTAGTGGACGTGCTAGACACATTTTGCTGTAGATGATGATGTTTCTACCCTTTATCGAGGTTCTCAGCGATTCTTAACTGAAGGTGCAAGCCTTTTTTTCAATACTGGTGGAAAGCTTCCAAAAAGTGTCCGGGGTAAACATGTTGATAGCAAAGCAACCGCCTACCGTTTATCACATTCGTTCTATCCGTTTTAAATCAGTCTCTAGGAGGGGTACAAAAATGCTTAGCATTTCCGCCAATGGAGCAAGATCGTTACACTTCCCAAGCTCCATCATAAGCATGGCATTATAGGTGCGAAAAGCATGAACACTGGCCTTGTTGAAATTGTTCCAGCCCAAACCACCGCTGTAGACAAAGCATAAGTTTATCCTCATAACACACATGAAAGCTAGTTGGAATTGAAGTCGATGAGCGTGCATGTTCCATGCACTTCCCCAAAATTTCCCATCAGTACTTTGAAATATGCTTACAGGGTCACTCGAGAACCACTCACAACTTTGCCAAAACATTTACAACACAAATTCGCCTCTAACAATGAATGTGTGGCACATCCTACAGGAAAACTAGCTCTAAAATTGACGAAAACAGAAATGCTTTCTGGAGCAAAACTGGACAAATTGCAAAAAGCCACCAACATCGGAAACCAAAACTTCCCCAGTCCGCCTACGGGCCTGTCTCCACTGCTAAACCACTCGAGCTCACGGGCCCATCTCACAGATCCGCAAACACCTCGAAGGCAGACCTCCTGTCTCTCCTCGACGTGGCAGCTGTAAGTTGCAGACGGCTAATACCTTTGAAGAACCCTTACTTTAGATAGGTGGACGAAACAGTTCCATTGTGGGAGGCGCCTGAGAAATGGTCTGATACCACAACGCTTGAAGAACATGGCTACCAAAGAGCTGTGCTGAACTCTGAGCGCGAATATGACCAGGCGAGTTGTGAGAGAATCTCGACTGTATACTTCGTAACTGACAGGAAGCATAGTAGCACTCACCCATACTGAACACCCGCCTGCTGTTGTTGTTGTTGCTGTTGTTGCTGGTGGTGTTGAGGCACGTTCTGTCGCAACTGATGATGCGGCGCATTCTGCATGATGTTCTGTGGACTGAAGTAGCTCTGCCCCATTCCGCCGGGAAGAGCGACAGTTATCGCCGTCGGCATTTGCTGAGGATTCACATGAGCAGACATGGACGGTATCGTCACGGCTGGTGGAGGGCGCGTCGTGTCAATATACGGGACCATTGACTGAAAGAAGAGCCACTTTATTTACATTGAGCAAATAAAGCACCACCATACTTATTACATAATATCTAACCATAAGTTACATTCTACTCATTCGCGACACCCCAAGACAGGAGGGCTATTTTGCTTCTTATACATAATGCATGCAGATTTTAATCAGCCTACACATAATCGGTAGTGTACGAAACAATTACGTTGATTTGAAAAGACCATGGAAAATAGGTAGATGAGAAAACGGTGAATGAATATGATGCGGATGCCCAGGTACCCCCGTCTTGTCTTGTGAAAACATTTTCACTATTTACACGAAGTACCGAATTCGTCTAGACAGCGGCGGGCTCTGGTGCCCATCGTTCAGCCGGCTATAGCTAAGAGCTTTTCCAAAGCGCACCGCACATACCACATGATTTGCAAGTGCAGATGTTGCTCTAATAATTGGCCGCATACCGTTCCAAAATCGTGAAAAGAGTTCGGAAGAGCGAACAGCAACTTAGGGAACTGATCGCGCAATCCAATCGGTCACCTCAAGCAAATGGAAAGAGATCAGTTCTGAGCAGGGGAAACATGGAGATCAACGTCTTAAGAATAAGCAGGCCACAAATAAATTATAGAGGTTGGATTCCGTGGAGGAATCAGAGAAGAAATTCAAAGTGGGTAAGGCCTATGTTATACTTCCGCGGGAGCATCTGCGGAAGGACGGGAATCGCGCCGGGATCCCTGGGGCCGTATGCTCGTGCTCCCCCGTTGGGGGAGAATCAATCAATATCAGCATATCTCATCACACCCCGATCCCCCATCGGGGAGACTCGGGGTAGACGAGCATACGGCCCTTGAGCTGGCCAATCGCTACGCCCCGTCACGCCCGCTGTCTGCGGATCGCCGCCGACAGACGACGAGAGGGCTGTTAAGGCCCCCACAGAGTTCTGCGGCAGCGCCGCTCACCGCCATGGTTAAGGGTAGGGCAGGGACGCCGCCGGCGGCGAGCTCTGCGTCTCTGCCCTATGGTTAAGCATAGGGCCGCGGCGCTGCCGCAGAACTCTGTGGGGCCTTTATACTTCCCGCCCACTGCACCGCGGACTGCTGTCGTCCCGCGAAATCCAGCGCCAAAAACGCGCTCCAATGCAATGCTAGCCGCACAGGGACGACGACGACCGTCCGCGGTGCACCTTCCGTCCGCGGACGTCCCGCGGATGCTCCCGCGCGAGTATAACATAGGCCTAAGCGCTGCGCAGTAAATGAGGTTTTGGGTCCATACACACCATTTTCGCTTCAAATAAGACACTTTTAAAATCAAGCAGAATACTTTTTGAAATTAAATTGGAATTTTCAAATCACATTGGACATTTTTCAAATAATTAGGACACTCTTCCAAGCAAGCTTGGCTTTTGAAATCAGACTGAACATCTTAAGCTAGAGACTCTCTAACACAATTAAAATAGTTGTTTTAATAAGGGAAAATCGAGTATAGCTTTCTTTGTAATGTTTTTATATTCAGCTGCCCCGATAAGTGAATACATTTTGAAACTTTATAAAAATTTTCTTTTCGAAGAAAAATGAATTCAATTTTCTTTAAAGAGCACAAAGGCAGCAATTATTTAATGGATTGAAAGAAGAGATCACGTCATGCAATCGACCAGGTCGTCGCGACTTTTATTTGATCGACAGTGGAAATGCTTTTTACTTCAAATAGAGAGATGATGATAAACGTATTTTTATCATATCATACTCTATAGTGACGCGCTAAGCGCTGAGTCATACTATCGATCGGCGCCGCCGCCGCAGAAATTAGTCATAAAATAGGGGAGGGGAGGAAATCGGGGGGGGGGGGGGGGGGGGGAACTACGTCACGAAAATAGCGAAAAATACCCAGACGTCTTCTCCCTGCTTGGGAATTTCAGCCTTTGGGCAATCGAGGTCGACGAACACGAATCTGAAGTTCGTTTTCGAAGTATCGATCACCAATCGATTTGGCCAAATTACGGGTCACGCAAATAGCGGAAAATACCCAGACTTCTTCTACCTGCCTAAAGACATCAGCCCTGGAGTAATCGCGGTCGCTGAACATCAACATAAAGTTCGTTTGTGAAGTATCGATCGCCATCAATCGATATTGATCAAATTATCGATTTTTATGGGTGTCGTCTAGGCGGTCCAAACTTTAGCCCTGGAGGTAGTCGAGGTCGCTCAACACGAATCTGAAGCTCGTTTTTAAAGTTTCGATCGCCATCAATCGATACTGATCAAGTTGCGGGGTGCGAAAAAAAGCGGAAGAGCGGAAAATACCCAGACGTCCTCTACGTGCCAGGGGATTTAGAAGACGTGCGGAATACGTCGCATGACGTGCGTGGGAGTCAAAGGACGTGCCAAAGACATCGCTCAACGTGTTTGGGGGTTCAGGTAGACGTGCCGAAGACGTCATCCAAAGTGCCTATGGACTCAGAGGGCGTGCTGAAGACGTCGTCCGCTGAGGGTGGATCATTGAGGGGGACCGGTACCAGTATTGGGGACCGTTTCACTAGGGGAGGACCAGTAGTGAGGAATCCATAGATCGCCCTATCCCCCCACATATAAAAGAGAAAGGGATTTTTGTCCGATGTTAGCCACCCGCAATTCGTGTACTGCCTAGCTAGCCGGTTTAATCACCCAAGTTTGCGGTACGGTTGCCAGTTGTCCAACACGAAGACGCTTGACAGTTGTCCAATACTGTTGTTTACCATCGACTGCCATCTACTGCCCGACGTAGGGTGATTTCGAAAGAGGTCTCTTCCCAACACGTGTCTAGTGGTCATACCTCAGTGTCCCTTCCCAGCTCTACTGTGTGGTGCAACTTTCCACTATTTTTACCGCCATACTCTTACCAGGGCCCGTGTAGCGCAGTCGGAGGAGGCGCGACTGCCGCGTGCACCCGGTACCAGGTTTCTGGTTCGGATTTCCCGCCCAGGCCAACCAAGCCTTCCATCCCTCCGGAGTCGGTGAATTGGTACCAGACTTGTCTGGGAAGGATAAAGCGCTGACTTGTTCATCGGCTGGCCACCGCAAGTCATTGTATGGCCAAATAAGCATTCATGTCGCCTCCACGACATCCCGTAGAAGTAGAATGCGCTGGCGCATCCCAGAAGGGATTGCGTAACGCCGTCCTTTATCCTTTATCCTTTACTCTTACCATTACCCCTCTACCAGGGTTGCTCCTACTACAGAAATTGAATCCTTTTCCAATGTTCAGTATGGCAACCGGTTGCTCCGTTCTGCACGTTTTTTGCTATTTTGCCTCACATAAGCCGTATTTTATTTCAATTTACCTCCATGTTTGCCTTCATGCTTTTATCACTAACCCACTACCAGGAAAGCTTCGACTCCATAACAAATTGAATCCTTTTGCACTGTGCAGTATGACAACCGGCTACTCTTTTTTGCACTTTCTTACTATTATTTTGCATCGCAGATGGCATTTCTTGCGTTCAAATTTCCTCTATGTCTACAGCCCTATCTTGACCATTATCCCGCTACCAGGAAAGATACGACTCCAAGGCTAGATTCGTCAATTTGCATTCAATTGTCCGCTATGTCTACCGCCCTACAGTGACCACTACCCCACTGCCAGCGAAGCTACGACTCCAGGACCTGTTTCATCAACCGCTTACCGATCGGTAATGGTGAAAAGCACGCCAGACCTGCTGCTGGTGAATCTCATATCAGGTGGTTTGACAGTACTTTTCACCGTTATGGGCAGGTAAACTGTTGACGAATCTGGCCTCAAATACCGAATCTCTCCATTGAGCACAATGTCAGCCGGTTACTGTTTTCTGCACTCTTTTGTTATCAGCGCTAGGATGCTTCCTTACGGCGAAGCCGGCAACCGTCGCTGGGTAATGAAGCATTCCTAACGGGCTCGAGGTAAGGATGGGTTTCTGACCCCACGTGGCTCACCACACCCGACTTCGGCGAAGCCGGCTAGGCTAGCGTGGGACCAGCGTCGGTTCCGTACAGTATATAGCAGGACCAGCGTCGGACGCTGGTCCTACTATATACTGTACGTACTGCGAGCCTCTCGTACTCCTAGGTAGGGAAAAAAGCTGTACAAGTAGAGCGGCTAGCTCAATGTGATTGTCCTTAGCTTACTGATACTGCAACATCGCGCGAAACGCGCAAGTGCGAGACCCGCCGATAGGCGTGACGGAGCACTTGTAACTTATAATACTATTTACATCTGTGTTACTTCAAGTAAACAGAATTTTGATACCAACCGAATAAAAATCATGACGATCTCGACTGCATGGCGCATTACACTACTGTTCTAGTACACTACATGACTGCTGCCTTACCGCACTTTGAAACAACGTTTGACTTCTTATTTTTTCAGCACAGCGTTCGTTTCATGAGCAGGAGAATCAAAAAATATCAAAGAATGATACGCTAAAATTTCCCTCATCAAAGTTATTCTGACCGCGCTGAAAGGTCTCTAGTTTAACCTGGAAGACGCTCGTTTTGATTTTGAAGGTGTTCAGTTTGATTACATGAGCGTCAAGCTTGCCTAAAAGTGTCCAAAAAAGATGTTTGAAGTGAAAATGGTAAATGCAGGGTGGCTGAAAAATACAGGCAAATTTTTTGCGGTGCTTTTGACATTGGGATTGAGGATTTCTCGAGGAGGGTATGGCGCAATCTTTTCTTTTCGCACTAAAAACAGCCGCCTTCCTGCTCCGTAAAACAAACATTAAACCATAATTTTTCCTCAAAAATGAGCATTTTACAAAATTTAAATCTGCTCACTTATTAGATAAGCGTGTTAAAATTTAAAAGAAAGTTATACTAAAATTTTTCGCGAAAAAAATTATTTTATCCTTTTTAGAAAGTAGTTTTAATGTTCCCATAGCAGGCAAATAGTTAAATAAGGAGTATCGCTCACAAGGATTTAAAGTCATATGCAAAACAAGGAGCTCACCTGTTTAGAACCCATGGCCATAGAGTAGGGAATGTGTTGCTGAGGCTGAGCCATGACGTACTGCGGCGTCTGAGCGGCAGTTACCAACGGTGCTTGCTGCTGAGCCATCATTCCCAGCTGCTGATTTCTCGCTTGCTGGGCGATGGCATTCATTTGTTGCATGGGCATACCCAATGACGGGGACGCCATTGACAGCAGAGAAGCTGGCTTCTGTTGTGTGGACTGCTGTGTGGACCCAACTGAGGGAGCCGCACCAGACGGCGAAGGCACACCTTGAACATTACCCATGGACGGCATTATTAGAGGGCCACCGATGGCTCCTTCGAGAGCTGAACCGCTCATTGCTCCAGCCAGAGGTAGATCAGTAAAGCGAGGCACTCGAATCTGTTCCGGGGATTTGCACCTGAACATAGACAAATCACTAAAAGATTAGATAACATAGATAAGTCACTAAGAGAGCACGATGCACGTAATTTTACCAGCCTCGTCCACTATTGGTTCGGCACATGTTTTAACCTTGTTTTCCACACTATTTATGACTTCAGGCGAGACTGCCCGCTCTAAGCAACACGGAAAAGGCCCGTCATGCTTCGAACATGAAACAAAGGCTGAAGCCGTAATGCTAATTCGCCAGGTAGACAAGCGCCATTGTACCACACAAGGCAACTTCGACACAGGTTTCACTGAAATTCTAGCCAATCCTTACTTTAAAAATGATAACTTGCACTTACGCATTTAAAAATGGGTAGAACAACCACTACACTGCGACGAAAACTACATGAAAGCAGCATAATATGTGCTGTTGTAGCCTAGCACAGTAACAAAACAACAAATATAGGGATCAGAAAGAAACGCTTAGAAACACACACAAGAAAATTCCACACAGAAGCTAAGCTACAGCTTCCTCGAAATATCCTTTTAGTATCCTTTTAGGGAGACTAGGAAATCATTTGCAGTATTCTAAGCTTCTTATAAGATACTCGGGTCACACCAAAGGTCCAGTACGATACGTATAATACCGGACGATGTAGTAAGGCTTAGAACTTGTCACAGCACTGCAGATGAACGAAACCCTCACCTGTTCAACAATGTAAAGATCCACAGGCGACAACATCACAAGGCGCCCAGGAAACTAATGATTTATCGATGAGTGAGGGATATGTAGCTTATGGACTTCAACCATCCCATAGAATAGAGTCACATATCCGTCTGCATTTGTATTTACATGTAGATATAGATAACGCAACGTCCTATTTTAGGACTATGATCATGCAAAGCATTATGCTAAACTGGGTAATTTGAGTCGATTCTTAGGATTTATCCTAGTTGTAAGCGCTCTTGGGTAAATTCAGGCGAAGTGGTGTGGCATGATAATGCAGACACAACTGTCACAACTATTAGATTTGTCCCGCTCGTCTAGGATAGACCCCATTTTTGATCTCAAATTCATACTTTCACAGCAGGCGGGCTACAATTGGGAGATTTTACAAAGACGTAGTAACCAATTCTAGAAAAAAGTCAGCAGACGGAGTGAACAAGTACAATGACCGAAACCGAACCGAAAATAACATCAGCACCTCACCTGCTAACAATAGCAACATTTTGTGCGTTTTGAGAGTTGTCAGGTTTGTATTCGGGTCCCATGATCCGATCTCGAGCTTTTACATATAGCGCCTCCTTTTGCTGGAAACCACCACGGATAAATCATGGAAAGTTATTTAAGAGAAAATGTGTTGCGGACCTCAGGTGTCAACTGATTTCTCGCTGCTTCCTCAGCCCTCGCCCGTTGCGCCTGATACTTTTCCTCTCTGATTTTATCACTGCTTTCAGGACGGCGGAGGATTCTGACAGGGGCAGAAGGAGCTCCTCCAGGTCCGGCTGGAGTCACGGACGACGTGGGAATCAGGTTTGGGCTGCAAATAAACATGCTTTACAGTGGCTCATTATAAAACCAACAAAGAAAACTAAAATACTTGAATTTGGCTTCTTCTTGGCATCTGACAGCCTTTTCCTTGCGCGCCTCCTTATCCGCTTGGGCTCTTTGGAGTATTCGTACCTAAGCGAATCGCATTCATTCAATACGAGAGGTACGTTTCCCGCAACCCTATAAGAGCAATAAGAACAATAGGGTTACAGACCGCCATCTCAGATTTGCGGATCGAATCTGTTCCTGAGGTGGTGGGATCCATGCCTAACCTTGGTAGGATCGCGAGGAACAGTTATTGCGATGCGAACTGCTGCTCTGTTCCGCAAATGTAGCCGCAGTTTTCAGAAAACACAAGACAGAAAAGCCAGAAAACAGAAAATCAGAAAATTTCGAAACCATCATTTAAATTGTTGCTGCGAGCCTCTTCGAGAAAAATAAATGCGTTGGTTCTTCATAAATAGAATCAGTGACAAATCGATATGTAAAAATATTCTCACAGTTCTTTAACAATTTAAAACTTAATGCCACAAGAATCGCATAGGATGAGATAGAATCAGGTGCATAAATATACCCAATTCTATAATAACTCAACAACATAAACTCCATGTCACAAAATCACACGCAAAGGACAACAACAACCAGAACAATGACAACCATAACATTAAACATGTTTCGTTTCGCCTCTATCTTCATATAAAACATGTTTAAAATTAGTTACCCCGAGGCTCATCAGTGAAGACGGTAACTAATTAACTTAGTTATTAGTACAGTAAGGGGTAATATATTATTGTACTTATGTACTTATGTATTAACAACTAAATTTTACAAATGAAATAAAGCGAACACTTACAATACAACTGTGTTAGATCAACATCAATTACACACCAACTAATCACAACTAATTCGCCCTTTATTTATTTATCTATTTTTAACTAATTATTTATTTTTATATATAAGTGATGACAAAATAAATGTGTAATTTTACAAAATTGCATATTGCTATGTAATGAATAAAAATTATAAATATAATATAAAAGTATAATATAATATAAAAATTATAAATATAATATAAATATAAATTATAAATATAATATAATGAATTGTCTACCAAAATTTTAATTATTTTATTTATTTATTATGTGTTTTATTTTATTTTGTTTACTTTTTATTTGGAAACGTAATAGGCTAAACTAATTTTGTATACTGATATAGAACTTACCACGTGTTGCAGAAGATAATTATAAGACGAGAACTACTAGGTTTGAGTTGAAGTATATCACTATTACTATCAGTCACAATGTAATTCATAAGTTGGAGCGTGCAAAATGAAAATACAGCGGCTTAAACATCACTGGAACAGTCCAAAGTCAGGGCATATTAACAATTCGCCATACCAAAGGCGCCACCACTCATATAGCGAAATGGAAGTAACCGGCCTTTTAGAGTACTGAGCATTTTGAAGGTTCGTTGAAAACGGTTTGCATGTTTGAACCCATTCCGGCCATTTGCGGGAGTGGGTATGGTTTTCGAAACAGACCTATGATTCCGCTCCACATTCAAAGAAACTAGTAAAGGATGAGTATATTAAAAGTCTGGGGTTAATGACTCGGCTTTGGACACATGTGCATGACTCAGCCCTGATGCAAGGCCTTTGAAACAGCCTCAGTCTAGACGCCCTTCTACGTTGGGAAATCATGTGATCCCCCAATAATAAATACACTTCGAGGCACTTGCTTTGTAGGCTTAATACAAAGTTGTAGGAAACCTTATATGATCGAGAGAACTGCTGAAATTGGGGATAAGACGAAGCCAAATTATGAAGGGCGAGAAGCGTGCTATGAAGAGACCCTTATCAACGGCACATACAGCATCAAATAAACAAACAAAACTGGTAGCTGATGTGTGCATGTCGCAGCTTCTACATGGACGCATCTAAAGGTCACACATTTCAAAATTAAATTCTAACAACTAAAATACTCGAGAAAACGCTCGTTTGCCACGAAGCTCATGATTTTGGGATAGTTTTTGAATACCTGTTGCCAGATTTCTTTGATAAAATTTTCTGAGCTGCAATGTTTTCTAACAAATTTTAGTAACTTTCCCAGAAACCAGAAAGAGGACAGAAATTCAACCCAGCTCCTGTGCAGCGCGCTCCCGCTGAGGGACATAGTTGTCGAGCCGTTAGGCCACAACAGAGTATTGTGGCATGCTTAACCGCATCCCTCGGCATGAGTAATTTTCGAATGTTTATGGCCAAAGTTAATGTAGCCGCAGTTCAAGGCGGCAATCTGCCGTAGTGCAATCCACTGCAGCAGAATGACGTCGGGAACTGCGGCTACATTTGCGAGCCAGGGAGCGACGTGCGGCATGGCGACAACTGTTCCTCGGCTCCACTACAACGAAGGCTTGAGACGATAGGAAGGAAAAGGAACAGATCCCAGTGCCGCGCCGCAACTCTGTTGGTCCCAATTATTTGACACCAACAACCGCCGCGACGCAACCGCGCCGCGCTATAACTTCTCTTTCGCGCGCGTGATCCACCGACCCGCGAGTACTCTGACCCTCGGGTCGGTAGATTGCGCGACATTGGACATTACCGCATTGATGGAAATTACAATGCATGGGTTGCACGAAAATATTACACATCTCCACCAACGACTGTCAGAATGGTGATCACCGCCATCTTTGCTGGCTGAATGATGGGCGTCGACAACCGAAGGGCGAGATGTTAGCCCGTTAGGGCTCGAAGTATGGTGGGAAGTGTACTGTCTTGGGAAAATAGTTGTAGTCAAGGTCGGATAATGAGTGATTTTGGGTCTATGAACAACTAATCGCCTTTTCGAAGGGATTGCGCGTAACTGGTAAGAACGCATAGCCGTCGAACGTCGCAAGATCGTCAGCGGATACTGGAAATCAGACTATAAACACCTACTATATTTGTACTAGAGAGCACACCAGGGGTCATGTTCACCAACAATACCGCCAGTATCGCCTACGGCGGATTCACCATATCGGCCTACGTAGTAAGTGATGGAGAAATACAGATACGATAAGCGATATACCGTTACCGGCCAGTGAACGGTTGATGAATCTGGCCTTAGGTCCCGGCGATACTTGGCAGTGATATGTGTGGTTTGAATATACAAAGAAGCGAGATCATAAGCACTATTCCTGGTATAAAGGCGCGTGAAGCAGGGTGGAAGGGAACGCTGGCTATCACATGTATCCCAGCTCGATTCAACATTCGTGACCAACCCAGGCAAGCCTAGTCCTCCTCTGGGGCGGTGAATTGGTATCAGATTTGTTTGGAAAAATAAAGCAGTGACTCTTCGGTCGGCTGACCACTCAAGTCTAGGCATAAGCTGAAAAGGACACCAAAATTGGCTCCATAATAGCCCGCGGATGTAGAATTCGTAATTCCTTTTCCCAGTCTTCGTTACTGATACGAAATATGCTTCCGCAGTATTCACAGCTGCATACGATGATACGCACTTCATCTCAAAGCCTCCTGGCGGGCGACCTGTTACCCTTCCCTGTGGGATCTGGGGATTGCAGCATATCTTTGCGGCAGATTCTACGGTTTTGAAGCGGCCATGCTATAAACAGAGTCCGCAGCACAGCAAGCGCGACGCCGCAGCGTGACGTCGCTATGTGGCAGTCACCGGTGCCGAATAATGGCGACAGACTCTGCTGCAGGCATAAAACTGAGAGACATGGAAGATCTTCATGAAAGAATAGAGAAGCAGTCTTTAGAAAAGAGGCGTCACTAGATGTCGACACTTGCGCGTCAAAGAAGTCCGAAATGCGCTACAGCCAAGACTGGTCACCTTCTGCAGTTGCAGGATCAGGGACAGCTAGGGCTCAAGATTTATTAATCTCTGGCACCCTGTTTGCAAGGTTTGATAACAGGCCCAAACATCGAAGGAAATGTGTCGGGAGTCACGGAAACTAACCCTCAAATACCCACAAAAGTTCTTTCGAGAATATGACTTGTGTAGTAGTGCAGTAGTAAGTTTCCAGTCATAGCAAGCAATGTAGTAAAGCTGCAACGAATCCTATGTAGCAAATTCGCCGCACAATGTGATACGATGAAGAATATGCCGAAAAGATGGCTGGAACATCAGAGGCTCCCTGGGGATGTTTCATCAGTAAGGGAAAATCCTCTCTCGACCATGTTTACTGCCTTAACTTCGTCTTTCGTCTGTCCAGCGAATAGTGTGAGTTCTACATCATCTTCGATCCTATACTACACACACTCTCACCTTCCTTTTTTGCATGGAAAATTCATTATCAATTTAGAGAACATGGAATTCCTAACAGCTCTATGTTTTCGTTGTATTCCAGGATTTCAGCATGATTAGTCCCCCTAGCCCATTATGTGCAGCCTGATGGCAACTTGGCAATTGCTTCCAGAACTAGCCATTAGCCCAACCCAATTCTTGCTATGGAAATACCCTATCACACTTTGTACCAATTTCCCCAGGTAAGTGATGCACTTCAAGCCTCATGCTATCCCGAAGCACTTCCATTTCGATAGTTCTTCTTGATGGGCATAATATCGCACCAACTGGTTTCAACCATCTAAGCTTTTTGATAAGTTGCCCGTTGGGGAAAGAGCATATTGTTATGGTGTCTGAGATTCACGCTAAAAATCGGCAATTTTACCGCGTTTTTGTTGTTGAGGAAATACTGATGAGAACCATCAACGGACGGCTAAAATAGCGTGTACCACTGGAAAAATCGGAAATTAGAAGTTTTCCCAACCTATTAGATCCTCTTAGTTTGCTCGATAAGTGCAATACCGTGAGGACAATGTAGCAGAACGCCCTAGAAGACAAATGCCTCTTTAACGTTGTGGTCTACATTCTGCATTATTGACAGTGTGCAGTCTCCTCTTCTTCTAGTCACTTGCGACACACGCTTAGTCTTCGAAGCAAATGAATGAATTATAATTAAATTATAGTGTATCAGCACTATACGTATACCAGGGCGCGTGTAGCGCAGTCGGAGGAGGCGGCGCGACTGTCGCGCGCACCCGATATCAGGTTCCTGGTTCGGATTTCCCGCCTAGGCCAACCAAGCCTTCCATCCCTCCGGGGTCGGTGAATTGGTACCAGACTTGTCTGGGAAGGATAAAACGCTGACTTGTTCATCGGCTGGCCACCGCAAGTCATTGTATGGCCAAATACGCATTCATGTCGCCTCCACGACATCCCGTAGAAGTAGAATGCGCTGGCGCATCCCAGAAGGGATTGAGTAACGCCGTTCTTTATCCTTATCCTTTATATCAGCTCTATTTTTCACGCACTGCTTCTATAGAAACCGCACGTGCGTACGGATCCTTAGGTAACGGAGCCGTTTGTGCCTATTTTCTAAATCTGCCCGATCATTCGTCGTATCTTCCTCTTCATACGTAATGCCGATCAGGAGCATAGCCACTGTGCCATTGCTAATCGGGCGACCGATGCGCACTAGCATGGCGACTCGTCCAAAACGACGGTCGCGCGCTCTCACAGCTGTTGGCCCCGCCCACTCATTCGTGAACATTCGCAGCCATAACTGCGCCTCATCCAACAGCCAGACGCAGAATCAAGATCCGCGCTGAAACTGCTGCGCAGTGGCGTTCTCACTATCAGAAAGTCAGCAGAATAGGTACTCAGCAAGCTGGTGTCCGCTCCGAAATTGCACATGGACTTGGAACACGCACAGAACTCGGCAAGGGAAGAAACTCCGGGGTGTGGGTGATCTAGCTTACTCGTTGTACATACCCTGCCGGATGCAGAGGGTACCAGCCCATTTAGTACCGCTGAATATAACATCGAAGTGAGAAACAACTACGTTCTCTTACTTCAAGGCGATTAGAAAGCGTCCCGGTGGCACAAGGTGGGACCACTACTACGGAAACTCGAGTGAGTGCCCACTAGGTGTCGAAATGGGACAGGAATCAAAACGCAATCTAGGAGCGGTGGATGATTTGCGGACCTTGACTTCAGCCTAAGCGCCACAGTGAGAATCCGTTATTCTGAACGCAAGGGGACTTGAGAGATTAGACGAATCGATTGTAAGCAAATTCTAGTGGATAGAGGAGCTCACGTCGATCTTAAAAAGAGTCACCTGCTTGAATCGTTCACTGAGCTGTTTCTCCATGCTCTCGGTTGCCTCGTCATTCTCCCAGTTCTCTGCGACGTCTCCAACAGAGGAATCGGCAGCATCAACTGGAAGCAGTGCGGCTCAGCAGCCATGCAGTGAATGCGCACCTCACTCGGTCCTAAACCGACCAACTGACCGACGACAGGGGTAGAGGAGCTCATCCGGCTCGTCCGCGGAGAAAGGCCGAGTCGGGGATGCACGTCGCACGCTCACACGAACCACGCGGCCGACGCTGTGCGCGACACGTCCTGCGTCCAAGCCGGAACCGAGCGCTGCGAGCGGAGCACGAGCACGGCGCCTACTCCGATCCGGACACACCCGAGTAAGGAGCGAACGCGAGAACGAAGTCGACGGTGTCCGCCGACCCCACAGACTGACGTCACACCGCCGCGCGCCGTTTACGCCGCAGCACGAACATCGGCGGGTCGGACTGCGGAATTCGCGCGCGGCGGCTCGCGGCCGCGCGCGAACTCCTCGTCGCAGGCGTCCGCGAGACATCGCTTCGCGTTGCGACGGAGGGGACAGTATGGAGTGCCCGGAGGCCGTTGAGGCAGCGCATCGACAAAGTCAGCGGCTCGAGTCGTCCCGCAGTTATCCTATCCGGCCGGGAAGGGTATTCCCCTGCGTTCTGTGGCACTGACTACGCCACGCCCGAGACGACTAGGTCTCACTTACAAGGGAAGGGTCTGAAGCGTATGTCTGAACGGTGAGAGCGAGTCATATAGGAAGAGTGCCCACCCCTCAATTAGTCCGAAAATGTGTTCCTTTTTGCCAAGTCGTTAAACCCAAGGAGTAAGGGGTCCATGAAGTTATCATGATCGGCGCCTCACGAGCGATGGGGTCTCTAGTACAGCCGCGACTCCCGCAAGCGGATCGTGGCGCAGAGGATGGTGACGTTGCTTCATGTGAGGGAGGTCGGGGGTTCGGCCCTCCTGTGTTACGGTATTCTTGCATTTGCATTTTAAACTGACTTGCGTCTAAAGCGACATGGTAGTGACGAGTTTTCCGGGGCGGGTTGGACGAGTTTTCGCACAGTATGCAGACGATCGTTGCGGGACCCAAGTACTCCAATCAATCATCAAGAAACCAACGAGCGAGCGTAAGCTTCTGTACTCAGCAGGAATCTATGGAAGTTGAATTGAAAAGGAGACGAATGCTAGGAATGAGCAGTAACTACAATCATGGAGCTGGAAGGAATAGAAAACCCTCAATTCCCTAAAAATGATTGCAAACGTTTGCACTGTTGGGATGGGCATGAGCTTCTGTTTTCGCTTCCACTAGAGAATTGACTATGGCTCACATGTAATATTTGTTTTGAAGAACTTATCCATACACCTGTCCACATTGCTCATTGATGTTGGAACTTTCATCTTAGCGGAGTTCTGCAGTAGATGTTGAACGATTTTCTTAGTCTGCTATAACGAACTATGCCGCTATGGAAGTTGTGGGGGGGGGGGGGGTCACCTTATAAAAAGTGTCACTAACACGAACAAAAAGAAATGATGGAAAACCTATAATGAGGAAAACAAACAAACAATGCTATAGCTATGTTCCATGCTCTTGATTTAAGCAGGGGAAGGGACTTCAGGATGTGGCTGGAGTGACGCACCCGTGTTAAAATTGCCTACATCCTGGAGCTCCTTCCCTCGCCCAATATGGAAGCTGACAAAATACGGACCTGTAATCGAAAATAAGAGATAAGACTGCATTTACATTGGCTGTATGTAGCTACTCCACTCCCGCACCCCACGGTATGCTATGGTGACCCTTCCCCTAACTACCAAATACCAATAGTTCTCTATTTTAAAGCAGAAATCTCGATTGCCTGAGGCTACCCCACAACTTGGTCCCAAGCTTACAAGAGCAGCTGAAAATTAAATAGCTTTTCTAAATAACAGTGGATTTGGTCTTTTGCGCTCCGAAGCAACGTTTGAAACCTTCTGTGGCTAACACTTTCCTTCTGCGCTGGCATCACCCACAACGTTGTAGCTGCTAGGAGCACTGCAGTAAAATCTTCTTCGGATTGGAATAAAACATGCTATAATCGTTTATTGATAAAGTTTTTTTTCGTTTCCGTCTGCAAGTCCAAAAACAACAAAGGAACATAAACAAAGGAACTTAAGAACGTCGGAAAATGGTATTAGCAGAAGTGTCCTACCGCTTTTAATCCGCACTTAAAACTATTATTCTTCTCTTGGTGGAGCCTAAGGATCATAGGTACACTTGGTGTTACCTCCCGAGATGGAAGGTCTTATATGTGTGTAAACCTTGTATTGTGTTCCCACCCTTGATCGAGTCACGGAACAGTTCAGCCCGACGAGGCCGGTTGGCTGCGACCGCGTGGCAGCCGCCAGTCGGTCCCGCGACGATCGCCTGCATACTGTGCGAAAACTCGTCCAACCCGCCCCGGAAAACTCGTCACTACCATGTCGCTTTAGGCGCGAGTAACTGACAGGTTGGGATTTTAGGGCTCATGACGCTTACTCAATTTCATCCGGTTTCCGCGCATTTTTCCGCTCCCACTTGTAAGCTTCGCGCGAGCTTGCAACGTCATTAACCTAGGGAAAGCAGTTTTTGTGAAACTTAAAATCTGCTAATATCTAAGCTCCGCTGTGCACTTTTACGTCATGAAGCTGTTCTCCACTACCGAAGGTTTATTATGGGCATTCTCTTCAGACCGTCCAGTAACCTCACCGGTTTGTACTGCTCAGTACTTCTGCCCCTCAGGTTGCTCCGCAGCCGTTCTCATGCTCAACAGCATTTGTTACAGGACGCCGTTGTCACGTCTTCCACTCGTTACGCAACGTCGGTGCCATTTTTTTTCTTAAATTCAGACGCTCGTTGCATGTACAGTGGCGTCCAAAAGTTTGTGAACGCTTGCATTTTGCGCCAGAACTCCCTTCAAATCAGCTTTAGAAATGTGAAATTTGGATATGTTGTGACAAATAACAAACATTCTTATAACGCATCATCACTGCTGTTCTATATTAGTCCTCTCCATATTTCAAGTATAAAAACGGAAAAACCGTGAAATCTACCACATAGGTTACAACATTTCGGCAACATTCTTTATTACCAAATGCAGGCAAGTTGTACACAGAAACAATGTAGCTGTACTAGTAGCGAGTTGCGAAACCTTTTGCTTTAATTACAGCTTCACATCTCCTTGGCATGGACTCTAGAAACTTGTTGATAACGTCGGGTCCGATATCTTCCTATTTCTGCTTCAATTGTTCAAACTTTTCGGCCTTGTTTCTCGCTGTGAGACCTGCTAAACTTCTAGCAAGGTGTTCCCAAAGGTGTTCGATTGGGTTCAGGTCCGGTGACTGAGAAGGCCACGACATCAGGTGAATTCTATTTGCACTGAACCACTCCTTCACCGTCTTCGAAACATGTTTCGGGTCGTTGTTCTGTTGGAAAATCCACGGCGTTTGGAAGGTATTTTTAGCGTATGGAAGCATAACATTGTTCAAAACCTCCTGGTAGCGTTTGGAGTCCACAACTCCTTGGATGTGGTGAATAGGGCCTGTTCCGTGTGCATTGAAGCATCCCCAAACCATAACGTTTCCTCCGCCATGTTTAGTAGTTGGTAGTTGATGCATTCTGTCGTACCTCGCGCCTTTTTGACGTCTAACGTAGTGTGGTCCATCGGATCCAAATAGGTTAAACTTGCTCTCGTCATTGAAAAGCACTTTTTTCCAATCGTCTATCGTCCAGCTCAGATGCTCCTTGGCAAACTGGAGTCTAGCTTTCCTATTCTTCTCGACGATGAAGGCTTTCTTAACGGGGCGTCGTCCATAGAGTCCAGCACATCTCAGTCGACGTTTTACCGTGCTCACGCTCACATCTAGGCTATGGTGAGTGGCTACGGACTTTTTTTTATATCGACGGCAGTCAGCGACGGGTTACGCCTCGACATCATCTGGATGACAGAATCATCTCTAGAGGTCGTAATACGTGGTCTGCCTGACTTTGGAGCATTTTCTGCTGTTCCGGAATGTTTCACTCTTCTGACTATGGCAGGAACTGTCGAAATCCCGCATCCGAAAAGCAGTCCTACCTGTCGATAAGAGACTTTTTCTGGACGAGTCGAAAAATTGCCTCTCGTACTTCAGCAGGGATATTCTTTCCTCTCGGCATAACGAGGAGTTTGCTAAAGACCACAGTATATCAAAACGCTACTAGATTGGCTTCATAAGAAAATGTATTGATAACTACGCTCAATGCTTTAGCAGCTCACCTTTGACCGTTGCGCGCACTTCTGACTTTGCACTTGAAAAAAATCGATAATAACGAACGAAGATCAAGGGATCGTCATTGAGATCTAATTTGCTACCACATATCCAAATTTCACTCTGTTTGGACCTTTTTGAAGCAAGTTATGTCGAAAAATGCAAGCGTTCACAAACTTTTGGACGCCACTGTATGTATGACCACGTGACCGACTTCTGTATTCGGACCCTCATGCAACGCGCCTTTGGAATCTGTATGCCCATTGCGGGACATCGGTGACATATCTTCTGAACGTGGACGCTCAGAAACACACATATTTGCGCTGTGTCAAGCAGGGAGAGGCTGCGCAGGTTGCAGACTCCTTGTTTCACGTATTAATCCCCTCGCAGCTCCATTCTTGCTGGTTCCCCGTCATGGTCTCACCTCGAGGTCCATCGTACTTGGTCACTCCTCTGGTCCTCCCCCTCCCTCGTGGTCCCGCTTTACTAGTCTAGCCCATCAATAGAATTAGGCCTCTGTTAGGCCTATGGTAGGCCTATTATACTCCGCGTCGCTGCAGCGGACGGGAGTATACCATAGGCCTTACACTCCCGCGGGAGCATCCGCGGAACGACCGCGGACCAATGGTGCACGGCGGAGGCGGGCGTGGCGAGGCGCGGCGATTGGCCAGGTGAGGAGTCTCAGCGCGATTCCCGCCGTTCCGCGGATGCTCCCGCGGGAGTATAACAGAGGCCTTAGATGCAAATCTATACGTAATATAATATATAACATCTCATAGCTCTTCAACATCACAAAACTCAACGACACAACAATCATAACTAAATTGCAATAACAATGAAAACACTGATAACTAACAGCAACAGGGAAGGGTTTCAGCGTAGGTCTGAATGGAAGAAATGGATAGTACTGCGAGAATCTCAACCCTTAATGTAGTAGAAAAGCATGTTTCGTTTTTGCTGAGTCCTTGAACCCAAAGAGCTACGGGCCCTCGAAATTGGGGGTACAGTATTGCACCGTGTACCCACCATAACCTACCGTAATCGGCCGAAATTTGAAAAACGGATGTCAGATTCGTGATCAACACCCCAAATAACCCCCTTGGGCGAGGTTTGGGCGAAATTTTTCTCGACCTCTGGAGTCGTGAGTGTCGTGGGTGGTCCAGGCAGGGTCACCGATTTCGCTGAAACTTCGTCTAGGAGGGTTGTTTGGGGTGCTGATCACGAATCTGACATCCGTTTTTCAATTTTTGGCCGACTACGGTAGGTTACGGTCAGGGATGAGCGGATAATGAAATTTTGAAAACCGGATAACGGACAACAGATAATTTTGCCCGAAAATGGCCGGATAACGGAAACACGGATAACGAACAAACAACAAAAATTAGAACTGGCTTTAAATTGCACTAATTTCAACAACAGATCACGCTTAAAGCACTGTTAATTTATAATCCATTTCTAGACATTTTAGTAGTGTTTTTAAACGTTTTGTAGTCGCCGCATTAAGACGCTCTATGGGGTTTTCTGCCCATCCGTAGGAAGACAAACGCTCAGCAACATATCCGCCTTTCACCTGTTTCCAAGGGGTCCGTTTGATTGTCTTATTTATCAGCCTTACTCTGCGCTTAACTCTTTTTTTCAATTAGAGCCGTTGAAAAATAGAATAGTCCTTGGAAGAGCAATTCGTCCAATGTCTCTGGAAAGAAGAAGAAGGCAGAAGACATCCAGCGACACAAACTTCACATAACGATCTTGTCCTACAAATGCTATGAACCGATGTTGTTGTTGCTGTTCGATAGCATCCCAAGATCCAAGGTACTTCAACGTGGAATTATCTGGGATGGATAAAATACCAACTTTTGAGTAGTAGCTGCAAGCAATTCTGTACGGCAAACACACATTCAAAAACTTATGACATCCGGACCTTTTGGATCTGAGGAAGAATATCCTACCCATCCCTTCTGGAGCAGAGGAACAATATCCGACCCAGCACCAAAATGGAGGTGTTCCCTATGTTGCAGATAAGTTTCACACAAAAAAAAAAACGCGCAACTTAAAACAAATCTACATGCCTTCAGCACCCACGATGATGTTTGTTTAGCAGTTTATTGGTCGCCTAAAATTTTAATGGAAAAGTTGCTTACTCTATGTATTTGGATTAATCCTGTTTCTATTGCTAGTATTCATTGCTGTACTGCAGTATTTCTTGATACTTCACGACAGCATATGTCTAAGAAGATACGATTACCGCCTTCAATCAAATCGAGCATACTGCAATCGTGCAACCACAAAAGATACTGTGGAAAGATCGGCGGTAAAAATTCTTTCCACGATGCGGCTCTCCAATGTTGACGATTTCTAGTAGCAGTTTGTATGCCTTCTTGGTCAGCACGACTTGAGGCGAATGAACAGTGCTGTGGTAAGTAGGGCTCATGTAAGCATGGTACAGGCTTAGCGGGCCTTCTATAAGGTTGAAAGTTAGATATCTTTAATGCTATGTAGCCAGTTCCCAAGTGAGGAAACCTCAATTAACCCTTTTAGATTTGAATACTTCTGTTGTTTCTGACGACCACTCTTACGATCGTGAAGGATCCTGTACATAGTCCAGCCATCACCATGTCCAAAGCTAAGATTCAGCTAATTTTTTGTTCGTTATCCGGTCCAAAATCGCCGGATAACGAACCACAAAATGAACAGGCCAAAACCCCCGGAAACAGGATAACGGTTAATCCGCTCATCCCTGGTTACGGTAGGTACGGGTGACTAGGGCCGTCGAAGTCATAATCACCGATTTCGTCCAAACTTCTTCCAGGGTGGTTATTTGGGATGGGGATCACAAACCTGACATCCGTTTTCCGTATTACCCTGGAGTATGTTAAATTACAGTAGGTAATGGTGATTAATGGTCAGGTCATCGTCACTGTTTTTGCCCAAACTTCGCATTGAGTACGAATCTGATCCTTATTTGACAATTTAGAGTGAAATAAAGGAGGAAAAAATGTAAAAAAATATGTGGGAGATGTGTAGGAAGCAAATTGGTAAAGAAGACGGCAATCATGAAAAATGCAAAAATACTGCATAGCATGGGTCGAACACCTGACCTAGCGCCTGTGAAGCCCCGTACCCTGCTAAACCACCAACTCGCTAGCCGCATGCCCTTTCGCCGCGTCCCATGCAACAGCGCGCGCACACGCATTCACGTGGGCACCAGGGATGAGCGGACAATAAAATTTTGAAACCCGGATAGCGGATAACGGATAATTTTGCTCAAAAATGGCCGGATAACGGAAAAACGGATAACGAACAAACAACAAAAAGTAAAACTAATTTCAAACTATTCTTTCTTCTTTAGTAGGTTGGAAGTTTTAATACTCTGTACGTCACAGTCAAATAAGCCGCTTTTTTCCTTCTTGTTAGTGTTTTTTTTTCGAGGCGCGTTGTAGCGCAGTCAGAGGGGCGCAACTGTTGCATGCACACCGAATAAAGGTTCTTGGTTCGGATTTCCAGTGAGGTCAACCAACCGTTCATCATTTTGAGCTTGAGAACTGGTACCAGGCTTGTCCAGGAAGGATAATGCACTGGTTTGTCTATCTGCTGGCTACCCAAGTCATTCTAAAGGCCAAATACGCATTCAAATTGCCTCCACCACATCGCGGCGTACAAGTAGAATGTGCGGCGCATCCCGCAATGGAATTGATTAACGCGCCCTGCCCTCTTTATTCATGTTTTTATTTGCAATGTAGTCGATAGGTATAGATCCTACAGGCTTTCTGAGTTTGGGTTGGGCAGTCGTTAAAAGGAGTCACTTTTTGTATATTCTTTAACCAGCTTTTACCCTAATTCTTGCTCAGATCGAACAAAACTCTCTCTATTGCTCCAGAAGGGTGAATTGGTGCTAAGCGTATATGCGGAAAATGGCATTAAATTCATCATGCTGTGGAACCTGCGCCATTTACTGCCATTTTCCGCATATGTGGAACCTACGATGATCATTTCAAGTACAGTAGTTTCATATTGATTCGAAAATAAGGTGAAAGAGACGTTGGACAACGAAAGTGTCCTTATGAAGGTTGGGGAAAACCTGGTAAACTTCTTCGCACACAAATAGATATACAAATAGACGTCATCCACATCTATGCTCATCCAAGGATGATTTATCAGCCTTTCGGTAGTTTCCACAGGCATGGTCAGTTTTGTTGTTTTGCCCCTCATTTCATCCTTACATTAGTTTAAGAAACTATTACAACCCGCTGTATTCACGGACAAGTACTCTTTCAAGCTTTGCTTTTCCTTTTGAGACTCTGAAGGTGGTTGTGCCGAAAACGTCAGCAGAATTAGGGTTGTACACCAGCATTGGATCCACAGCCCCACAACAGCTTCTCCTATTGTTCAACAACTACTCGTAAACGTACAGATCAATCTGAAATTATTTGGAAGTATTAGAGTACTGATACTTAGTATGAGTACATCGATCAATCATCGGAAGTTATCACTGGAAGCACTGGAGGCATAGTTTCAAAGGGGTAAAAGATCGTGTAAAAGTTGAATGTCTGACAGTTAATTCATATGAATGTTTGTCCCTTTCTCCTCTGTCGACTAGTTTTTCGAGATCGTAGATTATGCTAGAAGGAATTGTGGTGAAAACCCCCCAACTAGAAATGAACAAGGCAGTTAAAAAAAACGCGCTATGAGGTGCATTATCAGGTAGATAGTTTAACATAATTATACCATTGGGAACTAAGAGAAGACACCGACCTAGCATGCAAGCAACTATCAGTGGAAAAAATACAAAACGATTTTTAAAAACTTGTCCTTATATTCAACTAAGAAATCATAAGGCCAAATTAATTTAGCTAATGATAGGTAGTCATGAGCCAGATTTTGTTGTTCGTTATCCGGCGATTTTCGACCGGATAACGAACAACAAAACGGATAGGTCAAAACCCGCCGGAAAGCGGATATCGGATAACGGGTAACGGTTAATCCGCTCATCCCTGGTGGGCACGTACTGACCTGCGCTGCTTTACCCCCGCCCCCCTTTCGAGGGCCCGTAGCTCTTTTGATTCAAAGACTCAGCAAAAACGAAACATGTTTTTCTACTATATGAGTGGTGGAGATTCTCGCAGTACTATCCATTTTCCAGGTTCAGACCTACGCCTGAGACCCTTCCCTGGTAAGCATGTTTTGTTTAGCCTCTACCTTCATACAAAACATGTTTAAAATTAGTTACCCAGAGGCTCTTCAGTGAAGAGGGTAACTAATTAACTTAGTCATTTGTACAGCACAGGGTAATGCATTAGTGTACTTTCACCCTTGTTCAAACAACCAAGCTTTACAATTGAAAGTAAACACCTAAAAACGATAAACATTTATCTACCTTTTTAAATATTTATGTATTTATTATATTATCAACCGTCAGAACGGCCTTTCGGCTGCCTTCTCTTCATCAATTGTAGCCGAATTCTATGTCATGGCTTCCGCAGGAAGAACACCTTAACTACGTCGATGGGGCAAGCTAGAAAATAATAGAAAGGCTGAACGACATCCACCAAAAATCGATAATTTAATCACTATCGATTGATAGCGGTAGATACTTAAATAGCGAACTTCCGATTCGCGTTCAGCGACCTCATAACTCCCACGGTTGAAGTTTGGGGCCGCTTGAACGGCATCCACAAAAAATCGATAATTTGGTCAATATCAATTGACGGCGATGATTCTTCGAAAACGAACTTCAGATTCGTGTTCAACAACCTCGACCGGGCCATCATCAATCGTTGAGCATCGCCAATACGCCGTGTCCCCATCAAGGGTGCACACAAAATTCTGTGCGTTAAATTCTTTAACGAAATTTTTTGACGGAAAATTTTCGTTGAATTTCCGGTAAATCGTTAAATTTCGTCAAAAAATACAGTTAGCTGCAAACCTTCGTTTTCATCTTCAAGAACAGCAGAACAGAACAGAACATTTATTGAGCCAAAAGTGGTGCAAAACAAGTTGAACACAAAAAGCACTGCAAAAGTTGGCTCTTCAAACACCAGCAAAAGTGAAGAGCAGTTATCGTACCAAAAGAGATACAAAAATATTTGATCACAAAATATTGCTGCAAAAAATTTCTTTTGAAGATTTGCAGGAAAGGATTTCTTCCATTAGTACCGCAAAAAGTGTTTTGTTTTTCAAAGAAACTAGCAGTTGGCTCACTGAAAAAAGGTACTTTATCAAAATATAGCTGATTCGATTGTAAATTAACTTACAGTTAATTTTTTTATGTCCTGTATGTTTAAGGAAGTTTTTGACCTGTTGTTGAAGATTTTCTCAGAATATGAATCGAAAATCGCTTGCATTAAATCGTTATCTGGAATTTAGAGAAAAGAAATGTCAGAAAAAACTGTTTTGTTTGAGATGCGCTTCAAGTTTGTGATTAAAATTAGCTGGGGTTGACGAAGAAACTATTGTATTAGGCAAGCTATTCCACGTTTTTGTGGCTCTTACTAGAAAAGAGCCAAGGAACTGTTGGGAACGAACTCTTCCTATGAATATGCGAAATGGATGACCTCTTGTTCATTCAGCAATATCTAAGAAATCGAATATTTCTCTTTTATCAATATCAAAACAACCAAAAAGAATCTTGAACACGAGATTTTGATCATACAAAATTCTTCTCATTTTAAATGAGTTTTCACCAAGCGTTGCAAGTCGTTCTTTGTAGCTGACATGATACAAACCATTTCTTGAGAAAATTGCGTTGGTGAATTTTTTCTGCACTTTTTCGATTTTTTCATTGTAAGCGATCTTAGTAGGCGACCATAGTGGTGTACAATATTCTAAAAGTGGTCTTACACACGTGGCAAAAAGCTTGAAAAAATGTAGACATAGTGAGGGTGTAACGCTGCAATGTAAAATAAACAATTCAACATCAACAAGCACGGAAAAATAAACTAGCCTTCAGCAGCAAATCATCTACAGGGTGTGAAATAGGTAAGAACAAGTACAGAATCATTGGGCGCATGTAGCGCAGTCGGAGGAGGCACCGACCGTCGCCTGCACCCGATACCAGGTTCCTGGTTCGGATTTCCCGCCCATGCTAACCAATCCTTCCATCTATCCGGGTGTTGTGAATACATAACCTACATGAGGGTGTATAAACGTAATGCCATGTAGGGCAACATGAATTTGAATAATAAATGTTTAGACATTTAGACTAGCACCATAAAATAAGTAACATCAAACAACTCCACAGGCATGACCTAGCGGTACCGCAAATACGGAATCGAGGTTGCGCATATGCAGTACACTCTTGGCGCGGTATATCCTTTTGAGATCTCACCTATTGGCAAACACGTACCCTGTTTATAAGCTCCGCCCAAGGAATTTCTGCATATACCATATATTTCTGCTTATTTCTGCATACCGCCATGTTCTGTAATATTTGTCGTGCTCTTAACGTGATATCGTAATAAATCAAGTATTACAAGTCGCAATAGACACAGCCGTGGTGAACCACCAAACCGGGGTCGGTGAATTGGTACGAGACTTGTCTGGGAAGGATAGAGCGCTAACCTGCTTACCAGTTGGCCACCGCAAGTCGTTTTATGGCCAAATACGCGTTCAAATCGCCTCCACGATATCCCGTAGAAGTAGAATGCGTTTCGCATCCCAGGGGATTGAGTAACGCCGTCCTTTATTCTTTATAAAATTATTATTCAGGATGATCACCGATAAGGCACCTTAAAATGTGCGATCAGGCAGGTACTCAGAGTTTCCCCTTTTCCTTGTTCTTTTGTCTAACTGTTCTACGAGCATATGCAATCTCGATAAGGGCGTGAGCCCATTAGGTACAGAAAGTATTGAGAACACAATTGTAATCCTATTAGTGGAATGTTAACACGCTGTCGAACGCACGATTTTCAAGTGCCTAGTGCGTGGGAGCAATCCACTTTTTGCAACGTCGGGACCGTGATGCGGCATCGTGTCACACGGTCCCACACTGCCGAAAAGGTGTGACACATTATCAACGTGTTAACGTTCGGAATGAGTAGCTTTCCTAATTTTTGTTACTAGCCTTTTTTTAAAATCGTTAGAAATACAGTACGGACCCGTCTTTTGAATAGACGCCGCAAAAACAGCGATTTTGCGGTTTTTCCGTCTTTTTGATATAACTCGCCTAAAATTCATTCTTTTCAAAAACAAAGGATATATTTGAGGTCAGGAGCTCAAGCTCTATCGTTTGGTGTACAGTGTTCATATAGGGACTCATTAAAATGTTCGAAATTGGAAACTTGCGCTCCATTGCGAAGAGCGGTCGCGGAGGAGTTGTCGGTGGCAAGCCATTGAACACGGTTGGGTGCTCGCGATTCCTCTAATTTGAGGTATTTTGAGAAACGCTTGTTATCGTTCGATTCATCTCTTCGAGATGTACACAATCATGTATACAACTTCGCCAGGTCACCGCGTTTTCGCAGGGGTGGCCAAAAATGATTGGAGCAGGCTATTTGCGACTGAAGAAGCTTATATTCCAGGACTTGCATATTCTCGTAGTATCTCAAGCATGGCGTAAAGTGTTCTGTCATGTCAGGAATCCTCTGAGAGTGTGCCGTGCACAGTGCATATAGGATCGAACCTAACAATCGAGGGGGGACAGCTCGTAGAGTGAGCATTTAGAGAGTCTTATGAGAAATTCTCAGCCACCCTACTTAGGAATTGCTCTAGGGCTGTCCAGCTAGCCTTTGTAGTGAGCCGAAACAATGTATATAGAATCGAACCTATCAGTTGAGAGAGGGGACAGCTTGTAGAGTGGGCGTTTGAAGAGTTTTATCAGAAATTTCCAGTTGCCCATCTCACGAATCGCTGTACTCTGTCCTGGCGAGAGTTTGGAATGCGCCGCGCACAATGCATGCGCGAGGGGACCTATCAATCGAGTGGGCGCGACAGCTTGTAGAGTGCGCGTTTGGGTAGTTTTACAGAAATTCCCAGTCGCCCTACTCAGGAATTGCTGTCAAAAACTGTTCACTATGACGTGCTCAGAACTCCTCAGCTTCCTAAACTGTCTTAGCCTCAGCTGCCAATTTAAAGCGGCGGAAGATAGCGGTTAGAGTTTCTTGCGCTCTTACTCGCCCAGGTTTGAGTGTTCGACGCTAGCAGTTTTACCGATCTGTTCGGCATGGACAGCGCTATCGAATTGACCAATTTCGACCAATTTTTGGAAACATCGATTTTTTGACAATTTCCCATCGAGGACGGAGCGCTCCAGGCCGAGCCTGCGCGGACGATGACGTCATCGAAAATCGATATTTTCGAAATTGGCCAAACTTTCTCGTCCAAAATCATCTAGGGGTTATTTGAAGCGCCGTTACGAACCCGTCGTCCGTTTTAGAAAATTCCGCCGATTTCGGTAGGTTTTGGATATTCTTCAGGATAATTGGAGGTGGTCTGGTCAGGATCACCGATTTTGCTCAAACTTTGCCTAAGGGCAAGGGTTATTCAGGCTACCGAATACGCTGTCGAAGTTCATTTGGCCGATTATGACAGAAGACCACCCATACCGAAAACTGAGGGTGGTCAGATCCTGACCCTACGAATCTCAAATGGCTGCAACATGCCAAAATCGGTGGAATTTTCAAAAACGGACGTCGGATTCGTAATCGGCGCTCCAAATAACCCCTTAGATTATTTCGGACGAGGACATTTGGCAAATTTCGAATTCATCGACTTTCGATGACGTCATCGACTGCGCAGGCTCGGGCGAAAAGCGCCCTCGTCATCGATGGGAAATTATCAAAAAATCAGTTTTCCGAAATTGGCTGAGATTGATACCGTTCGATAGAGGTTTTCGATCTGAACAGAACGGTACTATTGGGAGTGTCAAAATTCAATTGAGGGCGAGTAAGCGCGGAAGAGACTTCACCGCTGCCCTCCGCAGCTCTAAAATGGCAGCTGAGACTAAGGTAGTTTAGGCATCTGGAGAGCTGCGAGCAGGTCGTCGTAAAGTGCTGTCAGTCTCATGCTCGCCCACGGATATGCATGCCATTAGTTCTCCTTGTCTTTCTGCAGTAGTCGATTGAGTTCGGAAAAAAATCGTGTCATACAAGGCTTACCTGCATTTTCGCACCGCTCTAACTTTGTCCAATCATAAGCTACGCTACTGTGTTTCAACGCACCTATTGAACTTTCTACTGTTTACAAAATCCACTAGTTGCAGCCGGAAAGATTCAAACGTGACAGAGTTGTTGCGCTCAGAACACACCCGCGGTGCAATTTGCGAGCTTTCACGCCCAGGCGATTGATAGGTTCGATCCTGTTATACATTGTGCACGGCGCGCTCCAAAGTCTCGCCGAAACAGAGTACAGCAATTCCTGAGTAGGGCGGCTGAGAATTTCTCATTAAACTCCCTAAATGCTCACTCTACGAGCTGTCACCCCTCGATTGATAGAATCGATCCTACATGCATTGTGCACGGCGCATTGATGGAGGATTCCTGGCATGACAGAACACTATACGCCATGCTTGAGATACGCCGAGAACATGCAAGTCCTGGAATATAAGCTTCTCCAGTCGCAAAAGTCATTTATGACCACCCACTTCGAAAACGCGATGGTCTGGCGAGGGTGTATACATGTTTGTGTAGATCTCGAAGAGACGAATTGAATGGTTCCAACCGTTCCTCAAAAAACTCAAACTAGAGGAATTGTGAGCACCCAACGGTTTTCGACGACTTGCGACCGACAACTTGTCCGCGACCGCCCTTCGCAATGGAGCTCGTTTTCAATTTCGAACATTTCCATGGCTCCATCTGAACAATGTATACCAAGAGCTCGAGCTCCTGAGCTCAAATATGTCTTTAGTTTTTGAAACGAATGAATTTTAGACGAGTTATATCAAAAAGACGCAAAAACCGCAAAATCGCAATTTTGCGGCGTCTGTTCAAAAGACGCGTCCGGTACTGTATGTCCAGCGGTCGGAAACATTCTCACAGTCTAGACTGTTCCAGGTGGCGGGCAAGGTATTCTGGGATGAGTAGCGCCAGGTGAGGATAAACATATCTTACGACGATATTAGACCGGTATCTTTGTTGTTGCCGTGCTTGGGGGCTCGGCGAAGAAATTTCTAGCTCCAAATTGCATTGAAGTATAAGCTTAAAGGACATCGTTACTCACCCCCTTCGGGAGGCACCATGCATTCTACCTCTACGGGGTATTGTGAAGGCGATTTGAATGAGGCCATACAATGACTTGCGGTGGCCAGCTGATGAAGAAGTCAACGCTCTATGGTTCTTACTAGCGAGGGGTTGCAACCTCCCATGGAACTTCAAGTTGAGACCAGGATCATTAGAGAGAGCTCGGAATGCTGATTACGAATAATGGTGTCAAAATTGCAAAAAGAAATTCCTGTGTGAGTTATGGCCAGCCGAAATCGGGGGCCTCACCACAGGCTGGCAGTGCGACACGGTTTCGGGGCTACTCGCCTCCGCGAGCGCGGCAGGGCGATTCCAGACGGAAGGGTGCACACGGGCGCGAATGTCTCCATAGTTGGTCCATGTGTGAATCATGAGCTCACGGCCGCGCTGAAGGGGTCGCCAAACCCGATGACGGATTACGAAATCTATAGGGACTGAGACCGACCACATCACGCAAAGGCCGGTTGCGTTGGCACGTTTGTGAGGTTACATTGAAGCATTTGCGAGTAATTCTAAAGCAGATAACTTCTCTAACTACACTCCAGAGCTGTATAAGGATGAACCAAAGGTCTTTCTCCCTGTTTCTAAGACTTTTGAGGTCTAACAAGAGCATGGGTCGACATATACACAGTCATTGCAGATAATCTAGGACAGCTGTTCGAAAAGCTAAATGGGATAAGAATGTTGGGCACTAGTAAAAAGTTCCGACTCCACCGACAAGACCTCGGCCCAAAAATTTTTTTTCGCTGAAACTTTGTCGGGGGGGGGGGAGGGGTTTATTTGGGGTGCTGATCACGAATCTGATATCCGTTTTTCACGATTCGATCGGGGACCATCCATACCGTTAACATGGGTGGTGCAAGCAGGGTCACCGATTTCGCTGAAACTTTGTCTAGGGTGGTTATTTGGGGTGTTGATCACGAATCTGATATCCTTTTTTTCACGATTCGGTCTGAGACCGCTCATACCGCTAACATGGATGGTCCAGGCAGGGTCACCGATTTCGCCGAAACTTCGTCTAGGAGGGTTATTTGGGGTGCCGATCACGAATCTGACATCCGTTTTTGAAATTGCGGCCGATTACGGTAGGTTACGGTGGCTAAAAATAACTAAGGCTGCCGAGGTCATAACCATCGATTTTGCCCAAACTTCGCCTAGAGGGGCTATTTGGGGCGAATCTGACATCCGTTTTTCGTTTTACGCCGGAGTTTGGGCGAAATCGGTGACGATTAACTTTGTCTCCGGTACCTTCCGTAACCTACCGTACTCCAGCGAAAAACGAAAAACGGATGCCTGATTTGTGATCAGCACCCCAAGTGACCCCCTTAGACAAAGTTTCAGCGAGATCGGCGACCCTGCCTGGACCATCCATGTTAACGGTATTGGTGGTCCCCGATCGAATCATGAAAAACGGATATCAGATTCGTGATCAGCACCCCAAATAACCCTCCTGACAAAGTTTCGGCGAAAAAGTTTTTTTTCGACCGAAGTCTTGTCGGTGGAGTCGGAATTTTTAACTAGTGCCGAATGTTGGTCACATGTGCCCGTTTGCTCTCAATGAGCTCATGAACACCTCATCCCCAACAGTAGGATATTCCGTATAATGAAGGGGTGAGGCTCACCCTGTAGGACAGCACCGCGTGTTGTACGACTGAGCTGCGAGTAAGAGATTCGGTTCGCAGCGAGAGACGCCAGACGTCGTGCGAAACCTCGTTCGCGCGCCGAATGTGATGTCACGGAGGGGTGGCCCGGAGACCGTGCGACACACCTGGCGCGAGAGTGGTGAGTCATCGGGGCTCCGTAAGAAGGGCCCGCCAGCTGCGGCGGTAACGCAAGGGTAGTGCTCATGCTCGTCAGGTGCGACGTCATTAGTTCGGCTGCCGTTGCTGCGGTTTTTTCAAATCATAGTTTATCCTCCTTTTGTTCCGAATTATGACACGGGTTTGTCCGAGAAATATCCGAGAAAACTACTGCACACGTTTGTAAAAATACTTGAAGGCAAAAACTGCTATGGTGACATTTATATTTACTATTTTGCACAAATAGATCCAAATATATTGAACAAATGGAGGTGTTTCTAACGACATTGACATTCATGGATCAAGGCAAAAAAAGGTGTGAAGCAGACATGTTGCTCATACAGTGCTCATCTTATACATGCAGCCTCTCTACAACCTGCAATAAAACAGTCAGTTGTAGCAAGATCAAACAAATATTCACCAGGAGTGACAAACACACCTGAGTGATCACCAATGCAACCTGCCTTATGCCATGAGTATTTCAAAAAGGGCACAAAACAAAACAAAACAAAAGCTGTAAATTTGAATAGAACCTTCAGTAGGCTGTCTCTCTGGGTCATGTTAAACTCCACGCTATTTGCCATGGCAAACGACCTGACCCTTTTCATAACGTTTTTCATCGGGCCGAAGAAAAAAGTCTAGAGGTTGAAATTAGAACCAAGTTTATTGCCTTCAAGCATTTTTACAAACATGTATGTTAGTTTTCCCTGACGAGCGTAAGCACTACCCCTGCGCCACCACCGCAGCTGGCGAGCCCTTCTTAGCCCTAGGTTACACTTGTGCCGCTGCGACGCGCGGCACCACGACCGCCATAGTTATCGATTTTTCGCGCCGCCCGGTCGATATCTGTCTCGATTGTGCCGCACAGCGCAGCGGCACAAGTGTAACCTAGGGCTTACGGAGCCCCGATGACTCACCACTCTCGCTCCAGGTGTGTCGCGCAGTCAGCCTGTGATGAGGTCCCCCGATTTCGGCAGGCCATAACTCCCTCAGGAATTTCATTTTGCGATTTTGACACCCATATTCGTAATCAGCATTCCGAGCGCTTTCTAATGACCATGGTCTTAACTTGGAGTTCCATGGGAGTTCGACCGACCCCGGAGGGATCGAAGGCTTGGCTGGCCTGGGCGGGAAGTTCCTAAAAAAGGGTCAGAAGCTCGGTATAGAGTGCACGCGACAGCCTGCACCTCCTGCGACTGCGTCACATGTGCCCACAAAATGCATTATTCCCAAAAGTTCCAAACAAATTCATGAAAACATTGAAATGTTGCTAATTTCAAGTTTTTTTTTTTCAAGAACAGTCATAATCTGGACCTGCAACATTAGAGACTACTAACGATAAGGGTAAATGTAATAAATGACAAGGCAAGGATACTAGGTGACCATGGGACTTTGAGATGAGACGTATGTCACTGGATGCGGTTCACCTCTGATTCCAAATGTGTTCTGTTTCTGCTGTGCGCATCTGTGAACGGAGTTGTGGACCATTTTCACAGCAGCTCCTTTGTCCTCTAACAATAAGACCGGGCCAATCACAGGAGAGCGAGATCAAGTAGGGTTGAACCTGCGCTGCCGGCAGAGAGTACGGAACTTTTACTCACTTTTGGCCGCTCCGGCCGCCGCGTGCGCGACGTCACCAACCATTCGCCGGCGGTACGCACCAGGTCCCGTTTATACTTCCATCGCCAGGCGACGCGATTCGAACGGCGCGATGTGGCAAATCAGACTGCTCCATTCCGGTACTGCTAAAGCTATAACGAGTAAGTCGAAGCGCCATCTAATCATGGCTGCCTACCCAAAGAACACACACTATGAGGCTCATCTCGATCCATGGATTGGAAACTGGATGCTGCCGACCCGAAACGACACAAAAATGTGGGCTGGTAGTACGAACATACAAGTTTTCGTCGCGCGCGCGGCGTCCTCTGCCGCACGATCGATGGATCGCCGCCGACGCGTCGCTCCTGGGTGGGCTGTTATGGGGGAAACGGAGCTCTAACAAACTCCCGAGTTATGCTGTATTGTATCTAGATATGTGGCTTTTAGAAATGAAGCTTCGTGCCATGAAAGAACACAAAATCGTTTCACAATAGCAGCAAATGTCTGTTACTTGGATTAGGTCATCCAGCTCTCATCCAAAATAACCATTTCCTCTAATTAAGTGCACCGGAGAACCCCACCCAAGTAGCTGAGCAGAGGTATCGAAGCAGTTTATCCAGTTGCAAGAGCGTTAGACTTCGTAACTGTAGAAGCACACACTATGTCGATGTCGCGCTTGCCGCAGCATGCGCCGCGGCTACCGCGCGTTTTTGTATGTTCAGCTTGCTCCCCAAAAATGTGGGGTATATCTAAGCACGAAAGCATGCTCGATCAGAAAAAAATAAAAAAACAAAGAAACAGAGAACTTAGGAATATTAGCAAAGAAGCATAGGAGGTTTTGCATAGGCATTGTAAAAAAGGATGTGGAAGTAAAGTTCCGTGGAAAGAATAACACCAAAGGATTTGACAGCTCCATGAGCTTATTGAAGAGTGGACCAGTGTCTGGAAGGGACGTCGTGTTCACACTCTGCACTAGTGAAATGAGATAGCCCCTCAAGCCATGAATCCTGACTCCTTCCAGATTTTACCATCCTCAACTCACGACTCTCAGATTTCACCGTCTTCCAACCTATGACTCCCAGATGTCATCTATCAATGTTGAAACCACACATCGTTAGTTAGCAAGCAGTAAACAGTCTGCAATATGAGCCAGTATAAGGAAGCAATGGGCGAGAATCTTCACGAGTTTTGCCACAAGTTCACCTCATACCAGACTACTGCAATGGACGAATGGAAATACCATAAAACGTACCTGGACATGACCTGCAATCAGAAAAAATAAGTAGAATAGCAGCAGTGAATATTTGACGAAATAGTTGATCGGAGCAGACAATGGCAGGGAATAGCAGAGAATGCTCGGAAGGGAATAAGGGGAAGGGAATTAGGGGTGCAGGGAGAAGAGGTGCAGTCTGTTAAAAACAGCAGGGCAGTACAAGCCATAGTGGCGAACTGATCT